>VZRI01005450.1:118905-219873 GCA_013397515.1 Upupa epops | reverse complement strand
GGAAAAGGAACTTTTCCACAAGCATCAAATGTAAATGTTATGTTGTATTCCTGCCACCCCACCCCTTTTCTCCTCTGGAAAGTGGGGTGCAACTATGTGTGTATGTTGGTGGCTGCTGGTTATGAGTGTTGGTTTACACTCTCTTGTTCCAGAGCTCTCATCTAAGGCCAAACCCCGATGTGTTAGCTGTCTCCTGTTTCTCTCAGTGTGTGTGTGTAAAGGCATTGTGATACAGTTTCTGTTTGACTTTTTTGATTCTTTTACTTATTTGGGTTTTTTTCCTTTTCTTCTTGGTGATGGGTTCAGTAAACTCTTGTTTTTCTAGCAAAGTTGCTTCATTGCCTGTTGAACTCTTGGTGAGAGCTGGTTGTTGTGCTAGAACTACAGGCACCAACCCAAACTCATCTAGACCCTTGTGCTAAACCATTATAATTCCTTATTTACAGGGTGCATGTATGTGGTGTAACTGCATTTAAGTGGTTGGAGAACAATTTAAGATACATTTTTTGGCTAATTGAATCTTTCCAATTTTGGGGAAGTTTTTTTGGTAGATTAATAATCTGCTGAGCTAGCAAGATCCTGGAAAATAAATTACCTGATTTGTCCCAGAAAATTTACTGCTGAGGCTCACCTTGAGTACTGGGCACAGCTGTGGGCCCCTCACTTCAAGAAAGACATTGAGGTGCTGGAGTGGGTCCAGAGGAGCAATGAGGCTGGGGAAAGGACTGATGTGAAGTCTGATGAAGAGAGGCTGAGGGAGCTGGGGTTGTTTAGCCTGGAGAAGAGGAGACTCAGGGTTTAGTGGTGATGATAGGGCTAGGAAAAGGTTGGACTTGATAATCTTGAAGGTCTTTTCCAGCCAAAACTATACTATGATTCTATGATTATCAGTCTCCACAACTACCTGAAGAGAGATTGTAGTCGGGAGGGGTTTGAGCTCTTCTCCTGGGCAACTAGAGAGGGCAGAGCTTGAAGCTGCACCAGGCTAGGTTGGCACTTCCTTATGGAAAGGGTGATCAGACACTGGAATTGACTGTCCAGGGAGGTGGTGCCAGGGGAGACCAGACTGTACATGGGACTTAATGCCCTGGTCTAGCTGGTGTGATGGTGTTAGATCATAGGCTGGGCTTGATGGTCAGAGGTCTCTCTAATCTGTGATTCTGTGTTAAGTTGAAGTTCTGCCTCAACCAAATCTGGGTGTTGACTCTCTGAAATTAGTTGGAATTTTTACATGTCTGAAGAGAAATGATACAAGCAGGAATGACTGGACTAAAATGTTGTGTAGAATTGGTTATGGTTAGTTTCTAACTTTGTTTTTTAAGAAGAGCCTTGATGACTCTGGAATGGAATGATGAATTTAGGTGACAAAAGTTTCTACCTCATTGTCCTCTAGAAAAGCAAATGAGAATGTAACGATTGAAGCTAAAGTTTGTTAAATGCAAACTGGAGGTTGGACACAAATTAAGTAAACATAAATAAATACATGAGATTTTATTTTTCTTTTAATATTTCTCAGTATATTCACATTGTTTCTTCTTAAAAGACAGTCTTCATTTAGACAGAAGTTTTAGCGTACCTCTTCCTTATTACCTGAAGTCAGGCTGGGGCATCTAATACACTCAAGTGTTTTAGAACTTCTAGTTGTAGACCTTGATGGGACCTGTCTGGCTCTAGAGTTCTTTCATTGTCAGCCTTTGATACTTCTCTTTGATGATTGCCATAACGTGCTTTCTCCTTAGTGTTGCAGGGTGTTGAGTTTTGTGCGACGACGAGGTGATTTGTGCGGGGTAAGACTGCAAGGGCTCTTGGCCAAGGGTTGTGTCAGCGAAACCCTTTTTCTGCTGCAAAGTGAAAATGGTTTTCGATGCTCAAGCTTTATTTGCTTCTCCTCTGCACTGTTGTCTCCTTCTGCTTGACGTGAAGCAGACAACTTACTCCTGTAAATTCCTGGAGCAATTCAGGACCACTAGTAAAGGGTGAGAGCTGAGTTTTTCTAGGCATCACAAGTGCTCGCAGCTAAATTATCTCTATTTCAAAGAACTAGGCCAAGATCCAATAAATGGATTTGGGAACAGATGGGGAAAGCGTGGTATGCAACTGTTAGATCAGCTTCATAGACAACTGGGGTAGCATCCACCATCTGCGCAGCCGTTGTCCCAGATACAGATGGTGGGTAAAGGTGGCCTCCAAGGGGACACGGTGTAGTGCCCTTCTGTCTGTATATTCTGCAGTCCCTGGGGAAAGAGATTTGAAGGAGAAAAAAAAGGTACTTATAGACAAGATTGTAGTAGTTGTGTTATGGAGGAAATGAGAATAGAGCGAAGCCACAGAAATCTGCACTTAATGCTCCTGTAATGATAAAATTGTCTTTTATTATTTGTTGATACTGGTAAATTGACTGCCTGGGGAAGAATTTGTAGTAGTAAAGGTGCACAATAATACTTAGGCTTACAGGGCAGCTTGCATGTTTGGTTTGACAGAGATAAATCTAGAACGGTTTGTGTTGGAAGGGACCTCAGATCATCCAGACCCCTGCCATGGTCAAGGACACCTCTCACTAGACCTGATTTCTCAGAGCCCCATCCAGCCTAGCCCTGAACACTTTCAGGGATGGAATAGCTGCAGCCTCCCTGGGCAACCTGTTCCAGTGCCTCAGCATCCTCACAGGGAGGAACTTGTCCTCAGATCTTATCTCAGTCTCCCCTCTTTTAACTTGGAACCATCCCCCTTGTCCTGTGACTGGAGTCCCTCGGAAAAAGTCCCTCTCCAGCTTTCCTGTAACACTTTCAGGTACCAGAAGCTTCTGTAACTCCTGCTGGAGTCGTCTTCAAGTTGAGATACCTCAGTTCTCTCTCTAAAGAAATATCTAGACAACCAAAAGCAGCTCCAGGTTTGGTTCAGTTTCATTAAGGTGAGGACAGGGCATGTCTTGAGATTGGTGCTGGCATCTCCAGTGGGATAGTGGCAGAGGCACCAGCCAGCCCTTAAGGAGATGACATCGATGGGATTACTTTTCAGTGACAGCAGAAGAGCAGGAACTTGGACAGATGGGGAGCACGATGGAGGTACTGGTGGCCAGCTGGAGAGAGACAGTGTTAGAAAATACTTAATTTCTACCTAGTTGACTTAATGATTTCAAGCCTATAGCAGCATTTGGTACTTCTCATCTCAGGCTGTCCATGATCATTCAGTCTGGTTTGGAGGGCAGCAGCTTGTCAGATCAAGATGTATCTTGGTGTAGCAAAGATGATCAAGCAGGTTGTGACTTGGGAAAAAGAGGTTGTGTTGATATGTTTAACCTGCTGCAGTTCCTCTCAGCATCCTTTCTCAGGCCTCAAAGGGATTTCCAGGCTCTGCCTTTATCTCACCAGCAGCCGGGCAATCATTTTCCATATTTTACATAACTCACACAGAAGGCAGGCACCTTTACTTTGTGCAGCTTGTATTGTAGAATCATGTGCTCCTGCCCAAGGAACTAGATGATCTCTGAGGTCCCTTCCAACCTAAATCATTCCATGAATTCGACTGGAAAAAGCCTTTAAGATGATAGACGAACTGTTAACCATTTTGTGGGAATTGCTTGAGTGCTCTTTGCTAGAACTAGTGAAGTGTGCCCCCCCCATTTGACACTGGGACCTTTGTTCAGGTCCTGTATCAACCTGCCACCACCCCAAGAGTAGGACATGTGCTGGGCTGCTTCTTGAAGAGGATGTAGGTACCATACAGAGGCTCTTGCCTCAGAGTTTTGTAAATCGCAGGGTGGATCTGTCTCCAGACAGACACAAAAATCAGTGTGGTAGTGTAACTGAAAAATCGTTAAGGTGAACAAGCAGTGACTTTACTTCGTTAGTTGTAGAGATCAGATGTGATGCTTCTGGGATTATGGAGGCAGCAGTGATTTTGCAAGAGTTTCCTCACCTTAAGGACTCATTTATCTCAGCTTGGATGTAGAACAGAATCTGTATACACCCAGAGAGCAGTTCATAGTGCATCAGGAATTTACTTCTGCCCATGTTCAATCCTGCTCAGATTCGATTTTGCAGGAACTTTATTGCCTTCATTGGTGAGAGACCTGGCATGAACTGAATTGTGTCTTCCTAGCTGAACCCTTCTACCTGACAAAACAGGGGATTTAGCCATCACACACTAGAAATTCATGACATGGATTGTGTAGATGCTTCTCAGTCCCCTCTGCTGCTGATCCCTATTCCATGCCTATAAATTAGGGCCTTTGCTAGAAGGACAGATCCTTTAACCTCAGTGGGTTTATACAGAATATGAACAAAGCTAAATTGTTAGTCAGTTTAGGCTAGAAGGACATTGTGCTGGTAATGACAGCCTTTTCTTTATTGGCTTCAACTTCAGATTTATCCCAAACAATGGCTGTGAATTGTGGGGTGCTTGAGTCAGCTCAGCAGCACTTGGAAAGGAAAAGGGCCAGAGTAGGAAAACTCATTGTTCCTGTCGATCTCTAGATTTAACAGCTTCAAAATGAGGATCAGCAACTGGGGTTTGGATTGGTTTGGGTTTTTTTTTTTCCTTTTTTGGTTTTATTTTTTTAGTACAAGAGCTGTGCTAAAGCTCTCCAGACTATGCTGAGTGTACAGTGCTGTAGGATTGGGGGAGAGGCTGGAAGCTGCTCCACAGAAAGAGATCTGTGGGGATTGATTGAACATTGGCCAAAGATGAGCCAGCAGGGTGCTCACATGGCCAAGAAGGCCAACAGCATACTGGCTTGGATCAGAAATGGTGGGGCCAGCAGGAGTAGGGAAGTGATTGTTCCCCCTGTACTGGACACTGGTGAGGCCACACCTTAAGTTCTGGAGTCAGTTTTGGGCACCTCAGTACAAGAAAGACATTGAGGGGCTGGGATGGGTCCAGAGAAGAGCGGCAAGGTTGCTGAGGGGTCTGGAGAATAAGCCTTGTGAGGAGTGGCTGAGGGAGCTAGAGTTCATTGGTCTGGAGAAAAGGAGGCTGAAAGGAGACTTTGTTGTCTACAACTACCTGAAAGGAGGTTGTAATGAGGTGGGGGTTAGTCACTTTTGCCAAGGAACAAGGACAAGAGGAAATGGCCTCCAAGTTGCACCAGGGGAAGTTTAGGTTGAATTTGAGTCCGTGGAACAGGCTGCTCAGGAAGAGAGTTGAATCACCACCCCTGTTTATGTTTCAATGTCTGGGGGATTTGGAGCTTAGGGCCAGTGTTTACACATTTATACATTCAACCCCCATAGCCAGGGTACCATGTACTTTGGATGCTGCAGAGCTGTAGGCTGAGGAGCCTCACAGTGATTTACTCCTAAGCTACAAACCATGCTTGAGTTTGTGGGTTTTGTTCTATGCTGCTATTAGTGAGAAGGTTGCTGCAGATTTATTAGATGGTAATTGGATGGCAGCTCAGAGCCTCTGCCTGGCTGCAGGCTGGTGTCTCTGTGGGAACATTTTCAATGTATCCCATTTGTGCTGGAAAAATACACAGCACCCCCATTACTTCTCTGATTATTGAACTCAAACACATTTCATTGGTGAGCTCCAGTACTCAGATTTGGCTTTTTACCCAGGAGATGCCACTGCTTGCTGTCTCATTTTCCTGTGTTAGTGTTTTTGGGGGCTCCCAGATCTAGCAGAGTGGCTAAATACATAAAATTTACATAAAATTCTTCTCTCTTTGAAGTAAACTCTTTTTTTTTGGGAGTTCTTCATCCTGTTTTGGTGCTTCCCTGTTGTCTTTGTCTTTACAAAAAGCCTAAAGAGGCAGAGCTCAAGCTTGGGGCCCTTTGGAACCTATTCCTATCCCCATTTCCCCCCTCTTGATTCATAAATATTAAAGTGCACTGGAAATTCAGTGAATTCCAGAATTTCCACCAGCTGCCACCTGGCAAGGTTTGAAACAAGCCAAGAGCAGTGTATGAATGCACTTGGGGATCCGGATGTATTTTGAAATCTTGAGTTTTGCAAACAGATCCTTCCGATTGTTTTTCCACCCCGGAGGCTCTAAAGTCAGTATTACACCTTTGAAGGTGCTACATGTGTGACTTACCCTTTGTGTATGTTCTGCCTGCCCCAGTCTGTGTTTAGCCATCACAGAATGCTTCAAGGGCTTGGATTTTTTCTTTTCTTAAATTGCAATGACTGCTCCTTGCACAACAGGAAATAGAACTGATCCTAAAGTTCTACAGAAGTGCTTGGAGTAGAGTAACACAGAATTACAGAATGAGTTAGGGTGGAAGGGACCTTAAAGATGATCTAGTTTCAAACTCCTGCAGTGAGCAGGGAGATCTGCAAGCAAAGCAGGTTGCTCAGAGCCTCAGGGTCTAATCTGACCTGGACGGTTCCAGGGATGGTGCTTCTTCTACCTCTCTGGGCATCCTGGGACAGGATCTGACCACCATCAGTGGGAGACATTTTCTCCTTCTATCTTGTCTGAATCTTCTTTTAGGTAAAAATCACCACCCCTTGTCCTATCATCACTCTCCCACATAAGTTGTTCCTCCCCATGTTTATAATTGGCCCCTTTAAGCCCTTGAAGAGCCACACTAAGGTCTTCATGGAGCTTCTCTTCTCCAGCTGAACCCCTCCAGCTCTCCCAGTCTGGCCTCACAGCAGTAGGGTCCACCTTTAGAGCAGTATTTCTGGGGCTTCCTCTGGCTCCAGTCCACCTCTTCCAGGATTCTGCTATGCTGAGGAGCCCAGAGCTGGACCCAGTCTTGCAGTAGTGTCGCAACAGAGTACAGCAGAGGGGCACAATCTCCTCCCTGGCATGCTTCCCACTTTGCTGAACAGCACAGCACAGGACACGGGGAGCTTATGGGCTGTGAGCGCACATTGCTGGCTGTTCTCCAGCTTTTCACCCACCGCTACCCCAAGTCCTTTTCATTGAGACTGCTCTCCATCCCTTCATTCCCAGGCCTGTGTTAATGCATTATTGTGGGTTGTTGTTCGGATCTCATCCTTCCCACCTGGGAAGTCATTAATGTTGTGGGCTAGAGACCCCAAAAACTTTTAGTTGAAGTACCAGACAAAAAGGGAGGGTTTAACAAAATCACGTGGGTCATAGCCTATGTTGTTAGGCCATATGCTGGGCTTGATGATCTCATAGGTATTTTCCAGCTTCAGTGATTCTATGATTCTATGAATTTGCAGGCAGTGAAGCAACTTAATTTGGGAGAAAAAGGCCACAAGACATTTTAATTCATTTCCACACACCAGCAAAAACCCCACACAAGACATAGACAAAGACATAGGGATGTTTGCCACACCGCTTCTACACTAAGCTGAGATAAAATATCCAGATACTTCTTGCTTCTGTCTGAAGTTGTGGTGGTTATCTGACTCCCAAAATCTTGGAATCCACGGACATTTTAAGAGAATGTCTAGATCCTCATGAATGTCTAANAAAACCCCACACAAGACATAGACAAAGACATAGGGATGTTTGCCACACCGCTTCTACACTAAGCTGAGATAAAATATCCAGATACTTCTTGCTTCTGTCTGAAGTTGTGGTGGTTATCTGACTCCCAAAATCTTGGAATCCACGGACATTTTAAGAGAATGTCTAGATCCTCATGAATGTCTAAAGTTCAGGATCACCTGAACAAAGAAAGAAGATTCCACAGGTCAAGATAAACCGTCCTTCCACTGTAAATTTTCTTCCAAGCGGTAAACGTTTCATCTTGGTGACAAAGCAGCACAGCTCTGAACAGACAAAATCCACAGAATCACAGAATTATTGAGGCTGGAAAAGATCTCTGAGATTGTGAAGTCCAGCCTATGACATGCATGCTGTGAGAGAAGTTCTACCTCATCACCCTGCATATATTAGGGAAATGACCTGTGCTGATATACCTCATTCCTGGAGTGGTTTCCTCCTGGAGTTACTTACGGCTGAGCCTTTGCTCACAGAGAAAGCCAAAACACAGTGTAGGACATGCCCTGCTTTTCACTACCCACCAGTACAACTGTCGCACACAACCAGGACTGAAGGGGTTTGCTTTTTCTCCCAGAGCTAGAAGTTCAGTTTGGCTTCATCTATCGAATGTAAACATAAAACTCAATCTTTGTGTTGCTTCAAGTGCTTGGTATTTATTTCTGTGTGTCTTGGAGCAGGTCTCTGGGAGGGTGTTTGCAGAGTAACGTGGATCTGCTGAAGGCCTGCTCATGCTAGGGATAAGAACTAAGTCCTTCGGTCTCCTGATTTCAGAGGCATCAACCCTGATTTTTTTTTCTTAGTATCTTGTATTTTTTCATGGTGACAGCAGCATTTCAAGCTTAGCAAGGACAGTGAGGAACTTACAGATAAGTGTTGAACTACTGAAGCGCCAAAAACATTTGTCTTTGGTTGTTCATTGTGAGGCTTGCACAAGGTTTCCGGAGTCAATTTACTACTGGTTATGGGCAAAATGCTGTCAGGAATGAGATGTTGCTACCATTTGGTTTCTGCCTTGGCCTTCTATTTTTAAAAGGTTGAGTTTTTAGACAAAAAGTCTAAATCCTGTTTGGAGTTTGCACATTTTTAAATATTAGTCGTGGTGCCTAAAAGGCATTTTATTTTGCAGCTGCAGGTAGCTTTCCTAGCAGACCTCCTACATCAGTGTCTGGACTCTACAGGTCATTCGTGGACAGAGTCTATAAAAGGGAAAGTACTTCCTGCATCTTCGTCTGTCTTGGTTGTCTTCTTTGCCTTTCTCCTGCTTCTGCTGCTATACGTCTTGAGATACAGCGAGCTCCTCTACAAGGGAGCTCTCCTCCCCCCCCTCCCCCCCCCGAGTGGGGGGGGACGAGCAATGGCTCTCAACCCCCCACCGAAGGGTGAAACACAAAAGAGCCTAAGCCTGGCTGCAGCTTTTCTGTGGGGGTAGCCAGGGTCCTCTTTTGCATGGGAGCTCGAATGCAGACAAAGCAGACCTTTTGGACTGTGGCCAGCATCGGCTTGCCCTCACTCTGGGCAGGGAGGCGGTAGAGGCAAGCCACTGTCTGTACCTCCCCTCTTTTGCTGAGGGCTCAGATGCAGAAAGCCTGTACCACCTCATTCCAGCTCCTGGCAGTGGGCTGAAAGAGAGGGAAACTCCTCCACAGCTGCCTCTACAGTTTGATCGCCTTTGAAGATGCCAGACAGAGGTGAGCACTTAACCCTCTAACTCCATTGGTGTCTAACCACAAGGGAGAAGAAAGGAGGGCTCTGCATAAGGCCTGTAGAAAGCCCTTGGATGAGACCTGGAAAAGCCTATTTGTTATAACAGGCATGGTCCCACATAACCAGCGCCATGTTCGCTTTGTCTCCACCAGACTGGCAAAGATCCTGTGTACTCTGCCACTAAGAGAGACTGAGAGAATCCTTTACTAAGAGAAAGAAAGAGAGACCACAAATACTGATCTCCTAACAGAGAGAGAGTCTGAAATTCTGCTGTATCCTCTACATTGACGCTGCTATAGTCTCAAAGAAGAGTCTTGAGTCAACAGGAGCTAGAAGTATGCCAGAGATGTCACAGAATGCTGATGTCTGCAAGAGGATCGGAAAAGGAACTTTTCCACAAGCATCAAATGTATATTTTGTTCTATGTTTCTGCCACCCCCCCACCCCCTTTTCTCTTCTGGAAAGCAGGGTGCAACTGTGTGTGTACGTGGTGGCTTTTGTGGTTATGAGTGTTGGTTTACACTCTTGTCCCAGAGCTCTCATCTAAGGCCAAACCCCGATGTGTTAGCTGTCTCCTATTTCTCTCAGTGTGTGTGTATAGGCACTGTGATACAGTTTCTGTTTTACCTTTTTGACTCTTATTTGGGTTTTTTTCCTTTTCTTCTTGGTGATGAGTTCAATAAACTGTTGTCTTTTTAGCAAAGTTGCTTCATTGCCTGTTGAACTCTTGGTGAGAGCTGGTTGTTGTGCTTGACTTACAGGCACCAACCCAAACCGATTTTGGCCCTCTCCCTAAGCTATTACAGCATCTGTAATTACTGGTCAGTAATTTGAATTTTCAAAGATGTTGAAGCCTTAAATCTATCAATAACATATGTATTTATGTGTGTGGCAATTATTTATCAGCATCAATACTTATGTGTTGTGTCCTTGGCACCTATAAAGGCCAGCCGAGATGATTTTTTCTTTTGCTTAGATGTAGATAGCCTGTGGGACTCCTGAAGTAACAGACTTAGAAAAACCTTAATCTCAATTAGTGATGTTGAACAATATTAGAATAAATTAATAGAGAAGAAGAGGAAGGAGGTTTTCAAAATCTGAGGGTTTTGGTATCTTGATTTGGAACAGAGATGAACTCTAGGAGCACTCAGTGGAAAAATATTCTAGGAAACTATTTTAACTCAGTCAAAATATTTGTAAAAGGTGACATGATGTGTTTAACAGATCTCTAGGAAAAGATACAGCAAAAAGGTTCCAAGAGGCTGGATAGGAGAACTTCTGATCTTGCTTACTTCTCTTTTCTGCCAGATTAGATTTTGCAGAGTGGTTTTTGGTTTACTGGAACTACCTTTGAAGTAGGATGATTTAATTTTCCCTGAGGGCTGCAGTTTCATAGAATAACAGACAGGGTTGGCAGGGAACTCGGGGATTCTGTTCCAACCCCCTGCCATGGGCAGGGACACCTCTCACCAGACCAGGTTGCCCAGAGCCCCATCCAACCTGGCCTTGAATACTTCCAGGGATGGAGCAGCCACAACCTCCCTGGGCACCCTGTTCCACTGAGTCAGCACCTCACAGGGAGGAATTTATTTCTTAGATCTCATCTAAATCTCCTCTCTTAGCTTGAAACCATCCCCCTTTGTCCATCACAGCTTTCCTGTAGCCATGTATCCACACTGGAGTTTGTAACTCTACTAAGTAGGAATCCTGTTGCAAGTTCTGGTACCTACTCTGTCAGCACGTTGGTTGGGTGTTTTCAGACACCACTTCAATTTAATGTCATTCTTCCTTGGTAATTTATTTTCAGCTGTTTCTGCTGTGCTTCAGCAATTTCTTAAAAGAAATCTGGAGTATTTAGACTAATGCATATGAGATGGAAGTGTGTATCCCAACAGTTGGGCTCTTCATTTTGTCTTCAGCCCACGCGTGCTCCTACCAGTCCTTATGCTAATGTGAAAGTGCAGAATCTCTGGTTGCTTGGGAGTCTTAAGTGTTGGATCTACAACTTGCTGGAAAGGGGCTGTGGAGGTGAGGGTTGGCCTCTTCTCCCAAGGAAGAAGTGACAGGAAAGGAGGAGATGGCCTCAAGTTGTACTAGGAGAATTTAGGTTGGACATGAGGAAAAACTTATTCCTGGAAAGACAGGTGTTTAAGAAAAGATTGATTGTGGCAATTAGTGCAATGGTCTAGCTGATGTGGTGATGTTAGGTCATAGGCTGGACTTGGTGATATTAGAGGTCTTTTCCTAAATAATTCTGTAACATTAGGGAAAACTTTTTCCTGGAAATTATCATCAAGCCTTGTAACAGGCTGCCCAGGGAGGTTGAATTACCACCCCTGGACGTGTTTCAAAGTTGTGGAGGTCTGGAGTTTAGGGTCATGGTTTAGGAGTGGCCTTGGGACAGTTGGGTTAATGGTTGGACTCAATGATTGTGAAGTCTTTTCCCTTGGTTTGTTCGTAGCAGCTCCTGAGTAAATGAAAATCTAATGATTGATCTTCTCAGTTTAGGGGATGTTTTATCAATATTTAATGTCAGTGGAGACCAACACGTATCTTTTCTATTTACAGACTTACTGGACCTTCAGGATATGTCACAGATGGGCCTGGAAATTACAAATACAAAACAAAATGCACCTGGCTTATTGAGGGAAGGTGAGTGTACTAATCATCCTATGAATCCTATGAATCTTGGTGTTTAATGTTGCTTCTTGTGACCTTTAGGTAAGACTTAGGTGCCTTGAGTATTTTTCAATCTTTGATTCTTCAGCATGTAGGGGTTCTTGGTAGATAAAGTCTATTTTTGTGCAACTAAACCATTCAAACCAACTTTGGAACTTAAAATTTGCTGTATAAAATATTCTGCCCATTGAAACGGGATGTGGAAAAGGAGCATAAATATATCTGTGTAAAGAATGATCTAGAATTTACTGAATTGTTGTCACAGTGTGAGCTGTTTGGAGTTTCGGATTTTCTCTGTATGGGGCTTCTTGGCAGAATTAAAAATCCAGCAAACTCTATTAAAGCACTTTTTCATCAAGGATCTCCTTTTGTAATGATGCTTTTCAGATACTTACTTGCTCAGTAGGTCTTGAGAACTTCAGAGAGACCATTGACATTTTTTAGCAAAGCACTTCTAAACCATGAGAAGTCCCTTGGGCATCTTCCTTTCCTTCCTGTATTTGATCTTTCTGTGGCTCACAGGGATTTTTTGCGGAGGTTTGAGGATATCCAATTCAGTGCATGTCATCTGACTGTCATCTCATGAATGATGCAGCAGTTCAGAGGCTCTGGTTTCTTGAAATATGTTTTTCATAGTACCAGGCTGATGCCAGGACTGCAAAATCAATTTGTTTAATCACTGAACTTATGTATAATCCTTTCTGAGACTTGATGATCTTAAAGGTCTTCTGCAATCTAAACAATTTATAGTTCTATGAAGCTTTATGTTAACGGTTCTCTGAACTAAATCTGAAGATGAGCAAGTTCTGTGAGAGCACTCAACACTTGTAAGCTGAGGTTTCTTAGCATCTTGGAGGATCAGAACATGCCAAAAGGTCAAGGTACACTTTTTTTCTTTAGTCTTTCTCTATGTTGAGGAGCTCTAATGCGTGAGGGCAGTCTATATTCACTTGATATACTTCAGACATTTATTTTGGATGAGTATGTTCAATTCTATAGCTCCAAAAGGTGAGGACTAAGCAGTTCCAGAGAACCTTGCAGAACCCTGAAATTGGGAGCCTGTCACTTCTTCTTGACTATATAAGGAGCCCTGTTCTTTAGTGTGGGTGAGATCAAAAGTTAGATGCTCTACGTGGCAGCATCTCTTCATTTTGTGTTGGTATTAAAAACACAAGTGCAGCCAGTTTGGAATTACCAGTAATTAAAAATGGGTTGTGAGGATGTTATTACAGACAAACCAGCCTCAGCAGATCGGGTACCAGCAGCTTAACCTTCACAGCTTTTTTGTTTTTGCTAAAGGATAATGTGACTCATGTTTTTATCAGAAGTGAAAGTGCTGTTTGTGTGTCCCTGGTAATGTCAACATAACAGTTTCTTCAGCCTCTGTACTGAGAGGCTTCCTACAGAACTATGGTTTGTGGGGTTTGAAGTGAGAACTTAGTTGCTTTAAAGAGGGGTCCAAAAGTGTTCCTCCTTACTGAAAGGAGGTTGAAGAAAGATGGGGGTTGGTCTCTTTTCCTAAGGAACAAGTGATAGCAGAAGAGGAAATGGCCTCAAGTAGCAGCAGAGGAAGTTGAGGTTGGCCATGAGGAAAAACATCTTCCTGGAAAGGATCATCAGGCCTTGGAACAGGCTGCCCAGAGAGGGGGTTGAATCGCTGGACATATTTCAAAGTTGTGGAGATCTGGAGCTTGGGGCCATGGTTTAACGGTGGCCTGGGACAGTTGGGTTAATGGTTGGATTTTATGATTGTGGAGGTCTTTTCCAACCTAAGTAATTCAGTGATTCTTTCACAGCCAGGCATTTGAGTTGCTGTCCTTTTCCTGCTTCTGTTTGCACCCTGCTCTCAGGGGATGGTGCTAAAGAGAAAGAACATAATTATACTGCTCAGAGCAGCTGAAAAATGCCCCCTTGTGTAAACAGCCTGAGCTCTTTGCCAAACCTGAAATTCCCACAGTGATCTGAACTTGGAAAGAGCATCTGCGACTCTGTTAAATTCTGCAGACTGCCCTCACCTTGCTGGCAGTGTACCAGGCCTTGGAGGGCTTTTCAGGTTACCAACTAAAGAGACAATCCAAAGGTGCAGTTGAAGACGCTTGATAAATTCTCATGTAAAATAAGCCACGTGTTCCTTTTGGCACCATTTACTGATTGAATACTTCTTTCAGCTCTACTGCTGTTGGGATGTTCATAGAAGCAACCCCCCAAAAAATCTCTGCTCAGTTTTGAAATGCTGAGGGCTCTTTCTTCCTTAAGCAAGACATGATATTTAAGTTATGCCTGCTGCTCTTTTTGCAAAGGCCTGGAGTAGGTTCGTTGTGCCTATCAAAAACGATTCTTTTGCAGAATAACTCCCTGAAGAATTCCCTTTCTCTAGGAAGGACGGACTGACATTTGATTCATTTCTTTGATTAGGATGAGCAAGGGTTTTGTCTGAACCTAAGCATAAAACAGGGCTGCTGCTATAGATTCACTATGTGTTCATCTCGGGGTCCAAGCACAGTATTAATGGGATTTTCACCCTCCTTGGGATGAGCACTGAATTAGATACCTGCTGTGGCTTCTGTTTGCTTTTCTTCAGATGTTTCTTTGCATAACCATGTGATTATGGCTTAGGAATTATCTTTTGTGTATGGAGTGAAAGAAGTCCTGATGTATTTTGGTGTCTTAATTAGTGGCTCCATCCCCACATCAGCTAAATAAAATCTATTTCCTACTGATACATCTCAGAAGATCAGGCTCCGTGGTGGTCTTCTTTTGACTTACTAAGTTAATTGAGTGGACTCTTCTTGACCAATGGTATTGACATTGGGATGTGCTGGACCCACTGTATTCCATCTCTTCCCAGGACTTCCAGCTCATCTATTCTCAACTGATCCCAGTATTTTTTGTCGTCTTCAGAAGGAAGTCAGGCAGCCTCATTGTTGGTATGGAATGAGGGCAGTGAGAGGTTACTTGGCAGTCCAAATAACCAAAGACTGTCCTGTAGGCGAAAGGTAAAGCCCCAAGGCCTCCCATCCCAGAGGACATGTCTCCTCTGCAATTTTGCAGTTTTCTCCAGCAAGAAGAAAGCAGTGGGCCAGAACAAGAATTTCATTAGTTAGCATCCACTGAGCTGTATTTCCAGTTTCCACTTTGGAGGGAGTTCCCTCAGGAGGGCCATCCTGTGGTACTGCACAAATAATAAAGTAATGGAAGAATGATTTAAGCAAGCTTCTGAGCAAGTGAATTTTCTCATGCCATTGTAATCATATTGATCTGCAGAAAACCCCTTGAACAAGAAAAATAGCGCTAAGTAGTTTCATGATGGTGGCTGTGATTCTTCAAAGAGTTGTTTGCTTGGAAAACAACTTGAAGATCAAGTCCAAGTATTAACCCAGCATTGCCTGGTCACCACTAAACCTAAGTGCCACATTTCCATATGAATATATTGTCCGGGTAGGTTTTCTGTGCTTTCCCTTGCAAGGGGGAAGGCCTTGTCATTAGGGACATGAGGACTGGTAAAAGAGCAAAGGGCTGGTAGTGCCTGAAGATGAGCCAAGGTAGCCAATGGTATCCTGGCTTCTGTCAGCACTGATGTTGCCAGCAGGACCAGGACAGAAATCATTCCCCAGTACTGGGCACAGGTGAGGCCCTACCTTGAATCCTGGGTTCAGGTTTTGGCCCCTCACTCATTTTCAGAAGGACATTGAGGGGCTGTAGCAGGTTCAGAGAAGGGCAGTGTAGCTGAGGAGTGGTTTGGAATGCAGATGATCTGAGGAGCGGCTGAGGGAACTGGTGGGGAGTTGACTGGATAAGAGGAGGCTCAGGAGAGACCTTCTTACTTTTTACAGCCCCATGAACTTCAGGAGGTTGGAATGAGGTCAGCGTTGGTCTCTTCTCCCACAGTACCTGGGACAAGACAAGAGGAAATGGAAAGTGATGCTAAGGGAGGTTGAGGTTGGCCCTGAGAAGCAATTTCTTCATTGAAAGGGTTGTCCAGGGCTGGCCCAGGCTGTGGTGGAGTCTCTGTGTCTGCAGAGGCTGCAAAGATGTGGTATAAGGGACCAGGGATTAGTGGGGACCTGGCAGTGCTGGGTCAGTGGTTGAACTTGATCTTAAAGCTCTACTCTGACCCAAATGATTCTAGAATTCTCTGTGAAGTGGGTTTATCATCAGTCATGCTATGGTTGGACTTGATCTTAAAGGTCTTCTCCAATTGAAACTTTTCTGTGATCTACAATTTCTACTGCTGGCTGTGTGAAAAGGTTTCAGGACAGTGTTTTCTGACCATAAAGAATCTGCAGCTTATTCCACGCACAGGAAAAATCTAAAGGAGAAACTACAACATGTTTGATTCATCTATGGTTACACTAAGTCATTGCATTTTAGTCTTGTTTACAAAGGGGCTTCACTCTGGAGGATTTTGTCGGAGGGACGTTGCCTTGCGTGTCAAGTGACTGAATCTGGAACTTTTATTTGCTATTTATTTTTTACAGGCCAAACACAATCCTCAGGCTTCGATTCAATCACTTTGCCACTGAGTGCAGTTGGGACCACTTGTATGTATATGACGGAGATTCAATTTACGCTCCCTTATTGGCAGCTTTTAGGTAAGTTCCCCTTGGTAGTTACCTAAATAATGTTTCTTGAACTCAAATCCTGAACCAAATGTGGCTCCTAGCATTATGAACATGTTCCAGTCATTGAAATATGAAATACTGCAAATGTAGCATACAGCTAATGTGCTTGTGTGCAGTTGTCATCAGCATTAACAATTAAGGAGTTGTTTTTGCTTCTACAATGAACAGATCGTGTCACTAGGCTGGGGCCTGTAAGCATTAGCTTTTCATTTCCAAACCCTGATTATGCAAGAGACAAAAAAATTACTGTCATCTGCTTCAGGTTTCCATGATTTCATGTGCAGGCTCCTTCAGAAGGCTTCAGAGACTGCTCCTGTTACCAGTTATGAACACGGCTTTAGCTTCAAGTGTGTTAGTGCTGACAGAAGGGAAGAGGCAAGTAATTCACGTTGCAGATATAGAGGTCTCGTAGGGAGATTTAGGTGAGACCTGAGGAAGAAATTCCTCCCTGTGAGGGTGCTGAGGCACTGGAACAGGTTGCCCAGGGAGGCTGTGGCTTCTAAATCCCTGGAAGTGTTCAAGACCGGGTTGGATGGGTCTCTGGGCAACCAAGTCTGGTGAGAGGTGTTTCTGCCTATGGCAGGGGGTTGGAATTAGATGATATCCCTTCCAACTCAAACCAGTCTGTGATTCTACCTTAAATTTTTAAACCTTTGAAACATGTTCAAAAGCAATGGTTTGAGTTCTGGGTTCCGTTTTGGGCACCTCGGTACAAGAAGACATTGAAGGGCTGGAGAGAATCCAAAGAAGGGCATCAAAGTTGGGGAAGGGTCTGGAGAACAAACCTTATGAGGAGTAGCTGAGGTACATGAGGCTGGTTTGTCTGGAGAAAAGGATCCTGAGGTAAACCTTCTGGCTGTCTACAACTACCTGAAAGGAGGTTGGAGAGTGGTGGGGATTGGTCTCTTCTCAGAAGGAACAAATGATAAGACAAGAAGAAATGGCCTTCAGGTTGCACCAGGGGAAGTTTAGACTGGACATGAGGAAAAACTTCTTCCTTTAAAGGGTCCTGAGGCCTTGGAACAGGTTGCACAGGGAGGAAGTTGAGTCGCCATCCCTGGCTGTGTTTCAAAGTTGTGGAGATCTGGAGCTTAGGGCCATGGTTTAGTGGTGGCCTTGGGACAATTGCATTAATGGTTGGACTAGATGATCTGGGAGGTCTTTTCCAACCTAAATAATTGTGTGATGGGTCAGACAACCTCATAAAAACATGTGTAAAAATATCTGTGTCTCTGATGGATGGGGGGTATTTGGCTTCGCTCTCTTTGACGGAAGACTGATTTGTGGATGCTGCTTAACAGTCGACATTTCACGAAGAGGCCTAAATATAACTTGTGCATTTATGTACTTCAGCCTCGCAGTAACAAGCACCACCTTATGTTTTCTGTTCTTTTAGCTGAAATTAGAAAAAATAATCCCTAGCGGTGTATGGGAAAACGAGTGGTTCCCTTTGGACTCTGCTCGTTCCAAGTGCCTGATTAACTATTTCCAGAATTAACCTCCTGTTCCGCTTCATCTCATTTGTGAAATTAAGTTCTAAAAATACTTCATGTTTGTTCTAAAAAATCCTCGTAATCTCTTTGAGGGGATGATCAGCAGAGGAACAAAAGGTTGATAACAAAACTGAAAACAGCACATGGGGATGGTGATTTTTGGCCTCCAGTTGTTTTGTTGTGAAAATGTTTCCTGCAAAACTTCAGACCAACCTGAGGTCAAAACAGGACGTGCACGTAGATTATTATGTTGTTCTCAGCACATCATGAAGAAGAAACCTTCTGTTTCTGAAAAACCTCCGCAATACCAACCTGGAAAGGACTCTTGTGATATCGTTCACTGGATTTACATGCAGGAAGAGGAAGAAATGTCATTTGACTCATAAGTCATTTTGCTCTAAGCGAGCTAATTTTTAATACAGTGCTGAAAAGGTGAAATGGTCGTGATTTGTGCCTGCGGTTTCTTGTGTGTTTTAAAAAAAAAAATTAATAGACTTTTAAAATGGAGGTTATAAGTAGTTCACAGCATTAACTGTGATGGTTTGGGCTTTAAAAATCATCGGTAAATCACTGGGTAGTCTGTGCCTGAGGAAAAAGGAGTTTGAGCTTAATACAATCGCATTTTTGAAGTAGGGGGAAAAAAATCAATTACTCGTTTAATTGCTCCTTTAGATGACATTTGAATTTCATCTTCATTAAGAGGGAGCTTTGCGATTCAGTAAACCCAGTTCAGGAAATAGCAGATGCTTCTAATTTTGATCAAGAGCAAAAAAAAAAAAAAGCAGCTGCTGAAAAATACCCTTCTCTGATACCAAAATAAATGCACTAGGAGTTTTCAAGATCTGTTTAATCTCTTGGATTAAATTTTCATAATTAGCTGTAACCATATTTCACTGGTTATGCCAAGGAATTTGCTCTGTGCTAGTGAACACTGTAAAGTTGAGGGTTTTTTGAGTGCCTCCCTTCCTAAAGCTCAGTTTTTGTTATCAACCTGACTTTTTACAGCAGGTGCCCCAGCCCTCCCTTTCTTCACTCCTCTCATCTTGTTTTCCTGACCTTCTGCTGTTTGTTCACAATATGATATTTACCCTGAGGAGAAGATGATCTTGGGAATCCTTAGTGCTGCTCTACAGAGGAACTTTTAAATTGGCTTGATCACTTTTTGAAGTGTGATAAATACTGCATAACTCAAACTTTGTCACAGTGCAAGTGTCGCACAAACGGTTTAACAAACTCTCTGGAGCCTGAGTGCCCCCAGGGCAGTCTGGGCCTTTACATTAAGCTTTTTTCCTATGAAGCAGGGTTAGAAGGATCTTTGCTCCTTTATATTTACAATTATAGGCAACATGAGACCACGTAAATTTACCGCTTCAAAAAATGCCATAGAAGAACACAGAGGCAGGAGAAATCCAGTGTGTTCATCTGCATAGCATGGACAAACCTGAAACTGCTAAACCACTCCTCATCTGTCAACCACACTGGTTTTGTTTTTAATCTTAACTCCCTGTTAAACATTTACTGCAACTGCTTTTCCGCTGTTACTTTCATTTTGTTGGTTGGCGGGGAACCAGTCATCACTGTGCAAGACCTTTGGCCATGGCTCTGCACTTGGCAGAGGGGTGGGGGTGAGACTGCTCAGAAGCACCTCGTGGGTGCTGTCAAGTGCCAGATGGATGTTGCTGGTGACGGCGGTGATAGGTGGCAGCAGCTGCCCTGCGGTCACTGGTTGAACTGGTCACTGTGCAGAGCCTCCATGTCAGCTCATAGAGCACAGAAAATGGGAGCAACTTGCCTTCCTTGAATTACTGGCAGGTGAATATGGGAGTCTAGGTATAGAACATAAGGTGGGATGGACTGGAAGAGACATGAGTGTGATCCTTCGCTCAATGCAGGACCAGTTTCAGTGTGAGGCTAGGCTGGTCAAGTCTTTGCCCAGTCAAGTCATGAAGATGTCTTAGGGATAGAGATCCCTTGATCCTCTGGGCCACTGGTCCAGCACTTGGTCACCCTTATATTAAGAAAATAAATAAATGAGTTGTCTTCTAATATGAGAATTTCCTTTGCTGCCACCAGAAGTTTTCTGAGACCTCAGGCACTATCTTCTCTGTAATGTCTCCTTCAGCATTTAGAAAGTCCTAGCTGCCCAGGGAGCGGGCTGAATCTCCATCCCTGGACGTGCTTCAGAGTCATGGAGATCTGGAGCTTAGCACCCTTGTTTAGTGGTGGCCTTGGGACAGTTCGGTTAATGGTTGGACTCAATGATCTTAAAGGTCTTTTCCAGTCTGAATAATTCTATGATTTCACCCCATCTTCTGCCATCTCTCTTCCAGGCTACACAATTCTCAGTCCTGCTTCTCCCTGTATGTTGTACCATTGTTCCTCTTCTGTTTGTTTCCTTCTATTCAGTCTTTTGCCAGAAATCATGGAATCATAGAATATATGAGGTTGAAGGGACCTTAAAAGGTCTTAAAGTCCAACCCCCTTCAGTAAGCAGAGACATCTTCATCTAGAGCAGGTTGCTCAGAGCCTCATACATGCTGGCCTTGAATGTTCCATGTTGCTGCCGTAGGCACGGCACACAAAAAAGCTCTCTCTGTCCTCAGTGCCCTTTTTGGACGATCCTGCAAACCCTGCTTCCCCTTCATCATGGAATTTTCTTGCGTGGCTTAGAGCAGATGATCAGCTGGTAGCAGCAGGGGGGTGACTAGCGGGGATTAATTATATCAGGAGAGGTACAAATAATATTGAGTCAGTACTGTTTGTGTTGCGAGAGTATCCAGAGGAGTTAATCACTTAGAGCTTCTGTTGCATGAATGTAAAATAAAAAGTGGTCCTGGCTTTGACACATAAAGGCAGGGAATAAACTGTGGATGTGTGTTCTCTGTGTAAAGAAGAAGAAGGACTTTTAACACTTATTTTTAATGTTCTGTTTGCCTCAAAAGTCTGAGTTGGGTGCCCTTTTGTCAAGTGTAGCCAGGGTTTTTTTCTCCTGATGTTCTCACCCTCTGCTGATGGAGCTGACACTCAGCACATTGTCAACCATCACCTCCCAGATCAGATTTTTATTCTGCTTATGGAGACAAGGTGTGGAATGTGTTGTATGACAGCCCTATGCTGGACTGTGCTGCAACATAGTCATTGTGGACGTGCTCAGTTCATGGAGCAGAACAGCTGACTTATCACATACAGAATTATTTTAATTGGAAAAGGTCTTTATGCTCAGCAGGTCCAACCATTAACCCAGTACTGCTAGGTCTGCACTAATCCCTGTCCCTCACACCACATGATGGGGACTCCACCACTGCCCTGGACAGCCTGCGGCAGCTGTAGACAACCCTTTCAGTGAAGAAATTGCTCTTCAGGGTAACATCAACTTCCCCAGCTCAACTTGAGGCCTTTTCCTGTTGCTTTTTGCCTTGGGAGAAGAGACCAACCCTGACCACACTCCAGCCTCCTGAAGTTCAGGGAGTTGTGGAGAGTGAGATCATCTCTACTGAGCCTCTTTTCCTTTAGTTCAGCCCCCCAATTTCCCTCAGAGCACTTGTGTGGCAGACCCTTCCCCAGATCTGTTGCCCTTCTCTGGACACACTCCAGCCCCTCAGTGTCCTTTTGGAAATGAGGGGCCCAAAACTGACACAGTATTTGAGGAGCAGAATGCCCTCACAGCCTCTGTGTGTTTATTATTCTGCTGTATCTGTTTTCATCGCATCCAGAATAACTTGTATAATAATAATCAAAAAATTAGAGACTTGATATAAGATGAGGAACAACTCTACTTGAGATTTGGTTATAAGTTAAGCTGCCCACTTACGCAAGCCAGCACATCTTTGGATTGCATGAGAATTCATTAAAATGTCATCGTGGTAAGAAGTCAGAATTCTACGAGAAATAGAGATGTTTTCTATCAAAATTGCTTTTCTTCCATCAACCTGTAATCCCCTTCAAACCCAGCAGTTTGACAAGTTTCTGTTTTAGCCTTTTGAAATGATAAGACCTCTGAGTTAAATCTAGGCCAGTAAAGGAAGTTCAGTTCTTTACTTTCTCAGTTCTTTTGCCTTAAACTGTTTGTGACTGATTTGAAAAACTTAGTGTTTTTTATTCGTTCAAGTATCTGAAACCAGACTTGGGTATTAAGTGATAATAGCTGCTTTTAAAGTTTTAGAAGAGGAAAAAGCATTTGCTTAGGGCTGATATCAGACTGATAACCATGGTCTGTTTCTCCAGGAGACAGACTATGCTTTAGCTTTTAAAGTCCATTTTCAGTGTAACATCAAAAAAGCTGTGATTTTCCTTTGGAGACTTCTCTGTCCATGTTCTCTTGAAATATGTCTTTGACAGTCACACTCCACGTGTCACATCATCATAAAGCCTTACTGAATGGCTCAGGAGACACATTTCAGTATGTTCATAGTTTGTCCCTGTTCGATATTCTCTGGAATGAAGAGAATCAGGTAAAAAATGAGGTTTTTGAGACAAGCCATTTTTATGCAGAGAAACTTTACTTTCAGGGTGGCAGAACCCTGGGCCAGGCTTCCTGGAGAGGCTGTGGAGTCTCCTACTCTGGAGACATCCCAAACCCACCTGGGTCCATGCTGGGCAACCTGTTCTGGGTGATCCTGCTAGAGAAGGGGAGTGGACTGGATGATATCCAGAGGTCGCTTCCAATTCTACCAGGCTGGGATTCTGCAGGGAAGATGGTTTAAAGACAATTGTGCTTTGGGGTGTTGACAGCTCTCAGTAATGAGGCTTTTGGGGATTTTTTTTTGCTTTGTTTCCCTGCAAGTCCATTTATAGTGTCATCTTGCTGCACCAGAATCATCTTTTCCTTTAAGAAAATGAACTTCAGATGTCTCCTCATTGTCTTCCCACCCTCTTTTATTTTATGATACTGATTTATTTTTAGGCAAGAGTAGGGGCAGGGCGGTGGACAACTTGGGCCTCCTCCATGTGTTTTTCACTCTGCCGCCAACTCTACAAAGGCAGGGTACAGAAGACAGAAGTTGTTTCAGGGCAAGGCAGAGGTTTGCCCTTTCAGTTTCTAAGAAAATAGTGTCAGCGAACAGCTAAGCTGAGTGGGAGTATTTATTTGCTTTGGAGTAGTGAGGATTGCAAAATGTTTTGAAACCTTATAAAAGGAAATGGAAGCGGTACGTTGTGAAACAGGCTAATCCTGGCCAGAGTCTGGGCTCGGGGAGATTCTAGATTGTGGTTTAGAGGAAGTTATGTGTAATCTTTTATCATTCTGGTTCTGCCTATTGGGGTTTTTCATGGCAGGTAATGCAACTTCTGTTTTTTTGCTGGTTTATTTGAAAAGATGCTTTGCGTTCACAAATTTATTTCTGGTTTTTGATGCTCAGCCTTTCAAAGACCTGATTCTTACTGTGTTGGTCACTTAGCTTTCTCTGAAAGACATTACAGTTCATCTATTGAGCTGCATTGGGCTGTTTTAAACTTGTGTAGGTGGGATAACATTCTCTTTAGCATATTTAGAATCATAGAATGGTTTGGGCTGAAAGGGACCTTAGAGATCATCCAGTCCCAACCCTCTGCCATGGGCAGGGACACCTCTCCCCAGACCAGATTGCCCAGAGCCCCATCCCCCCTGGCCTTGAACACTTCCAGGGATGGAGTAGCCACAAGCTCTCTGGGTAACCTGTGCCAGTACCTCAGCGCCTTCACAGGAAGTGATTTCCTTCTAACATGTCAGTCTTTTTCTAAGTCATCAGAGAAAGATGGAAAGCAAGGAAGGAAGCAAGAGATGTAGTGAGAGCATCCACTATAGATATACCTGTGTTCTTCCCAAGCCAACCCCCAAATCAGTATTTCCAAGAGAAAAAGAAATGTCCTGTGGTTATCCGTTTATTATAGAATCATCAGGGATCAGAAGGGACCTCAAAGATCATCTAGTCCAATCCTCCTTCCACAGCAGAACACCTAGACCAAGTTACAGAACAGAACATTACAGATTGGAAGTGACCTGGAAGAATCATCCAGTCCAGTCATCCCCCTGCCAAGCAGGATCACCCAAAACAGGTCCAGGCAATTTCAAATTTCTCCAGAAAAGCAGGCTCCACAGATCCCCTGGGCAGTGCCCCATCACCCTCCATGAGAAGAAGTTACAGAATTGGTTAGGGTTGATAGGGACCACAAGATCATCCAGTTCCAACCACCCTGCCATGGGAGGGACCCCACCAGAACCTCATTCAGCCCAGCCTTAAACACCTCCAGGGACGGTGCCTCAACCATCTCCCTGGGCAACCCGTTCCAGGCTCTCATTAGGAATTACTGGGGGAATTTTTGTCTTTTCTTGCTACTTGTATTTTTTGCTGCTATTATGCTCCTCTCTCCAGGGCCTTCCACCTAGATTGCCCTCCTAATATCAGGTGTATTCTTAAGAATAAGACTAAAGAAGAATAAAGCAGTGCAAAGGCATTTTATCTTGTCCCCAAGCTGTAGCTTGCCTTACCCTGAATTACTGGGTAATTCAGTGACTCTTTTCTTGTGGTGAAAATGTTTGCATTACAAAGAAAAATTATGAACCATACACCAAGAAATTTACTCCACTTTTTGCTTCTTTGTTGTTGCATGTGAAAGTCTTTTGGGAGTCATGATTTTCAGATCATAAATCTCAACTTTTAGAATGAAACAGACACCTTTAACAGTGAAAAAGGCAGAGGTTTTCATCTGTTACTCCCATATCCTTGTGATCTGAAAGAGAAAAACAATTGGCTTTTCCCACAAGGAACTATTTATCAAGGCAGGCAACTGCAAACGTGCTGGAGTTCAGCCAAAACACGGGATCATCTTACTGCGTTGTTATGGCATGTTGATAAAACTTTTTTGTCCATGATAAGGCTGTTTATGCAGGAGGGGCTGTTGCATAGTTTGCAGGCTAACCTGGCCGTAGGCAACATAGTTTTCTGATCCTTGTGATGCAGGCACCTGCAACCTGTATAGCAAAAGCTTCTGGGAAGGCTCCCTGCGTGTCTTACTTGGTTGTATTGCGGGACCAGAGAAATTGAGGTCACAACAGAAGGCGGTGTGAATGGGTTGCTGTGGATATTTATCCTGTGCTAGGGAACTGCCTTCAAATGCATTTGCTCCCTGTTCTGAATAGAGCTGAAAAGAGGGAAAAGTAAGTTCTTTTCAGAGGGAAAGGATTCTTTTCATCGTTGCTTTTTAGGCACTGGTGCCCTTGGATATTCAGAAGTTTTGTTGTTGTCAGGCTTAAGTTAAAAAGGAAGCAAACATTCCCATTCACATTCAACCCTATTCTGTGCAGTAGGTAAAGAAGTGTTAGTTACTCTTTTCAAGAGACCTTCAGCTCCTTGTCAGCTCACACCAGTTCTTCAGTCAGATCTGTTCTGTGTCCAGTTTCAAATACTGGGAATAGTTTTTTGCCCATCATCCCTTCTTCTCTCCACCACCCCTGAAAACCTATAGAAAGCTGGAGGATCTCACAGAACAGAAGGATGTGGAGAAACTGCCAGAGGCAACCAGAAGTGTGAAGTAATAAATGAGATGGGAATAGGGAGTGTTAAGCTCTTTAGGACCAAAAGGACAACTGTGAGATGTCATAGGTGTAACTTCATGAAATAGTGGGTGGCAGGGAGATGGTAAGTATTATTACTATATTTTCTTTCTTCCGGAGGAAAAGCCCAGGAGGCAGTAGTGGATGATCAGGCAGGAATATAAAGCCAATGTTAAATCTTTTCGCTATGATTGCTTCACATTTTCAGATGAAAAGGGTGTAAGTAGTTGAAAAAGGAATTAAAAAGACGTTTTTATTTAAATGGGCTGACTTAAATGCACTCTCTAGGTCAAAGCACCTGAACCATGGGATCTGGAAGCTGGATAATACTTTGTCAAAATACTTCTTGCTTGCTTTCCTTGTCACAGTCTTTCCCAAACATAGTCTGGAGGACATACTGGACTCAGCACAACTTCAGTTTGGTTTCACAGAACCATAGAATTGTTCAGGTTGCAAAAGGCCTTCAAGATCATTGAGTCGTACCATTAACCCAGTTGTCCCAAGGACATTGTTCAACCATGGCCCTAAGCTCCAGCGCTCCATGATTTTGAAACACGTCCAGGGATGGCGATTCAATCCCCCTCTTTGGGCAACCTGGTCCAAGGTCTGATGACCCTTTCCATGAAGATTTTCCTAGAGTCCAACCTAATCTTCAGATGCAACTTGAGGCCATTTCCTTTGGTCGTATTTTGTTTGCTGGGAGAAGAGACTAACCCTCACCTCTCTCCGGTCTCCTTTCAGGTGTTTTTAGACAGCAAGGTCATCTCCTCTCAGCCTTGTTTTCTTCAGGTTTTCTGCTTTTGGGATGTAGGAATTTCTTTTCCTCCGGCTGCCTCTGTCCTTTAGTCCTTTAGGAGTGAGTCCCTTTTAAATCACAGCAGAACAATAAAGGAGGGAAGAAAGGTTCTAGGTAGTAATAACTAGAACTCTGAACAGCTTCAAGTGTACTTGGTTAAACACTGTTGCTACACATTTATTGTTGAGAGGGGCCAAGTTGATCACTTCAGGAGTTTTTATTTGCTTTTTTTCTGCAGCCATTCCTTCTCAAGGACCAAAGTGGTGCAGCAGTAAGGCTGTTCTCTATAGCCTCAGTATCCTAATTTGCACTCCTTGGTTGGTGTTATGGCCACTGAATCACAGATAATTAATCCAAGCAACCGGGATTAGTAAACTCATCCCAGAAGAATGGTGTTTTATCCCTGAGAAGGTCTTGAGGGTTCTTAGGCCTTTGATATTGGGCCATTGGGGCTGTTGGTTGAGTGCACGTACTCATGGCATTGAGGGACTTTGTTTTAAAATTTTAAGTGGTGCAGTATTGGAACAGGCCGCCAAGGGAGGTGGTGGAGTTCCATCCATAGAAGTGTTCAAAAAATGAGTAGATGTATCACTAGGGATCATGGTTTAGTGGGCATGGTGGCACTGGGTTGTAGTTGGACTTGATGATCTTGTAGGTCTCTTCCAAGCTTAATGATTCTATGAGTCTGTGACATCTGTTGAAGAAAAGTAGTCTAGTAAGATTCTGTGGAAATGGTGTTGACCCAAACTCGTACGTCAAACAGATGCAACTAAATACTGTCCAATTGCTTTATTCATACTGATGCATTTACTGCTGTTGCTTTGCTTCCTTTTATTTCACTTCTAATATAGTTCTATTATTTTTTTTCCTTTTCAAGTGGTCTTATTGTTCCAGAGAAAGACAGCAACGAAACAGTACCTGAGGTGGTAGCTACTTCTGGATATGCCCTCCTGCATTTCTTCAGTGATGCTGCCTATAACTTAACGGGGTTTAACATCACATACAAGTAAGTAGTGCAGCTCCAGAGTGATGTTGCAAGCTGAGCAAAAGGTGGTTTCCTCTTTCCTCGGTCTTGTCTTAGAACAAGTAACTGCCATTGAAGTGTATAAGTATGAGTAGATGCTTGAATTTAGCTTTTTACCTCTATTACACCCTTTCTCCGGCTGATAACTGTTATGTGCTCAGTACTTCAGCTGTCAGTTGTGAGTGTGAGCAAATGTTTGCTTGTATTATTTGTCCTAAGTTATTAGGTTTATCTGGTGATACCCAGAGTGGCTGTAGTTTGTGCCTGTGCTCTTACACCTTCTGCTGAGATACTTCTGCACAAAGACCCTTTTTTCTAAGCTCACACATTTCCTTTGGGATGCTGGACTGGACCTGCTGTTGAGGATCATCAAGCAGTCGTCTTTGGGATGCTTCTTATTTAATCCTTGGAGCAAATCATTTAATCAGGCTGCTTCTTAGTCTGAAGTTTAGTTATGTTATTTTAGTTCTTTTAGTTTAGTTCTTTTAGTTCTTTTTATTGTAGTTCTTTTACTCCAGTTCTTGTACTTTAGTTCTTTTAGTCATTTTATTTATATTTTTATTTGATTTTTTGTGTTCTTTAGTTCATATTTCATTTTTATGTTCTTTGGCTCCTATTTTAAGGATTACAGGTAGGTGCTTTCTGTTCACTAACATATCCTTAGTCCTCATTGATAAGCTTTTAAAAAATACTTCTTGTCTGCTCTCCAGTTCATCAACTGCTCTTGAAAAGGTTTTGTTTGAGAGAAACACTCAGCATGGATGCACTATGAGAGATGGAGTTTTGCGCTTCTGGTGCGGATCAGTGTCTGTGCATTTTTTTTACCCCTACGTTTATTAATTATGCTGCCTGGGGAGACTGGCAGCCTGGGGAGACTGGAATTTGGGTGTAACTTGCTGAAGTTCTCACCTCTTTAAAAACAAACAAAACTGCAAAGTCCTTGGTCACAACTGACATTTAGCAAAAACTGGGAGTTTTTGAACACCAGCTGCTGTGCTTTCATCCTCACTTCAATATACAGTGGATTCTTTGAAGAATGTGGGGCATCAAGCACCTCTTGAAATCTCCAGGAGAAAATGAGGAGCCTTGGCAAAGTTGCTGACACAGCAGCAGCAGCATTTTGGAAGGCTGGCTGATACCATAAACCATGCCACCATCTCCTGCCAGCTGTGGGTATTGCACTGGTGCAGTATCATGTTTCCTTCACGAATAACCTGCTTTCTTTAACTTCCTTCAAAATATTTCAGCATTTATTTAACACTTCAGTGTTTCTTCTGCATGTTCTGACCATTCGGTTTCCTCCTCAGATTTTTGCAGACCAAAGGATGTATTTATTTATTTCCAATTTAACAATCTTTATAGTTAGTAGTGGGGAGAGGTGTTCAACAGACACTTGATACATTATAATTTTGGAGACAGTGACAGTCCCTGTCTCATGACAGTGAGAATATTGGGTGTAAATCCCCATCTGTGAGTTGTCCTGGCTAATACAGCGATAGAAACTGGAATTTGGAAACTAATAGGGTCTCTGTGTTTTGCCCTTCACCAAGGATATATCTGGTTTTGCCTCAGCCACACTGCAGATACTATAAAATGAGAAATGATTCAAAATTATTCTCAAATCTTTGGCTTTGGGATTCATCTCAAGTGTTTTCCTTTGGTAAGCAGATCCTAGAACAGCACCTAATTGTGAGTAGTTTAAGTATAAATTGCACAGACACCACAAAAACCTTAAGTGCTGATTACATTTTTCACATAGTGGTGGGCGCTCAAGGCAATGAATTTGCATTACAAATGGCTAAAATTCATACCTGTCTTTTTTTTTTGGGGGGGAGCTGTAAGTTTAACTCCTTAAGTGAGGCAGCTCTACAAAGTGATCACCTACCAGGTGATAGGCAGAGAAGAAATCTCTAGAGGTCAATAACATCATGTTCTAAATGAGCTGTATTAATGTTTGTTACAAAGAGGTGTGGCTTAGGTATCTGTTTAATTATCATAGAATCTCTTAGTTTGGGAAAGATCTCCAAGACCATCAAGTCCAACCATGAACCCAGCTGTCTCAAGGCCACTGCTAAACCATGGCCCTAAGCTCCAGATCTCCATGGCTTTTAAACACGTCCAGAGACATTGTTTCAACCCCCTCCCTGGACAGCCTGTTCCAAGGCCTCATGACCCTTTCCAGGAAGAAGTTTTTTCCAGTATCCAATGTAAACTTCTGACAAACCTCTTTTCCCTGTTTTCCACAGTTTCAATATGTGTCCTAATAATTGCTCCGGCCGAGGAGAGTGCAGGCTCAATAGCAGCAGCAACGCTCTTGAATGTGAATGTGCCAAATACTGGAAGGGAGAAGCCTGTGATATTCCTTATTGCACAGAGGACTGTGGGGCACCTGAGAGAGGCCACTGCAACTTCAATGACACCAAGGCATGTTTGTGCTCATCAGGCTGGCAAGGTAAGTCTGTTCATTGATATAGGTAAGCTCTTGGATGTCTTTTCTGTGTATGGCTCCTACAGTATAATTGAGGGTATTATATATACCCTAAATAATTATATATGTGTATTATATAATTGGGAGTATTGGGGTCATCCCGTTCCAACCCCATACCACAGGCAGGGACACCTCTCGCTAGACCAGGTTGCCCAGAGCCCCATCCAACTTGACCTTGAACACTTCCAGGGATGGGACAACCACAACCTCCCTGGGTAACTTCTTTCAGTACCTCAGTACCCTCAGAGTGAGGAATTTCTTTCTAAGACCTAAATTTCTTTCTAAGTCTTAAATTTCTTCCTAGGACTTAAATTTCTTCCTAAGATCTAAATTTCATTTTAAGATGTAACAATAGCAAGGAAGAACAGAGCCAAGTGTCTGAATTGCTGTGTCTCCAGTTCATCTAATTCTGAAAACAGCAAAGTGTGGTTATGGCTGGGAGGTTCCACACCAAGTCCATCCATCACAGCTTGCTGGTGTGGACAAAGAAAGCAAAGATCACAGCTGTCATGCCCCATCTCAAGGATATGTACTTCTGGCTGAAATCAAGACTTTGGAAATAATCCTCTTAATTTTAAAACTTTCTTTTCCCCCTCCAGGTCCTGGTTGTTCGATTCCAGTTCCTGCAAACCAGTCGTTTTGGATCCGGGAGGAATATTCTCTTCCCAAACTTCCAAGGGCATCTCACAAAACCGTCATCCATGACAACAAGATGTGGATTATAGGAGGCTATGTCTTCAATCACTCTGATTCCCAGAAGGTTTTAGCGTGAGTGTAAACCTGGGTAATAAAGTCTAAGTAGAGGAATTTAGACTGGAAAATTGTTTTTAGGAAATGCCAGCTGACACATTCTGCTTTTCCCTGTGGGCACTCCAGCTCTGAGGGAAAACAGCACTAACAGAGACTTAACCACAAGCTGGAGATGTAAGAAAATGCTGCTACAGGGGGGTTCATTTTGGGGGAGTAAATAAAAAAAAAAAAGAAAGCATAAGGTTCCTGATGTTCAATGAATTTTTGATTCATCTGCTTCTGGCAGTGTTTAACTATTCATTTTGGTTTTCTAGGCTGGTTTCATGCCTGGCCTCATGTTCATGTAGGACAGTTTTACTTCAGCATTCCTAGCCCTTTTATCTGTGTGACCTCAGAGTGTTTGGCTCTTTAATTAAGGCATACTGATTGCTGTGGAGGTTTGTGTGGAGCAGATCGGATGCCAACCAGGGAGTGGTGGCATTTAGGACGATGCACTGATGCCATTAGTTGAGGAGTTTTAATCGTAGCTAAAATATCAAATAATAAATGGAAACCCCCCATAAAATAAATAACATTTCTGTCAGCCTCTTGAGCTTTGGGCAGATGTAGATAAAAGCTGGATTTTTTCCTGGTCCTGAATGTCTTGCTTTCATGGACCTGAGTGAGAGCTCCATACTCTGCACTCACATCCAGAGGTAAAGGTTCATGTAGGAGAAGTAAAGAGGAGCTGAAAATGCACATGTGGTTGTGGACTGGTTGCCAATTACGTCCACAATGTGCTCTTTCAAAGTCATGTCTGATTTTTCCACAGGTATCTTGTAGCTTTATCAGATGCTCCCTCAGATACTGTTTTATTTCAGAAGGCTGGAAAGCCTGTCCAGGGTAGCTCATTCTTAGATCTAAAAAGCCACAGGGTTTATCTTGTTTTGAGTTCAAAGAAGTGAATGGCAAAGCCAGAATGAAAAACTGTCCTTTAAACATTGTATTTTTAGCAAGTATTTGGAACTTTACCTGAGCTTAGCATGACCTTTATTTTGCTCTTTGGAGTGGATCATGTCGTGTGAGTTGACAGAGCTTAGCAGACAACAGCTTTTGGTATGCACAGGAGAGAAAACACAAGCTACAGTGGAGCAACACGGGAACATAAGTAACAGGCTTGGCTGGATTTTTTAACTCCTAAATAGTGCTGAGATCTTTGTGTCTAGGACTTTGCATAAATAATTACCCACAAATTTTACAAAGGACAAGCAATGATTTTTCTCCACTATCATCATCTTCTTAGAAAATAAATTACATTTTTATTATACAGGTATGATCTTATTTCTGAAGAGTGGCTTCCACTGAACAACACTGTGAACTCTGTAGAGATGAGATATGGACACTCGCTGGCATTACATAACGTAAGTTCAGCTGTGAAGTCACCTCTGTTGATTTCCTCTTCTTTTCTCTCTACATCCCCCCTTTTGCACATATCTCTCTTCTTCCAGTAGAAGCCTTTCTCTTGCAGAAGCTTGTCCATGGGTATCCCAGAGTGTGTACTTAGAACCATGGAATCATTCAGGTTGGAAAATACCCCTGAGATCAGGTCCAACCAGTAACCCACCTCTAAACTAGGTCTCTAAGCACCTCTAAACTAGGTCTCTTAAGCACCTAGTTTATGTGTAAGTGATCTTTAAACATATCTGGTGATGCTGACTCCACTCCATCTCTGGGCAGCCTGTTCTGAGTCCTGACCTACTCTTTCAGTAAAAAATATATTCGTAATGTCCAGCCTGAATTTCCCCTGGTGCAGCTGGAAGCCATTCTTCCTGTTCTGTTGCTAATTACCTGTGAGAAGAGGCCGGCACCAACCTCTCTACAGTGTCCTTTCAGGTAGTTGTAGGGGATGATAAGGTCTCTCCTTAAGCTAACCAGCCCCAGCTCCCTCAGCCACTTGTAAGAATTATTGTCTAGGCCCTTCACCAGCCTTGTTACCCTTTTCTGGACGCACTCCAGCTCCTTAATGTCTTTCATGAGTTGAGGTACCCAAAACTGAGCCCAGTGTTACAGGTGCGGCCTCACCAGTGCTGAATACTCTTACTTCTGGGAGCCCTTGGACTGGTATCCTAAGAAGTCTGTAGTGCCTTTATTCGTTTGTTCCACCTTCACCCTTTTCTCAAAGATTTTAAGGTTGACTGAAGTCAGTGAGTCCATTATTTCCTCCACGTTGTCTGGCCTTGCAAGTCATGTCTCATGGCCAGGGTCTGCTGTTTTTTCAACTGTCTTTTGTAGACCATATAAATACTTTTATGAGCTCTGTTGTCCAAGGCACCAAGGCAGAGCTGGTGAATTAGGGATTTTGGAGCCTGCCTTTCTTCTGCAGTAGAAACATGAGTCTTTTCTTCCACAGCAAGTGAATTTGATGGTTTCTTACCTCATCTCTCTTCCTGTACCTTGCTGGGCATGCAGGCAACAAGAGAGCAGAATGGCAAAGGTTTTGAAAAGGAAATGAGTTAATCCTCTGCTGACCTTTGGGTTTGGAATGTTAATTAGCTCATCACAATGTGAGTAATTATAACCCTTGAAAAACACCACACAGCACTGTTCGCAGATAAAACTTGAACCTGAAAGTTCCTACCTGTGAGAGCTCAGTACACCTCCTGCAGGTAACTGTTCACAAGTAGGGTATGATCCAAAAGAAGGAGCATGTCCTGAGAAGAGCATTGGAGCTGGGGAAAGATCTGGGCACAAGTGCTCTGAGGAGCAGCTGGCAGAACTGGAGAGGTTTAACTGGAGAAAAGGAGGAGGATTAGGGGAGACCTCCTCCCTCTCCACAACTGCCTGAGCTTCAGAGTTTGGAGCAATGTGGATGTGAGTCTCTTCTTCCCAGGAACAAGCAACAGAACAAGAGAAACAGCCCCAAGTTGTGCCAGGGGAGGTTGAGGTTGTCCCTGAGGAACAGTTTCCTCATTGAAAGGGTTAACAATGCTGGCGCAGACTGTCCAGGGCAGTGGTGGAGTCCCTGTGTCTGAAGGTGTTGCAAAGCTGTGGAGATGTGGAGAGAGGGACAAGGATTAGTGGGGACCTGGCTGTGCTGGGTTCATGATTGGACTCATTGCTCTTAAAGGTCTCTTCTAATCCAAATGATTCTGGGATTCTCTGACTGGGTTTAGCAACAGTCACGCCATGGTTCTCAGAAATTACCCAAGAAGCACCAGCTATGGTAGAGAATTTCCTTTTTCAAGGTTACTGTCTTGTCTGTTGTGAAACAGGGCTCCACTGCATACTTTGGTGGATTCATTACTGATGCTGAGATTCTCGGAGAAACACATAAAGAAACTGGAGAGAGTTTTGGAAATTAGCTCTTACAGGATGATTAATAAACTCTAACTAACTGTCCTGCTCCCTCCTTTCCCAAGGGTCTTCAGTTTTGGTCATTGTGTTAACCTGGAAGACTGACCTTCCATCCTTCTTGGCTGTCTTCTGCTCGTTGCTGTGGGAGGAATTTATTTTGCTTTTTAAATGATCTGGTTTCAGATACTTTATTTTGCGTGCCTTTCGGAACCTCTGAGCTCTGTTTACAGTGAAAACAGACCTTGTCAGAACAGGTAGTGAGATCTGGAGAGCAAGTCTGCTAACCCGAGTGTAGACAGACACATCTTTTCTGCTTTTGAGTAGTTGAATTATTCTCCAGGCTCTGCTATGATTTATGTATTTAGATGCACAGCATACAGGCACCTAAATCTCAGTGTTTGTCATCTGAAGGTCAGTCCTGCCCCATGCGCCCATTCTCCTCTGAATCCTGGTTAAGTGTGAACTATAAACTGAAAGAGGGGAGACTTAGGTGGGACCTAAGAAAGAAATTCCTCCCTGTGAGGTGCTGAGGCTGCCCAGGGAGGTTCTGCTCCATCCCTGGAAGCATTTAAGACCAGGGGCTCTGGTCTGACAAGTGTTGAGTAAGGAGCTTGTAACTGGATGCCAATGACCATCAGATCTAGAGTCCCAGCCCTATGATTTGATGATTCTATGATTCTATTCTATTTCTGAGGTCCCTTCCAGCTGGAACCGTTCTGATTCTGTGAACTGTGTGTGTTGAAGATATTCTGACACTACAGACTTGGGTACAAACCCTGGCACTTGTGGTTGTTTTCACATCAGATGTGACTGGGGAAGGAGATGTGTTTCCCCTTGAGAGGAGATAATCTAAAAGAAGATAAAATACAGCAACTTCATTACTTACATGTTAAGTGTTTCCTAACTGCCAAACTTGTTGGTCTCATTTTAAATCTGACTTCTTTCAGGATGACATATATATGTATGGTGGAAAAATAGATGCAACAGGGAATGTGACCAGCCAGCTGTGGGTCTTCCACATTCCCACACAGACCTGGGCTCAAGTGACACCGATAGCAAAGGAGCAGTATGCTGTTGTGGGCCACTCAGCACACATCGTCACCCTGAAAGAGAACAGAACGGTCATGCTTGTCATCTTTGGGCACTGTCCTCTCTACGGGTATATCAGCAACGTCCAGGAATACGACGTGGGTGAGTGGGGCTCTACCTACCCTTTGCTTCGGTTTTAGCAGTTGGCTTGAAGGTTCTTTAGATGATTCGTATTGGTGTAGCAAACATTCTCTAGACACACTCTAACTCCTTAGTGTTATGTCCCAAAGACAAAAAAGCTATAATTGAGGGACAAAGCAGGGTAACTGTGGGACAGTTCAGGTTCCCTTTCCTGTCTCCCTCTGACAAAGCAAGTAACTTGTGACATTATTGTATCCTGTAAGTACAAGAACATCTGTAAGAATTCACAGCAGGTATCTACTTGACCTGGTATTTGTGTCTCCAGGGAAACAGGGAGTGGATTTCTGGACTCCCATATCTTTGATGTGTTCTGCTCCCCCTATCCCTCAGAATAATCCATACTGTGATTTTAGGATCCAGATATTCCCAGTATCACCAGCTCTCCAGATCACTTCTACGATTGCTCTCTGGAGGCATGTCCCATGCTCCACTGACCAGGCAGAGATCATAGTTCAGCCCAGGAAGTTCAAAACATGAATGTTCTAGTTATTGTTGGAAATAGTGGCTCCATCTGCACTTCTGACCTGTCTTCCTCCAGTCCTCTTGATCCAAAGGTTCTCCTGGAGCCCACTTTGGAAGGCTTTTCCCTTGAAGTCTTCAAGGCCAGTTTGGATGGGGCTCTGGACAACCTGGTCTAGTGAGAGGTGTCTGTGCCCATAGCAGGGGGTTGAAATTGGATGATTTCTAAAGTCCCTTCCAGCCACTGTGTGACTCTGCTCTGGTAGAAAACTCCATGAGTGAGTTTTCTTCCTCTTTGAGAAAACCAGGATGCATGAGGCAAAGATTAGTTTCTCTGCTGTCATTTTTTTTGCCACGTATAATCTTTCAGAGCATTAAATTCCTTTGCCTTCCATGTTCCTCATCCACCATGGAGTGAAGAAGTGCAGGGTTTTACTTACTTGTTACAGCAAATTGCTGTGTAATTTGACATTTTGGTCCCAGTTGCCATTATATTATGTCTAGAGTGCTTCAAATCAATGTTATTGTAGCAAGTGAGATATAGGACCATTAATCACATATTAGTTTTTAACTGCAGTGTTCTCCACAGTCATAGTTAACTTGGCTTCTGTGCTGGCTGGGCTTCATATATGTATAAAATCAAAGTGCTCTTGGGTGCCATTCCAAATCAAGCTACAGTGCTGGCGTTTTCATGGTGTTGAAATGCAATATATTAGTGCCGTATTTTATCTGCTCATTTACTTTACTTTAATGGTTGGACTTGATGATCTTAGAGGTCTTTTCCAATCTAGACAGTTCTCTGATTCTCTGCAAAATGCAATAAATGACTGGAGGGGAGGTATTTCTGGTGATTTAAAAATACTTGACAATACTTCTGACAACAAACTCCTTGAGGGGGGATATTTTTGAATATGAAGCAATAGACACAGTGACTACATCTGAGTCAAGGGAAACACAGTTTGTTTCCCCATCCAATTTAAGTTCTTATTGGATAGAAATTAACTGTGTTCTGTCACTCACTTTTTTAATTTCTCAGTTGAAAAAACGTGGAACATTTTACAGACAAGCGGAGCTTTGGTGCAAGGAGGGTATGGTCACAGCAGTGTTTATGATCCAAAGACGAGATCAATTTATATCCATGGAGGCTACAAAGCATTCAGTGCCAACAAGTACCGGCTAGCAGATGACTTGTACAAATATGAAGTGGATTCCCGTATGTGGTGAGTAGTTCTTCCTCATTACCACACTGTTGTGTGTAAGAGCATGGGGTATTTGTTAAGGGGACAGTAGGGCATTGTTGCCTGTGTTGCAGGACAGGCTTGCGCTCTTGTACCTGTGACTTTTCTGTCCCTTTACGAATAGAGAATCATAGAATCGCATCTAATCGAGTCTGCAAATGAGCCAAGAAATCCATTTGAATCTATTGTTGTATTAAAGCTGAAAAGGAAAATATTTGATGGGATTTTCTTGCCATCAGGGCAGACTGTGCTTACATGAGTGCAGTTACTGCAGTCAAGTGAGCAGTAATTCATTCTGCTGTTAAGACTGCAAAAAATTTTCTGTTATAACCCCATTTTCTTCTGGCTCTGTAACTGCCCGAATCGTTCATTTCTTAAGCTGAAATCTGCTGTGATTTGTTCATGCCCAAAGGTGAGTTGTATTAAAAAGCTGTGGCAAAACTTCAGAACTCTGAGTTACAGAGCTGAAATACATTTTCCTTGGTTTTTTGGGGTTTTTTTGAAGTAATTTTCAAATGCTCCTGTCACAAAGACCGTCTTTGGAATTCACACATGTAAGTTGGAGTCACCAGATCTCTTATTTTTGTGAGTTTTTAAAGCAGCCTGTAATTCTGCAGCAACTGCTTGGGAGTCTACACTGACGAGTAAAGTAACGTGTGACAAATTTCCAGTGTCTGCGCTCATCTTTCTTGATACTTCTTTTTTGTGTGTCGTTGACATCATGTTATATTATTTCATGATTTATATCCTCTCTCCTTTTTGTGATTCCATAGAAGGGCAAAAAAGCAGTGCCCTGATCTTTATTTAAAGTTCCTTCTTTTGCCCCTTCCCCTGCCTCTGATGGTTTAGTGGTGGATGAGGCATCAAGTTTTGCAGGTATTAAGCTGTGGGGCTCCATTATCGACAGCTGCAGAGATTTCCTTAAGTAGGTTTTTAGTTTTGAGCAGCAGATGATGCCCAGTTTGAAAGAACCCTTTAGGTTACTATAAAATACTGGAGGCCTCCCAGGCAGTGTCCCTAGCAGGAGGTTTTGCTGCTGATGTTCCAAAGCCCAGTTATTGTGAAAACTTGATAATCCCTAGGGAAGAAACAGATTATTTTAAGATTTATAGCTTTAAAAAGAGGTTTTCATAGATATATTTTTCCTATAAGTTGACAAAGCAGATGGGTAGTTGAGAAAATGAAAACTGCAGGATGAACTGAACAGCCTGAAACTCCCTGCACCCTCAAAACCTCCTTCAGCTTGCATTTATGGATTGCTTTATCCCTGTTGGGTACTAAGCAGCTTCATTAATACATACAATTCTATTTCTAAAGGACTATCCTTAAAGACAGCAGATTTTTCCGCTACTTGCACACGGCTGTGATTGTGAGCGGCACCATGCTGGTGTTTGGAGGAAACACTCACAACGACACCTCCATGAGCCACGGTGCCAAGTGTTTCTCTTCAGATTTTATGGCCTACGATATTGGTAAGTTCTTACAGAAAAAATCATTAAAAGATTCTTGGATATTCACAGAAAAAAAAAGAGCTGGTTTCAGAATGACAGATTTACATGCTGGGTGAATTACACCAAATGCTACTATGAATGCTGCAGAAGAATGTGTAATCAGGAGAGGCTCATTTAGCTTCCTGCACATTACCAGGGAAATGAGCTGGTGCAGTGATTTCTGGGCAAATGCAGCAGCAGTTCTTTGGTTGACAGTTTATACACACACTTGGGCATTAGAAATCAGTTTTGATACAGAAAGCATATTGTTCTACCATCTCCAGTCCTGCAGGAGAGCCCCCTGTGTCCAGCTGTGCATTCAGCAGGGTGGGGAGCAGGTCAGGGAGGGGATTGTACCCCTCTGTCCTGCTCTGATGAGAACCTCCTGCAGGATTGGGTCCAACTCTGGGCTCCTCAGCACAGACCTGGAGCTGATGGAGCAGGGCCAGAGGAGGCCTGAGGAATGCTGCCTTGAGGGTGGAACCTGTTGCTGTGAGGCCAGGCTGGGAGAGTTGGGGGTGTTCAGCTGGAGAAGCTCTAGGGAGACCTTAATGCAGCCTTTCAGGACTTAAGGGGGCTGACAAGGAAGATGGGGAGGGACTTTTACAAGGAATTGTAGTGATAGGACCAAGGGTGATGGTTTTAAACTAAAACATGAAGGTTCAGACTGGAGAGAAGGAAGAACTTGTTGGTGCTGAAGGTGGTGACACCCTGTCCGGGGTTGTCCAGAGAGGTGGGATTAGCCCCATCTTGAAACCATCCCAGGTCAGGTTGGACCTTGGGGCTCTGAGCAGTCTGCTCTCCTTGCAGATGGCCCTGCTCACTGCAGGGGTTTGGTCTCAATGATCTTTAAAGTTCCCAAGCCATTTATCAGAAACTTGGTCTGGCAGGATAGTTACAAGCAGTGGACCCTGCTGAAGCTCAACTTGTATGTTGCTGACTCTTGTTTGAGCTGCGTCTCTGTGAGTTGTTTAACCATGCCATTTGCAGTATCAGTTTGATTACCCATCCCCTTTATAAGTATATATCTCCCCAGAAGCACTGTTTATGCTTATAAAGCCAAACAAGCAGATTTTATTTGGGATTTGGCTTGGAGACGTTTCAGTAGCCAGGAGAGGGCAGCATTGGTTTGTGAATTTGGAGATCAGAAACTGTTGCATGTAAGAATAGAATATATTGTGTAAAGGAAGGTGTATTTACATGCAGAAAATTCATGCTGGAGAAGAACATCATTCTGTATTCCTGTCACATTGTATCTCTCTTGCACAATTCCTTAATTGTTGGCTCTTGTGATTGATTCCCTGAAATAATCATGTAAATCTGAATTCTCAGAGCAACCACTGAGATACCACTCCGGGTTTGTAAAAGGAATGCAGAAGCAAATACTTTAGTTTTGGCACCATAGAATCACAGACTGGTTTAGGGTGGAAGGACCTCAGAGATCATTTAGTTTCAACCCCAGCTGTGGGCAGGGACACCTCTCACCAGACCAGGTTGTTCAGAGCCCTGTCCAACCTGGTCTGAACACTTCCAGGGATGGAGCAGCCACACACAGCCTCCCTGGGCAACCTGTTCCAGTGCCTCAGCACCCTCACAGGGTTGAATTTCTTCTAAGATGGTATCTAAATCTGCCCTCATTTTGCTTGAAACCATCCCCTTTGTTCTATCACTAGAATTCTCATAAGAAGTTGGGCTTCCTTGGCCATCAGGGTTGGACATCTTTGTGCCCTTTGCTGTCTCTTACAGGGATTGTTCTCTTTTGCTTTCCATGATTTTAAGTTGGAGTTCATTGAGTGTTCCTGACTAAGTTTATTTAGCTTTTTTTCTTGAATTAAGGCATTTAGACAGTCACAGACAAGAGTAATTTTTTTTTAAAGGTCGATAGCAGTAGTGAGAGTTTTCTTGCTGTATTTTGCCCTCTCCCCTGACTCACTGCGCACTATTAGCTCTAAGACACAAACTGCTTTAAATTGACAAACTTTGCCAAGAATGATGCTCATTTTGATTCACTTTAGTGGACAGGTCCCTGTTACGTGAAATGTGTGTTGTAGTCAACTTGCTCGGCCCTTAGCAGTTTTTTGCTGGGAAATAAAGCTTGATGGTACTTCATGCATGATCTCTGCAGTGATTAGATTGATCTTGTTGGTCTCCATGGGAATAAAATCTCATTCTTTGGGGATGGGTTGTGAGTGTCTGCCCAGGAGAAAACCGAGCAGCAAGGTCAATTGGTACTGAGTGTCTTTGGAGGAGAGCTCTAGTAATTGATTCTTGTGCTCCCTCCTTTTGTAGTGTGTCTGCCTGGCTAGTTTGCTCTTTTTTAACATTTTATTGATGAAGGTAATTTCTTAGTGATCATTGTGATGGAAAACTGGAGAAAACTGAAATAAAAATGCAGTCTAGAATCAATAGACTCTTGGAATCATAGATCCGTTTAGGTTGGAAAAGACTTTTAAGATCTTTAAGTCCAAACATTGTCCCAACACTGTGAGGTTCCTACTAATCCTTGTCCCTCACTCCACACCTCTGTGGCTTTGCAACCTCTCCAGACACGGAGACTCCACCACTGCTCTGGACAGTCTGCGGCAGATCATGGACAACCCTTTCAATGAAGAAATTGTTCCTCAGGGCCAACCTTAACCTTCTCTGGCACAGCTTGGGGCTGTTCCTCTCATTCTTTTCCTTGTTCCTGGGGAGAAGAGACTGACACACCCACGTTGGTCTAACCTCCCGAAGCTCAGGCAGTTGTGGAGAGGGAGGAGGTCTCACCTGATCCTCCTTTTCACCAGTTCAATCCCCCCATTTCCTTCAGCTGCTCCTCAGAGCACTTGTAGCCGCAACCCTTCCCCACCTCCACTGCACTTCCCTGGACATGCTTATGCCCTTCAGTGTCCTTCTGTTGGTGAGTGAGAGACTGAAAATCTGAACCCAGGGTTTGACATGCAGTGTTTGATTCAGCAGATTTGGAATGCATTAGGGCTTCTTATTCTTTGATGCCCTCCCTCTTGACCAGGTTGCAGCATATTCAGTCCAAGTTGCCCAGGTAATTCCCATTTTGGATGCTATCAGAAAATGACCCATCTCTTCATGTGCAGTTGCATTTCCTCTTGTTTCTCAGGAGAATTTGCAGTGTGTGTTGACGTTTCATATTGCGTGAACTCTTGGGTAGAGAAGTCTCACAGTATTTTTCCCTTGTTCTGATCACTGTGATGACTGGTTAGCACTTTGTATCCCCAAGACTGGTCTCACTGGCCTCTGTAGAGAAATTTTCTGCTCTGTACTGATTTTTTTTCTCTGTCTACCTTCTTCTGTCAACAATGCATAGCAGCACAGGAGTAAGATCTTCAAGCCTTCCATCACTCCATGGTCATCTTCAGAAGTGAGTAGGCAAGGGCTGTGTTTTCTGAAGGGTCCTCTCCCTTGCCTAAAGTTTGTGCTTAAACAGAAATGGAAACTTTCTAGTCAGATTGTCTCAAAATGTAGTTACTGTGGGTTAATGAACCATCCCCTTCCATTTCTAAATGAGTTTAAACTTTATGGTGGGAGTTTTTTTTTAATAAAGCTCAGCATGAAATATTCATGTCAAGGCTACCCTCGTATAATGATCCTTCCTCCCTGCAGAAGACAAATGAGAACTCTTCTATTTACCCTAGGAAAAATGCAGTTCTGATGACAAACATAGAAAAGGGCTGCATGTTTTCATAGCATCTTTGTGCTGTTTGAATAGTGTCTTTAATAAATCCTCTGTGTTGTAAGTTTTAGGCTTAGCTTAACTCCTAAGCTGAGAAGGGAAAGATTCTCTGCAGTTTCAGAATGATTAATTTTTTTCCAACACTTGATCTTCACTTAAAAGGTGGGAAAACAGCTTAAAAAGCAAAACATTCCAAGGCTTCCATCAATCTGGAAAAATATGTTTCTTGGCCTCACATGACTCACAGTCTGATGGATAAAAAATTGCAAATTGCTGTTCAAGTTTGCTGAAGTCTCATGTTAAAGAAGTCTCATGTTAAAAATTAGAACCATGTGCAGTCGTCTTGGGAGTGATGCTGGGATAGGCTCTATTTTCTGAAAATCAAGCAAATAAGTTTAAAAACCATAGTTTCTCAAAGTATAGATTGCATCCAACAGGTCTTTTATTCAGCAGCACGCTTGGACAAAAGTTTCTGCTGGTTCAGAGTTTGGGATCAGGTGTTTCACTCTCCAATTCTCCAGTGAAATTTGGCAGTGAATTAATAAGGTGGTTTTTCTTTGCCCTCGCCGCTTAGTTACACTGAAGTTTGGATTTGGGGGCTCTCCCTCCCCCCAGAGGTTCAGTCCATGGCACAACAGTTTTATCTTGTGTTAAAGAGTCTTGGAAGCATTTGAGGGCTCTCTAGATCTTTGCAGCAGATTGACTTTTCTGTCTTAATTGCCTAAATTGCTTACAACTGCCTCTGGGATGTTCATCCCTCAGGTGATCCCATCCATGTTACGGAGTTTAAGTGATAGGAATAGGACTGACTTCTTTTGCTTTTCTTCATTTGATTGCTCACTGAGTTATATGTCTCTTAGTTCGGGTTTTGTTTTGTCAGGCTTTTTTTTTCCCCTGCTGCCTGAAGGAAGAAATTACCTGAGAAACTGAGTAAAAAATGAAGCAGAACTTACAAATGTTATGCTAATAGAAAAAGAGAGAATAATCTCGCATTATATTAAAAGAGAAAAACAACCACAAATCCTTAAGCTGTGACAAGTGAAAAATATTTTTAAAAACATGGATATCTACCCTCTAGGCACATCACTGCAATGGAAGGGGGTGTGGGAAGAGGGGGGAGATAAGTCTCTGTTCTCTGTGATGCTGTTTTGGGCAAAAAATATAATTCTCATCTAAACAACTAAAACTTGAACTTGTTAAGCAGTGAAAAATTCCACTAGTAAAGGAAAAAAAATTGCAGCCCAGGCCACTGCCATTTAATTACTTGTGATTGCCAAAAAACTAATAATCCTTTCTACATGATGCCCTGAAACTTTGCTTTTCCATGAATGGTTTAGATGATGAAGCAGAGCCATTACATCCCTCTGTCCCCTTTTTGCTGTACCTGGCAGCTGTGTGCAGACTCAATCTGAAATCCTGCAATCCGGTGCTTCTATGAACTGCCTTGTTTAACTTGAGACATGATGGTGGTGGTGGGTCTCCCTATATTTCCTGAAGTTGTTTGGGATCTTTCAGGGAAAAATGTGCTACATAGGTTATATTGTTGATTACATTGAGAAACCTTTCTGACCTGAGATTTCTTTAATCCTAGCTTGTGATCGGTGGTCTGTTCTTCCTCGCCCGAGTCTCCACCACGATGTGAACAGGTTTGGGCATTCTGCTGTGCTCTACAACAGGTAAGGCCATGAAAAAATTCTGGGATCTTTCATACCTCAATAATTGTGTACATGGAGGACATGAACACAGAGAATAGAGGGTTGAGAATCTGTTGCATCTCAAAGTTCATAGAATCATTCAAGATGGAAAAGACCTTGAAGATCATAGAGTCCAACCATTAACCCAATTAAAATGCTCTCATCTTGAGCTTGGATGAAGTGATGCTTGAACGTGTTAACCAACTGTCTTGGACCCCTTTGCCTTCTAGTGCCCTGTCCCATGGGTACCACTTGGTTTGAAAAGGCCAAAGTTGGCCTTATTGAGGCCCAGCGTTGTGATCCTACTTGGTATTCTGTTTCTACCATGCAAGATCCTGAACTCCACTTTCTCATGGTTACAGCAGCCTAGGCTCCCCTCAACCTTCACTGCTTCAGCCAGATCCTGCTTCATAGTGAGGATAAGATCCAGCAACACCCCTCTCCTAGTTGGCTCCTCTGACGTTTGCATCAAGAAGTTATCATCAGTGCACTGGAGGAACCTTGCGGACTGTGGATGGCTGGCTAAATAGGTCTTCCAGCAAATACCTGGGTAGCTAAAATCCCCATGAGAACCAGGGCCTGCAATTTTAAGGATGCTATCAGCTGCCTGTAGAAGGCTTCATTCACTTCCTTGTCCTGATCAGATGATCTGTAACAGACACCAACAGTGGTATCGTCCATATTAGTCTGTCCCTAAATTCACACCGATAATTTCTCAATTCAGTCCTCATCCACCCCTGGACAGAACTCAATACATTCTAATTGCTTTCTCACATAAAGAGCAATTCTACCACCTCGCCTTGTTGACCTGTTGTTCCTAAAAAGAACATAGTTGTCCATGATCACATTCCAGTCATGTGAGCTGTCCCACTGTCTGTGTAATTGCCACCAGATCATAGCCCCTTGAGCACGCATGCATTTCTAACTCCTGTGTGTCCCCTGTGCTGCCTGTGTCGGTGTGGAGGCATTTCAGGACAGTTTAGCACTTAGTTTTCACCATATTATATTATTTATTTCATGTATTTATTTCTTATTAAGCTGCACCAACAACTTTTATCTCCAAATCCTGCTTTCCCTCATGGTTTCTAACCTTATTTCACTTTATGTATCCCACGTGGTGCTTCTTTGTACAGTATTGAGGTGAAAGCATAGGTGAGATTTCTGCTGTTAAGCTCTATATCCCTGTAATAATATCTTTGCTCCCAAGTGAACAGCTCTGATTGTGTTTGAGCCTGCAGAACTGAGTTTGAGAAGTGATGTTTTTCATACGAGTCTTTCCTTTGAGGATATTTTCTGTAAATCAGGGCCATTTTTTAAAGCTCAGTTTAAGCCCAGAGATAAATGTCACTGTCTTGAAAGGGAGGTGTCTTCAGGTTTGTCTTTTTGGTTCTCAAAGCCCACTCACTTCCGACTCGTTTCAGTGACTGCTGAACACCAGCCGGGTGTTTGCTGCTGAGAAGGTCTTTATAGGAGCTGATGCTGTGCATTCATTTCTCTTTTCATCCTAGGACAGGATGAAAATCCTGTTTTAATTTTCATCCTATCCAGAATTTCCTTCTATAATAGGATGAAAATCATGTTAAGAAATACTTATGATTCAATTTATTTTCATTGCACTGATTGCTGCAAAGTCGTGGCCTTCTGGGACTTCAAAGCAGCCTGTAAGAAAAGATGGATGGGGACAGTCTCTATTAGGACGGCCTGGTGGGACCAGACAAGGGGTAATCATTTTAATTGAAAAGAAGGAGACTCAAACTTGATGACGAAGAATTGTTTTATACTGAGGGTGGTGAGACCCTGGCTCAGGTTGCCCAGAGAGGTGGGAGAAGCCCTCATTTATGGAACCATTCCAGGCCAGATTGGACCTTGGGGTTCTGAGCAACCTGCTGTACATGTGGATGTCTCTGCTCACTGCAGGTTTGTTGGATGAGCTTTGAAGGCCCCTTCCAACCCAGACCATCTTATATTTCTATTCTATGAATCTTCACTGTCTTTTAAATGTGCATTTACAAACCTGGATTCACAAGAGGTTTTGGGTGGCGTTTTTGTGTAACTAATGAAATTTGACGTTTTGCCTGAAGCAGTTGTGATACTAAAGAAGGTTTTAAAAAAACACCTCCCCTCTCCCCCAGATATTATTTTGGTTTGGGGGCTGGTTTTGTTTTTCTTAGGAGATATGATGTCTCTGCTTGGTTGCTAACAGCCCTGAAAATCACAGTGGTTTTGTCACAGTTCTGTAGCAAGATGTGACAACACTGAATTATTTTGTCACAGTTTCTGAATGCTGCTTTGATAGTGTGATAGGGTGTCCCTGATTTTTTTTAGCCTCCCTTTTCCTTGCCCTAGTTCTTTACAGGGTAAGAATGCAGCAGGAATTTCCACAGCATTTCATGTGTAGTCACATTAATCGAGTGTAATCCAGAGCTGTGGATGAAAGGGAAGGGTGGTCCATGAAATTGAGTAGAATCATAAAATCATTTAGGTTGGAAAAGATATTGAAGATTATCGAGTCTAGATGTTAACCCAACTCTCTCAAGGCCATCACTAAATCAAGTCCCTAAGCTACAGATCTCAGTGACTTTGAGACACATCCAGGGATGGTTTCTCTGAAACAGTAAGACTTGATTGACCTTTTCTTTAGTGCCTTTCTTAACCAGGAGCTATTTTTTTGGATTTATATATGCTGGAATGGAACCTAACTCTTTGCTCATGCTTTGTATCACATCAACTTGCTTCAGAGTGTGTGTTATAAACACAGGCACAGATATAAATATCTTCCCTTCGATTTTGTCTAGCACCATGTATGTGTTTGGAGGCTTTAACAGCCTCCTCCTGAGTGACATACTGAAGTACACCCCCGAGAGATGCGAAGCCTTTGATAATGAAACATCCTGCTGGCGGGCAGCTCCTGGCATCAGGTGTGTGTGGGACACCAGTTCACACTGCGTACCCTGGGAAAATGCCACAGTACAGCAGCAGCAAAAGGTCTTTGAAGATTGTCCTCCCAAGCCAGGTATGTGTCCCATTCTTTCCATCAAGGCATTTAGAGCCTTTTTTATTTTCCTTTTGTTAGTTGCAATCCCATTATCAGGTGAAGTTTGAGATGATGGAGCCCTAGTTGTGATTTCACTTATGCCATAGGAGACCTTCATTTGCTCAGATGTCTGCTGTAGCTTTGAGATGTTTCCATCTCTCACTGCTTTTCAGGTTTCTTCTCAGATTTGTTTTTTTTACCTGTGCTGCTTGTCCTTATTTTCCTATCCCAAACATACATCATCAGTCAGGAGTCAGGCCTGGAGTACTGCTCTGTAGTACTTGCTCCTGGACTGATCTTAGGAGATCCAGCAATTAGCTGATGAGCACCACGGGGCAAGGAAGGAGGATCTGGATGCTGCGTTGTTATCATGGGCTCTTCAGGAGAGACACAGGAAGAAGAACATTTTAGGAAAAGTTACTTTGAATCCCCTTTTACAAGATTGCAACTCTCCTTTTAGAGTATTGGGTGGATAGAGGCAATCGAAGAGAACATTTGTCTGAAGGTCTGATTCCCATGTCATCCCTTACGATAAATTTTAAACAACCTTCCAATGCTTTATCTCGATACATTCACTGCTGTGAATCAAATTATCCAAGCCTTGATCCTGTGATAGATGGCAGCCTTTAATTATTTAAAAGAAACCAGTGTAAACTGATTGTTTTGATGAGCTTCCACATGTAATAAATTTCCACAAAAGACAGGCAATAAGGAAGGTGGAAGTGGAGAAAGCTCAAGCTTTGCATGAAAATACTACATGGAACTGAGTGGTCTCTTGTACGGATGTTCTCTATCCTTGTGAAATGTCCTCTGGCATTGCCTGCACAGGCACTGACTGAACTTGCATCCGTAGCCTTGGTTCGGCTGTGTCTTTGTGATGTTTCTGTACAGCTCCTTGGGCATTAAAAATGATTGATGCCCCAGATGAAGTTGATTTCCTATCGGTTCAATCACACAGAACTATCTGATTTACTAAGTAGTTGGTCAAATATATGGGCACTGCTGTTTTGGTTCTTTTTGCTGTAAATAATCAAGTTCTTAGAGCTCTGTCAGGAAATGCCTCTTTTTGGTCATGCAGGTTTTTTTCTTTAATAGTTGTAGACAATGAAAAATGTGATCAGATTACAGACTGCTATAGCTGCACAGCAAACACCAACAACTGCCAGTGGTGCACGGACCAGTGTGTATCAATACACAGCAACTGCACTGAGGAGCAGGTAGAGTCCCTCTAATGCTTCTGTCCTTTGAAATAGCAAATGTCCAGGTGACTTTGTCTGTCTTAGGATGGAAATAACAAAACACCATGTATCTAGCTCTAAATTAATTGAATTTTTTCTTGAGTTGGTCCAAGGGGTTTTTGTGGGACTTGCCCCTGAAGTAAGGAGGGTGGGCAGTTTCACAGAATCATTTGGATTGGAAAAGACATTCAGTTAACCCAACTGTCCCTCCACTGAACCATGGCCCCATGCTCCAGGTTGCCATGACTCTGAAACATGACGAGGAATGGCGATTCGACCCTGTCTCTGGGCAGCCCTTTTCAGGAAGAAGTTTTCCCTCATGTCCAACCTAAACCTCCCCTGGTGCAAGCTGAGGCCATTTCCTCTTGTTCTATTGTTTGTTCTGTGTGGGAAGAGACCAACCCCCACCTCTCTCCAACTTCCTGAATTTCAGGTACTTTAAGACAGCAAGAGGGTCTCCCCTCAGCCTCCTTTTCTCCAGACTAGCCCCTGCTCTTTCAGCTGCCCTTCACAATGTTTGTTCTCCAGACCCTTCCACAACTTTGCCACCCTTCTCTGGACCCATTCCAGCCCCTCAATGTCTTTCTTGTATTGAGATGTCCAAAACTGACCCCAGAATTCAAGGTGCGGTGTCATGAGGGCCTAGTAGATGGGGACAGTCTCTTCCCTATTTCTGATACCTCAGTATTTCTAATGCAAGGCAGGATGCCCTTGACCTTCTTGGCCACTTGAGCACACTGCTGGCTCATCTTTACCCAATGGTCACTCAACCCTCCTGCACCACATCTCTTTCTGCCATGATGTGATTGTTCTATAAGGCACAAAACCCACTGGGTTTGCTATCAGTAACCCTTTCCTAGGAAAAAAACCAACCCCCAACCATTAGTAAATGTTCCACTAAGGTTAAGCGTCAGATGGTGGCTTGGGGGAGTCTCTTGAATACACAGGGCAGGCTCTGTCGGAGCTTTAAGGTATCTGGGTTGGTTTGTATGTCTGAACTGTGAAGTTCAGTGTGGTAGTCATGGGTGTTACAAAGCCATGCTGAATGGGGAATGGCCTCATTTGTGCTGTTTATTTCAGGTTCCTATTTCTACCTATGAAAATTGCCCGAAGGATAACCCTGCCTACTACTGTAACAAAAAGACAAGCTGTAAAAGTTGTGCCATGGATCAAAACTGCCAGTGGGAACCAAGGAATCAGGAATGCATTGCTTTACCTGGTGGGTGCCAGATGTGTTTTTGTTAGAAAAAAACCCCAAATTCACCCAGACTGAAAATTGAGAGTTTTTTCACTTTGGTTTTGCTTTTTTTGCCCCCAGATGTGCAGTATCGCAGTCCTAAGCTGGAGTAAATGATGTTGTTTAATCCTACCACTTTTTATTTCTAGCAAACCCAGCAAATCTGCTGGAATATTTTTCATCCCCAGGTGTCTGAAGTGGAGGATGATCATTTATGTAATTATTAGGCTGTATTTCATCTCTCTCATTTGATAAAAGCTCTGCTGCTGATAGAATGGGCTTCAGCAAGATATTAGATTTAATAATGCATGCTATTTAATTTTAGAAACTAGACCGGTGCAAAAGCATAATGACACATACTGGACAAATTAAGCAAATAACACCTCAATATGTAAGGAAAATTCTCTTATTAGAGTATTTGCAGTGGGGGCTTATAGGAGTCGATCGCTAGCCCCCCTGTAGTAACATTAATTTTTTATATTTCCCAGTGATGAGAGTGAAATACAGTATCTTCAGTGACTAACATTTGCAGTTAATCCTCTGTGGGGCAAGCAGAGGGAATTGGGACTGTTCACCCTGGGAAAGATAAGACTCCAAGAGGGACCTTAGAGCAACTTCCAGAACCTGAAGGGGCTACAGTAAAACTGGAAAAGGGACTTTTTACAAGGAATTCTAGTGATAGGACAAGGGGGATGGTTTCATGCTAAAAGACGGGAGATTTAGATTAGATTTTAGGAAGCAATCCGTCCCCATGTAGGTGCTGAGGAACTGGAACAGGTGGCCCAAGGAGACTGGGGCTTCTCCATCCCTGGAAGTGTTGAAGGCCAGGTTGGATAGGGCTCTGGGCAACCTGGTCTAGTGAGAGGTGTCCCTCCCATGGCAGGGAGGTTGAGCTCTGTGATTTTTGAAGTCCTTTCCAACCTCAGCCATTATGATTAATAAAGTAGAGGAATGGGTAAACCCAGCACAGACAAGACCTTTTAGTAGGCATGGAAAGCATTTCACTATTAACTCTGGTACAGATGGATGTGCCCGAGTCTGGTGTTTCTGGTTTGGAAGAATGAAATAATGCAGGTACTTCAGAGAAGACCCAGGAGAGCAAGAGAAGCATTTTTTTTAATGAGATCAAGAGCTTTTTCTGCTTAATTTGTGGTCAAAAAGGAAGTGACTTTATCATATTTGCATAAGCCCATCTGAAAACCCAGTACTTAAGAAGCTTCTCAATCTGTTTGATAAGTCTAAACCAAGGTGTTAGAGCATCACCACTGCAGAAATTCACACTGACAACACCCATCAGGGTTTTGTTGCTTGTTTGTTTGATTTTTAATAAGGGAAACTATTAACCACAAAGTATAGGGGGATCTCCAGTCACAGGCATGGCCATGCTTGCAATGGAAGAGGGATTAAACCTGGAAGTTTGGGATTAGCACAACAGGACCCTCCTGTGCAAACACACCCTAACTGTGTCCAAAAAAAGGTCTTTAAGCCATCAGCAAAACATGCATTTGCTTTCCTTTGCTATTTCTCCAGCAAGGATTTTATTATTTGATGTTGCTAGAAGCACTTTGAGTACCTCCTGCAGATAACTATATGCTGACTTCACACTTCAGTCCCCCCGAAGTATTCCCTCTCCTCTAGTATTATCATACTTAGATACTTCTGAGCACATGGATCAGTTGTGCTGATTTGGAATGGATCTGTAGGATTTATTTTGGTGGAAGGGTTTTTTTTTCACTTTGAACATCAGGATGGTCACTCAGCATCTCTGGATTTACTTTCAATTCCCTCTGCCTGTAGAAAACACTTGTGGAACAAACTGGCACTTAGTTGGCAACTCCTGCTTGAAAATTACCAACGCAAAGGAGAACTACGATCACGCCAAACTGTCCTGCAGGTCCAACGGTGCTCTGCTGGCTTCTCTCACGACCCAGAAAAAGGTGGAATTTCTCATAAAGGAGCTAGAGAAGATGCAGTCTTCGGTGAGTGCTTCTCTTTGACATCCTCCAAGTTATGAAGCAGGGAGTGTGGAAGAGCCCTTGCTATGGTGTTGTATGCTCTGTACATCACAGCCAAGCCTCTTTGCTGAAAAACGACTGATTTCACGTTTGTTTTTTTCCCCTTTTGAAATTCAACATCCCCTGTGGGTCCTTCTGAATTGAAACAGGAGAGAATGTTAAATGGGAGAGATAAATACAAACATACATGATGCCTCAAAGGTACTGCTTCCTGTAATGAAATCACGGGTGTGTTTCTCTTGTGGGATACATGGCAGCAGTAGGAGCCCTCCTGTGACTTGTACACAATGTTTTATAAATCAGGGTCCCTCTGGGGTGCCAGTGGTGTTTAATGTAAGCATTTACGGTATTTATTCCCCTCATAAGAGCGGCTGTTTAACTTGTCAGCTTCTTACTTCATGGAGCTCCTTGGCTTATTTGGGGTTATTTATGTTCGATTTTGTGGCAGGTGCTTTTCTGTTGGACCTCATGGGAGTGAACTGGAATCTGTCCCTCCTTGTGCATCAATAAAATAAACACTTCCGTGTTTTTATTTACTTCCCAGTCCCTGGCAGAAGTGCAGAGGTATTTGGAGCAGGGTGTGTAGGAGATGCTAGAACCCTAACAAAGAACGATGTTCAGCAGCTCGAAATTCCTGATTTAGAGCTGCTGTGGTTTGATGGCATTTCAGAATAACTTCTCTTGTGTCCCAGAGGTCATTGTGGGAAGGGTTGGTGATCAAAAGGAGCTTTATATGGGGAAAAATATACTGGAACCAGTAGGATTGTTGTTTTTCAGAGAAGTTCAGTCATAAAAACTGGTATTCCCTTCTTGAAACAAGAACGTTCCCTGCTCTAATCCCATTCATAATTACAAAGTGGCATTTCAAGAATTACAGGATTTGAGAGGAGATTCAGTTTAGCTGAGAAGAGGGAAGATGCCAATTATTGGAGATGGTTAAATCTGTTGTGAAGAGAGGAAATAGAGCCCAGGATATTATAAGAGCTCATGGTCTGAGCAGCTCCATATGCTTCCGGATATACCAGTGGTTAAGTGTAGTGTGAATTCCTATAGACACACGGCAAACCTTTGAACCCTTACCTTGAGGACAAAGAAAAGGATAATTTAGGGGCTTTACCTTGTCTGTGCTGCCCTTCATAAAGCAAACTTCTGAAACCTGGAGAGACTATTAGACCTTCTTAATGGATATTAGTACTGAGTGCTTAATAATATGGGAAAATAGCTCTGCCAAAGGGCCAACCTGTGCCTGGTGTTTGAACTACTGCTGTTTAATGGTGGGGGGCTGCCCTGCCTGGAGAAGGCTCTACTCTGCTGTTCTCCTTTTTTAAGTAACCTGTGTATGGATATTTATTATTATGGTATTGACATGTAGTGCTGTTCTCCATAGGTGTTTGCTCTAAGGTTTAAGAGATTAATAGAATTATTAAGTTAGGAATGTATGTGGGATTTTGTTGACCCAGGTGGAGATCCTTGCACTTGCCCATGTGGAACTGCATGTAGTTTGCATGAGCTCACTTCTTGAGGCTGTCAGGGTCCCTCTGGATGGCCTTCTTTCCCTCTAGTGTGTTGACTTCACCACATGGTTTGGTGTCGTCAGCAAACTTACTGAGAGTGTGTTCAGTTCCACTGTCCATGTCGCCAGCAAAGATGTTAAACAGCACTGGTATGAGTGCAGACCCTTGAGGATCAGCACTTGTCACACCTCTCCCTTTGGACACTGAGCCATTGATTACAGCTGTTTGGGTGTGACCAGCCAGCCAGCTCCTTTTCCAATGAATGGTTCATCCACTGAATCCATCTCATTCCAAGTTTAGAGATGAGAATGTCATGTAAAACAGTGTCAAATGCTTTGCACAGCTCCCAGGCAGATGATGTCTGTTATTCTGCCTTTGTCCAACAAGGCTGACTCCATCATAAAAGGCCACCAAGTTGGTCAGGCAGGACTTGCCCTTGGTGAAGCCATGTTGGCTGCCACCAATCACCTCTTTATTATCTGTTTGCCTTAGCAGGGCCTTCAGGAGGATCTGTCCTGTGACCTTGCAAGGCACAGAGGTGGGACTGACTGGCCTGTAGTTCCCTGGATCTTCTTTTCTTCCATTTTTAAAAATGGGGGTTATGTTACCCTTTTTCCAGTCAGTGGGATCTTCAACAGACTGACAGGACTTTTCAAATACGATGGATAGTGGCTTTGCAGCTTCATCCACCAGCTCTTTCAGGAGCCGTGGGTGAATCCCATCTCGTCCTATGGACTTTTTCACCTTCAGGTTCTTTAGGTGGTATCAAACCTGCTCTTCATCTAGAGTGGGGGATCTTTCCTTTCGCAGTCCCTGTGTCTTTGGCTTCTGTAACATGAAGGGTGTGACCAGGTCCTGGGCTTGCAGGAGGTGATCCTTGAAAAAGTACCAGCTTTCCTGAGCAACTTTACCATCCATGGCTTTGTCCCATTCTACCCTACTAAGCAGATCTTTGACAAGACTAAAGTCTGCCCTTTTAAAATCAAGTGCCATGAGCTTACTTCACAGTTTTCTCACTGCCCTGAGGATTTGAATTCTACAGTGTCATGGTCGCTGAAGCCTAGTCTCCCATTAAGTTACACATCACTCACCAGCCTGTCTCTGTTGGTGAGTACAAGGTCTAGCAGAACTCTCTTTCTAGTTTGTTCCTCTGCATGGTTGGTTCCTCTAAACCATGGGCCTGAGCTCCAGATCTACACAACTCTGAAACAGGTCCAGGGATGGCAATTCAACCCTCTCGCTGGGCAGCCTGTTCCAAGGCCTCATGACCCTTTCCATGAAGAAGTTTTTCCTGAGGTCCAATCTAAACTTCCCCTGGTGCAACTTGAGACCTTATCCTCTTGGCCTATCACTTGTTCATTGTCAGAAGAGACCAACCCCCACCTCTCTCCAACTTCCTGAATTTCAGGTACTTGAAGACAGCAAGAGGGTCTCCCCGCAGCCTTCTTTTCTCCAGACTAACCAGTCCCAGCTCTCTTAGATGCTTTTTACAATGTTTGTTCTCCAGACCCTTCCACAACCTTGCTGCTCTTCTGTGGAACTGCTCCAGCCCCTCAATGTTTTTTTATTGCATTCAGCTGCCTAAAACAGTGCAAAATAAATTTGAAATATTTGAGTTAGGGGAAGGTGCATGTCCTAAAGCTTTCCTAGGACAGCCTGTGCCACCAGAGTGCTTTGATGAAGAAAAGGTTTTAACAGCACAATAACATATTGTACCAATACAGTTGAAATGCCTCTTCCTCACATAAAATGCGCCAAGAACTGAGCTGCCAGGATAAACAATTGTATTATGGGTTCTCTATATGGAGAATTGTATTGCCAGCAGTACTAATGTGATTGGACTTGCTATGTCTCCCCACCCATCCATAAATCAAAACTCTTCAACAGCTGAAGTCTTCCAGCCAGACTGTGGAGTATGTAGATGGTATCATTTAAATTCTGTGGGGCACTGATAGCTTTCTTCCTCTTGTCAAATTGTAGCTCCAGAATTGTTTTTTCCCCTTTATCTAACCATTTACATGAGTCACAAACCTATAAACAGCAACTCACACTTCATTTCATGTGCACATTTCATGTGCATATTTGACTTTTTCTCTTCCTGGTTTAGATAACCAGAAGTGTAGCTAAGGAGAAAAAAAAGGTAAGAATTAGTGCTTCTTGCAGGATTTCTCTACGTCTGTGGTACTCAATTCTGATAGCACTTGAGAAATTAGTATTTTCCTTAGTGTTTTTCTGCAATACCAAACTTGACAAAGTTGTCATGAGCATTACATGGTGACATCCGTGTTCTTCTGATACCCAAAACAGTAAAACTAGGTGTTAAATCTACTGTTTTCCTTTATTTCTAGTCCAAAACTTTGACTCCATGGGTTGGGCTCAGGAAAATCAATGTGTCGTATTGGTGCTGGGAAGACATGTCCCCCTTCACCAACACCCTGCTCAAGTGGCAACCTGAAGAGCCAAGTGATGCTGGATTTTGTGGTTATTTGGCTGAGCCTTCCAAGGAGGGACTGAAGGCAGCAACTTGTATCAACGAGGTCAACGGCAGTGTCTGCGAAAGGCCAGGTAAGAAGATGTGACACTCATGTCTCATTGGGAACAGATCTATGAATAAGTGTTTTGTTTCCTTTTCGAGGATGCCATTAATAAAATTTAAAAGGAGCTGCATCATGACTTAAAAAGTAGTTCTGGAATGGCATATTGTGTAGGTTTCATACAGGACCTGGAGATTATTGGTATCTTCTCCCAAGTTAACAAGCAATAGACCAAGAGAAAATGGCCTCAAGTTGCACCAGAGGAAGTTTAAGCTGGATATTAGACAATACTTCTTCATGGAAAGGGTCGTCAGGTTTTGGAATAGGCTGCCCACGGAGGGGGTTGAATCTCCACCCCTGGGCATGTTTCAGAGTAGTGGAGATGTGGAGCCTCATAACCTTGACGTATGATGGCCTCAGGTGAATTGTTGGACTGGATGACCTTAAAGGTCTTTTCCAACCTAAACAATTCTATGATTGTGATTATAAAAATTATTCTGCATTCATGCTGTTAACTGTAAAATGCTTGCACTGCCTTATAGTTTAATTATTTTTCTTTATGTACCTCAGTGTGACATTTAGCTTAATTATTCTATGGAGCAAACTCCTGTTGTTTAAAAAAAATAAAAGTGACTTTCAGCTGAACTCCCCTTTTCTCCCCTCCCCTGCTCTGTAGCCAGAGGAGGATTTTATCAAAAGTTTGAAATTAATTGGGCAAGACACTTTGGAGATACGAGAACTTTGAAAAAGAAGCTTATTTGCTTTTGGGAAAAGTCTTCTGGCTTTGTTGAAACTGCCTATCTTTTAGAAATGGCTTTGTCTGTTAACGCTCTATTATAGCTAATTATTTCAGAATCCCAATTAGTGTCTCTTTAAGTTTGAAGAAAATTAGCTGATTGCATAAAATCTCTAAGCAAGCTCTGCCGTTTCATACCATCCTTTGTGGAAGTACAGGGTGTGGATGTGGAACTTGAACTCCAAATTGTATTAAGTTACAACACTTTAAATTGGCTTAAGGTTTAACTTGGGTTTTATGGTCTGAGAACAGTCACTTGAAACAGATGATAAAGCCTGGGCTCACCCATAGTCACTTCTGCTCTCAATCCTTGTTTTATGTGTGGAACTGATCAAATAGCTTAAAACCATCCCACTGTGCTCACATCAAGCATAGAGTTTCTTCCCAGCATTTCTATGAGCGATACTTAAGGGATTTTGCAGTACTCTGCATTTCTTACATTCACCAAGGTTTGAGGGGTGATGGCTTTAGAAGGCAAGGGGTGATGTTTTAACGGGATAAGAGGTAATGGTTTTAAACTAGAAGAGGGAGATTGAGGCTAGATAGAAGGAAGAGATTGTTGATTCTGAGTGTGTTGATGCTGAGCCCTGGCTCAGGCTGCCCCATAGAGGTGGGAGAAGCCCCACTGCTGAAACCATCCCAGGTCAGGTTGGACCTTGAGACTCTGAGCTAGCTACTCCAGTTGCAAATGTCCCTGCTCACTGCAGGAGGTTGGACTGCATGGCCTTGGAATCGCAAACACAGTGTTTCAAGTCTGTGATACTGAACTTTATTTCAGCTTGAATAGCAGACAGGGCTTTCTATCTTCTGTTTTTCTTCTTGGAGCTTGTTACCTGTTTCTTTCTGGTCAAAGCTGACCCATGTCCTCCTGCTTACAGCAAACCACAGTGCCAAGCAGTGCCGCACGCCCTGCGCCCTGCGGACGATGTGTGGGGAGTGCACGAGTGGAAGTTCCGAGTGCATGTGGTGCAGCAACATGAAACAGTGTGTGGACTCAAACGCTTACGTGGCCTCTTTTCCCTATGGGCAGTGCATGGAGTGGTACACCATGAGCAGTTGTCCACGTGAGTAACCGTGTCTGCATCATGGTGGTGGACTGGAGTCTTGTATTTGCTGATGTTTGCTAGAAAGTCATCAAACGCTGCACCTTCCCATGCAAGAATATAGTAAGTACCTGGCCCCAGTCCTGCATTACCATTGGGTTCTACTGCCGTTCAGTGAGATCTGAGCAGGCTGGAGACTTGAGAACCAAATGAAGTTCAACATGGGCAGGTGTACGGTCCTGCACTGGGGAGGAATAACCCACTGCACCAGTTCAGGTTGGGGGTTGAGCTGCTGGGAAGCAACTCTGGGGAGAAGAACCAGAGATGGCTGGTGGACATGAGCTGACAGTGGGCTCTTGTGGCCAAGAAGGTCAACAGGCTTCTGGGGTGCTTTAAGAGAAGCGAGAAGAGAAAGTTGAGGGAGGTGGTTCTCATCCTCTACCCTGCCCTGGTGAGGCCACATCTGGAGTCCTGGTGCCAATTCTGAGCTTCCCGGTTCAAAAGCACAAGGAACTACTAGAGAGAATCAGTGGAGGCTATGAGGATGAGGAGGCTAGAGCATCTCTATGCCCAGGAAAGGCTGAGAGAGAGCCCTGGGGCTGTTCAGCTGGAGCAGAGCAGGCTGAGAGGAATCTGATCAGTAGTGAGCTGTAACTCAAGGGTAGGACAGGATTGTGGGCCAGATGCTGCTCAGTGCTGCCTAGTGACAGGACAAGCGGCGGTGGGCACAAAATGGAACCCTGGAAGTTCTACCACAACTTCCATGAGGAGAACTTTGTTTGCTGTGAGAGTGGCAGAGCCCTACCTCAGGCTGCCCAGAAGGGTTGTGGAGTCTCCTGCTCTGGAGAGAACCCAAACCCACCTGGACCTATCCTGAGAACCTGCTCTGGGTCACCCTGCTGGAGCAGGGGAGCTGGACTGGGTGATCCCTAGAGATTCCTTCCAGCCCCACCAGTGTGAGTTCCGTAGAACAGAATTAACTCCTGGTTACTGGAACTGTCAGTTAAGGTAAGTGGTAGATGGTGAAGCCTTTCAAGTGAAGTGAGGAAATCTCACTTTTGTTGTTTTTTGATGGAGAAGCACATATTCTGTGATTTGAATTCCTGTCTTTCAAACCAATTTTTACATAATTTCATGTGATAACTTCCTTTCTTTGTACACGGAGCCATGTAATGTAATATGGGATTATCTGTTTCTAATCCCAATTAGAGTTTACACGACTGTTTTATTCTGAAGAATTGGTTGCCTGTAGCCCGCAGCAGGAATTTCTAACTTAAAGAAATTATGTTTTTCCTTCCCCTTTTTGGTAGTTGTGAGCAAACTACAAAAGAATTACAGTGTTTCTTGTTTTTACACTGTTGGGAAATGGTCTAGACATTTAAAAAGCAGTCAAACAGTTTTAGAAATTATTTATTCGTGCTGTATTCATTAAGATCTGAGTCATAGAATCATTACGGATTGGAAGGGACCTTGAAGGATCATCTAAGTCCAATCCCCCCTGTCACAGCAGGGGAGTCAGTAAAGTCTGAGCTCTCAGATTAGCAGGGAGAGAAGGGTCTGTATGTTCCCCAGGAGGGAAGTTGGGCAGTTTGGATTGTTACAGTTCCTCCATGAATCTTTGGATACTGATGGGAATAAGCTGGGTACCTCATCATTGCAATACAAGAGATGGAGAAAATGAGTTTGTGATACCTTTCCCATATTATCAGAGGTCAAAAGCCTGGAGAAAACATCAAGCAGGAGATTAATAAGATGAACTAGTTGAAAACAATAGATTTTTGACTACTTTCTACTTTTAAAGGAAAATATTTTCTATTTAAACATCAAGATAAGAGAGTCAGCTCAGCTTCAAACACCATGAATTGATAAAATAGTTTTTTAGGATGCTGTTGGGAAAGGAATAGAAAATCTTTCCTAGATATAATGAGTTGGTTCCCCCGGAATAAAATCCTATGTGAGAAAGGAACAGTTAAAGTTTGGCAATCTTTTTTTCCCCCTGATTTGATGGCAGATGCCAGGGAATGTTCATGTGGCAGTCTGAGAATCCTAAGAAAATAGTATTCTGTATTTATATTTATTTAGACATATGATAAGGAGAGCTCCATAGTGAGTCAATAAGCTGGCTTTTAGCCTCTGCTTCTGGAGGGTTCAGTTTGTTATCTGCACTGTTGTAAATCAATTGTAGAACTTTTGTAATTGAGAATCTCTGGGTTAGTGGGAGATGTTTAATAGTTAGAAAAAAATTGGTGTGTGTGCATTGAGTTGTTTCATAACTCAGGAGACTGATGGGAGACATTCTTGTTGTCTACAACTACCGAAAAGGAGTTTCAAGAGAGGTGGGGGTTGGTCTCTTCTGCCAAGGAACAATCAATAAGCCAAGAGAAAATGGCCTCAAGTTGCACCAAAGGAAGTTTAGGTTAGACCTCAGGAAAAGCTTTTTCATTAAAAGGTTCATGACGCCTTGGAACAAGCTGCCCAGGGAGGGGGTTGAATCTCCATCCCTAGATGTCTTTCAGAGTTGTGGAGATCTGGAGCTTAGGGCCATGGTTTAGGGGTGTCCTTGGGACGGTTGTGTTGGTGGTTGGACTTGATGATCTCGAGGTCTTTTCCAATGTAAATGATTCTATAATTAACTCACTGATTAATGCAACCTTTGTTTATAGTTGCTTTAGATTCTAGAATAAATGCACAGATAGCAGTGGTTATGTGGAGTTGGGCTAAATGACCTCTGAAGATCCCTTCCAACCCACTGCATTCTGTGAGTCTGTATTTCTATATATTTGTGTTATTGTGAATATCACAATAAATATTATCAGATTTGGCAAGATCAACACTTAAAGTCCTGAAAGACACAAAAAGTTTTCTGCATTCATTGTCACCTGACTTTTGAGACAGTGATTTATTCCACAATTTGATGTTTGGGCTATTGTGTGGTTTTTTTTGTAGCTGAAAACTGTTCAGGCTACTGCACATGTTCTCACTGCCTGGAGCAGCCCGGCTGTGGCTGGTGCACTGACCCAAGCAACACCGGTAAGGGAAAATGCATCGAAGGCTCCTACAGGGGTCCAGTAAAGATGCCGACTCCGTCCACAACTGGGAAACACAGCCTGGAACCTGTCCTCAATGTCACCATGTGTTCTGTGGAGAACAACTACAACTGGTCCTTTATACAGTGCCCAGGTAAATGAGCAGTGTTTAACTGTTCAAACATTAATTCATGGATTGTTAAGACTTTAATGATGTCTGTGGTGCCTCCTGTTAAAGGACGGGTGGAAGAAGCTTGGAAGACTATGAAGTGGCCCATGTTGAGGTGGAAGGAAGGAGTTGTACAGATATCCAGCTGCAAAAGTTTGCTGCACAAAATGCTGTGCATTCCTCTAGTGAAATTTTTCCTTTGCTTACAAACTTTCACCAAGTTTTTAAGTTTGTTTGTTAATTTTAGAGTTCTCTGAAAGAAAGGCAGTCTTTGAGGGTTGATTTAGGTATTACTGGTGCTCAGGGTGATTCTGAAATAATGTTTTTGACACCAAAATACTGAATAAAATTACTTGGGCTGTAGCTACACATCAAGCTGTGTAGTGTTCAGTCTGAAAAGGAGACGACTGCGGGGAACTTACAGTGACCTTCCAATACCAGAAAGGGGCTTGTAAGGCTTGGGAGGAATGGTTCAGAAGAGCATGGAACAATAGAAAGAGGGTTAATGGGCTTAAACTGGAAAAGGGTAAATTTGGTCTGGATATGAAGAAGTCCTTTAATCTGAGGATGGTGGATCACTGGAACAGGTTGCCTAGAGAGGTGATGGAGATCCCATCCCTGGAGACATTCAAGGTCTTGATGGAGCTCTGAGCAACCTGTTCCAGTGAGTGATGTTTCTGCTTGCTGTAGGGAAGTTGGTCTAGATGACCTCTGGATGTCCTTTCCAACACATTCTATGTTTCTGTGATAGGACAAGGGCTGGTGGCTTTAAAATGAAAGAGAGGAGGTTTAGTTTAGATAGCAGGAAGAAATTTTTCACTGTGAGACACTGTCCCAGGTTTCCCAGGAAGGTTGTGTCTGCTCCACTGCTGTCTTTAAATCCAGGTTGGATGGGGCCCTGAGCAACCTAATCTGGTGAGAGGTGTTTGAACTAGATTTACCTTAAGGTCCCTTTCAACCCAGTCCATTCTGCATTTCCATGTACACACACCTCTCTGTGAGTTCACGTATCACTAGCAAATATGCAGGAGCCATTTTGGAAGGTTCATGAAATGGTCTCATTCAGCCTCTGCAGAACACAGACCTTCAAGACTCTATGTGAAGTGCTATTTTGGAGCCCAACTACTCATCCTTTCCTGTTTTCTTCAGCCTGCCAGTGTAATGGGCACAGTAAGTGTGTAAATGAAAGCATCTGCGAGAAGTGTGAGAATCTGACAACTGGCAAACACTGTGAAACCTGTATCTCAGGCTACTACGGTGATCCTACGAATGGAGGAACATGCCAGCGTAAGTGATGCTTTAAATCTTCCTATGCCAAGTTCTTCATTTTTATCTCATTAATCCCTCCTCTGCTCTCTTAACTGAGATGATACCCTGATCATACTTTTTTTTCCTTTTCATACATTTTTTTATTTGCTGCCAGAAAAGCCCAGTCCTTTGTTTCCTCAAATCAAAGATATGGAAACTGCTTGATGAAATCCTTTGAATTTCATCGCACAAGATAATGTGATTTTTTTTTACCCTCCTGTGTAAACTGTAAATGACCACAGTGAGAACTGTATGTGTTGCAGTGTTTGATGATGCTGATTTGAAAAGAAATGGTGCTAATCCCAACGTCTTGAACAAATTCCTCCCTAGCTGAATTCTGCTTTCTACTGCATTTGGTTAATGTGTTGTGTGGTCCTTGTTATAATTGTCTGCTTCATATAAGTTTATAAAGTGCTTTGGGACTCTTTGGCACAAAGAAGCGTTGGTTTTTATTTTTTTTCAGTTGTTGCAAGATGCAGTTAATAAGAAACTGGGAAAAAAAAATTCTTTCTTGAAGGACCAATAGAGATAATACTGGAAAATGAACACACAGGGCTTGGAATTTTGCCCTTAAACCTTGCAACGCTATTCTGCGTTCCTGTGAATTTTGTAGTGTTGAATCATGGACAGACCAGTTGTAAACCAGAATCCAGCTGTGATAGGTGACGTGCAAATGTAGGGAAGGTGCTTGTTCCAAAGAGCTTTAATGGAGTACAGTGAGGTGAGGTGATAAAATTTACATACAGTGAAGGAAAATGTAGAACAGAAGTAACATCATTTGGTATAAGAGCACTATCAGTACTTCCATTAAATTGTTTGGAGGCATGAACAGGGCCACAGGAGGTCACTAAAATAGTGTGAGGACTCAGACACCTCTGTTGTGAGGCCAGGCTGGGACAGTTGGGGGGGATCAGGTGGAGAAGTTCCAGGGAGACCTCAGGGGCCAATAAGAAATATGGGGAAGGGCTTTTCAGCAGGGGTTGCTGTGACAGGACAAGGAATGATGGGTTGAAACTGAAGGAGGAGGGAGATTCAGACTTGACAAGAAAAAGATAGTTGATGCTGAGAGTGGGGAGACCCTGGCCTAGGTTGCCCAGGATGGTGGGAGAAGCCCCATCCCCAAAACCATCCCAGGTCAAGTTGGACTTTGGGGCTCTGAGCAGCCTGCTCTAGTTGCACATGTCCCTGCTCATTGCATGGTGGGTAGCTACCTTTGAGATCCCTTGAAACCCAAACCAATCTGTGAGCCTATGACCCTGGAAGAAAGAAGTGAAGCTGATTAATGAGAGGCAATCAAAGACTTTGAGTTGCTCCTTCCAAGTGTGGAGACCATCCAGTAGAAGATACTTGGAAGTTAATTTCATGTGTTTGCTGGGATTAGCCCCAAGCTTTTGGATGCAGATGAGTCTGTAGCAAAACATGAGTTCCTAATGCAAAACAAGACAGTGATGTTTGAAGCTGTGAAGAAGAACCTGGCAGTTGCCAGAGCTGAGGAATGGCAAGGGAGAAAAAGCACAAACAGGGACCAGGCTGCCTTATGTGTTGCAGTAGCTGGGATTTGAAATTACTACAGACAGCGCAACATCCTGGGTACAAAGGAAAAGGTGCATGTCTGACACTTTATTCCAGAACATTATCTGCCAGATTAAATACTGCTGATATTTGTAAACTCATTTTGTGTGAAGATAATTTGAAGCACAGGAAGGAATAAATTGAGGCTGAGTTAGCCAGAGCAAATGCATAACTCTGCTTGGAGCATTCAGGTTTAATCACTGGATCACAACGTGCCTTTTGATAGGTTCTTGCTTTTTTCTGCTTGTGTGGAAATAGAGAGTAACTTACTTTGGACTCTTTCCACATGAGTATTGGCCAAAAATAGTTTGTTGTTGAGATAATGAATGATAGACTAAAGTCATCCAGATGCCTGCAAAAGAAATTAGAAAATGTGTTGAGAGACTGTTGAACAGCATTCATTCGTTATCTGATGAAACCAGTAGCTCATGTCAAAAGTGCTTTGCTCTCGAGTGCTTTGGGCCCAGGTTTTTAATTTGCTGTGATTTAACACTGTTTACTGTGAAGGTGAAAAAAGAAGGGAAGCAGGAAGCTGGGCAGAAAGACTGAGGTGGATCAGAAAGGAGGGATGCAAGAAGAAATCATCCTGTCCGATGCAGCTAGGGACAGCTGTTAGTAATTTGTTCTCGTTGGAAAGGTTTTCAGAGGGGAATTTTTAAGATGAGATTCTGCTGACAGGCAAAAGAGCCAACTCCTTTTTTTATTCCTCCTCTGAGGTACAGTTCCCTTCCCATTACTGATGTGCTGATTCCACTCTTTATGCATTGTGGGCAGTGTCGTGTACTGCTTTGTTTTTAGAGCCTGCGGTCACATCTGTGCTGGAGATGGTTGTGGGTCCACTCCAAAGGACGTTGCAGAGAGGTGGGGGTTGGTCTCCCAAGGAACAAGTGATAGGACAAGAGGAAATTGCATCAAGCTGTGCCAGGAGAAGTTTAGTTTGGACCTCAGGAAAAACTTCTTCCTGGAAAGGGTTATGAGGCCTTGGAACAGGGAGGGTGCTGAATTGCCATCCCTGGATGTGTTTCAAAGTAATGGAGCTCTGGAGCTTAGGGCCAGGGTTTAGCAGTGGCCTTGGGACAGTTGGGTTCATGGTTGGACATGATGACCTTGGGAGATCTTTTCCATTCTGAATAATTCTATGATTCTATGTATTTAGTATAAATCCACGTACTTGGGCTTGTGTATCTGTAGCGTTAGCCCTAGTATCATGGGTACCATAAATATCCTCCAAATGGCAAATAGTGAGGGCTGGAAAAAGTGTTAGTGTTTGGTGTTTCCCATTCTGCTGACCATCAGGACACTGCTAGTAAAACAGTAGCCTTACAGACTGTTGGTTTTGGAAAGCTGGGTCAAAAGCTGGACTTGATGATATGGAAGCTCTCTTCCAACGAAAGAGATTCTGTGATTGTAGCAACAGGGTTCACAACCCAGGGAGGAATGGGTAGAGCAAGGTTGGAATACGAAGACCTGGGCTGGAATAAGAATAGCAGTGATGGAGTAGGAAAGAGCAGGGATGTAATAAGATACATTTTCCTGCTGCTTTATGCCACCAGAGCAGGTGAATGTTGCTCTAACACTTGTGTTGAAAACAGTTTGACAATCTGCAGTTATTTCTTTGCAGGAATTTCTGCTATATCATCCTGGGCTTTGGTGTTTAAGGAGCTGGGCAGATAACTACACAGGAGGCATAACACACCTCTGTGGTTGCTTTAGGAAGTGTCCAACGTAGGGAAGTTTTAATCAGGAAGGGCAGGGAATGCAGCACATCAAACATAAAAATAGCTGCAAGGTGCTTTCTCTGCATTCTGGAGTTTTTGAATTTTTTGATTAAAGTTTCCCATGAAAATATGCTGGCAGTAGATAAGGGAGTTATTTGCAAGAGAACGGGAGATGCTATTATTCCTGAAATCAGATTGCTGCTGCAGCAGCACTTCTGAATCTCCATGGAGCATTTGCTGGTGGCCCATGATGAGTTCCTGATGCCGTGGTCCTGCTACTTCCTCCCTCCCAGTGCTACACTGGGGCCTTAGAGTACAGCTAAAGCACATAGCATGGACAAATGGTGTTGAGCAGGTGGATCTTGCAGTTGTCCTTTCTATGTTGGACCATCATAAATGCAGGCAGAGGTGCACCCATCCCTAAGACCAACTCAGAATGTGTCCGTGAGCCACTGTTACAAAGCTGTTTTCTGTCATTTTAGTTTTCTTCTTCGGCATCAGGCTCCAGAGGGAAATTTTCATTTCCATTTCATCCAGCGAGGGTGTCTAGTACATTTTATCAATGTCTACTACATCTGTACAATGTCTAGTACATTTGTCAAGAGTTTTTCCAAACTCCCTCATTGCTCAAAAAGGCAAGAGAAAATTGCTCTTTTCTGTGCATATCCCAGTCCTTTAGTGAACAAGCTCCAGTTACAGGGCTCGTAGGAAAATGGATGGATAAATAAATGAGGCTGTTTTAAATAAAGGTGTTTTGGCAGTGTGGCTAAAGAGTAGGGTGAGGAATTAATGTTATTGCTGCAGTCTGCAGCAAAATAATTTGAAATCTGAAATTTCTCCTAATTTTTATGTATGTAGGTGTTGAATATTGATTGGATTTCTCTGCTTACCTTCAGCAAAGTATAAAATGCACTACAAGGCTTTCTCAATAGCATTAAGAATGACTTTTTTAAAATGCCACTAATGAGGAGTGTGTTTGCTTCAGAGAATACAATTATTTTGTCAAATCTTTATTCAGTCTGCTTGTTCCCACAACAGACCTTGATGCTGCCTCATATTTTGTTCCGTGTTGCTGCTAGGAAACCACTCAGCCACATCTGAGGAGGACAATTAAGTGTCCCTGATAAAATACAGCTTCTGTTGCATACCGATGACATCAAAAGGATGTGTAAAATAAGGTCCAAGGTTGAGGAGGGGAATTTGGCTTTAAGAAGTGCTTGTCCACTGAAGGGCACAAGTGGTCTTAATGAGAAGGTATTTGTGTTCTTAACAAGTGGGCACTAGCCTTTAAAACTTGCTGTTTCTGGCAATCTCAGGGACCACAAATGAGTGATCTTCTCCTTGTTCCCTTCTTATATTGTGGCACTCACTCATGTGCAGCTCCAGGTGAAGGATCTTCCAGTCCATTGGTAGAACAATTTGTAGAAGGCAGTTACCTTCTGGGAAAAGTTACTATACTGGTTCTTGTAGTTATGTCTATTCTATTTATAGTGAACCAAACCGTGTGTTGTCAACACACCTGAGGGACAGTATCTGTGTAGAAGGACCTGGACAAGTGGGACAGGTAGACTGTGTGAACCTCATGAGGTTCAACAAGGCCAAGTGCAAGGTCTTTCACTCGGTTTGGGGCAATACCCACTATTAACACAGGCTGGGGATGAAGGGATGGAGAGCAGCCTTGCAGAGATGGACTTGGGCTGCAGGTGGGTGAAAAGCTGGACAGGAGCCAACAACATGTGCTCTCAGCCCACAAGCCCCCTGTACCCTGGACTGTGTAGGCAGCAGGTCAGGCAGGGGACTGTGCTCTCTGCTCTGGTGAGTACCACCACGTGCCTGCAGAGCTTAGTCCAGCTCTGGGTTCTGCAGCACAGCAGAAACCTAGAGCTGGTGGAGCAGGGCCAGAAGAGGCCCCAGAAATGCTGCTCTGAGGGTGGAACCTGCTGCTGTAAGGCCAGCCTGGGAGAGTTGGCGGTGGTTCAGCTGGAAAAGGGAAGCTTTAGAGAGACCTTAGTGCTGCTGTTCAGGGCTTAAGGGAGACAGTAAGAAAGATGGGGAGGGGTTTTAGGGAGTATAGCGATATGATGAGGTGTAGTGGTTTTAATCTTAAAGAGGGAAATCGGACTAGAGAAAAGAAAGAAACTGTTGGTGGCCCCTGTGCCCAGACAGGTGAGAGCAGCCCTTTCCCTGGAACCATCCCAGGTCAGGTTGGACCTTGGGGCTCTGAGCAACCTGCTCTAGTTGCTGATGTCCCTGCCACTGCAGGGGGTTGGACTGGAGGAGCTTTAATGTCCCTCACAACCCAAACCAGTCTGTGATTCTGTGATGTCAGTGAACTCTGTTGGTTTCATTTTTTGGCTTTCTGTTTGAAGGGTTTGTTTTCCATGTACTTCTTAATAAATAGAAGTCTTGTAGTGTGTCAATATTAGCAGTTTCATTTCAGTCACTGGCTGGTCTGTTTTGGCCATGCCATAAACCTGATGTATTTTAAGGATCACAACTCAGTGACATTTAGCATGAGAGACCAGCCTAAAGCTATTCTAAACTCTCTTAGGGCACGTACTCCAAGTCACTTGTATTGTTAGCACCAGCTGTTTTATGCTGCAGATAGTGTGGATATTACTATTCTTTCATCAAAGGGCTATTTATTTCTACAAAAAGCCCTACAAACACTGTGAGTGAACTTTATTTGCCAGAATAGCTGTCTCTAGAACTTTGAGTTTGACTGAAATATTTTAGCAAGCCCCTAACAGATTCCAAATACTGTCATTTTCTTCCCAATTCTGGTGTCCCTAGTGATGTCAAACAACAAGAGAAAAAGTGAAATACATTTTTGAGGCTGACAAGCACAGTCTGATCCTGATTCCCTACATAACTCCAGTCCTGGAACCCATGCTCATTTTGTTTTCATGCACGATTCTATTTTTGGCTGCCTTCTGGATCATGGAGAAGCCAAAGAGAACCAAATGGCTTTTCAGAGGCACTTTAATTGTTGATGTATCACAGTTTGGCAACTCAAGGCCTTAATTGCTGTCAAATCTGTTTCTGTTGCTTCATTCGATATCATACGTGTGGGTTTTTGTCCCCCTCTCCTTTGCTCAACAGCCTGCAAGTGCAACGGCCACGCATCGGTCTGCAACACAAACTCGGGGAAGTGTTTCTGCACCACCAAAGGAATCAAAGGAGATGAGTGTCAACTGTGAGTCCCTTTCCCTTGGGTATTTAAATGGGTAGACTTGAGGATCTTTTCCGATCTGAACGATTCTGTGAAAAGTAAATGGCCCCACTTCCTGTGACTAGGTGCTTCACTTTGCTTCATCCTGCAGTTAGTTTGTTTTTAATTGGTAGCTGCTGTTCAGGGGGAGGTTAAATCGAACTGAAGACACTGACATTCAAGCGTTTTATTGGAGTAGTTTCAGAGCAACAACATTGCTGGAGGTTTTACTTTCTGCAGCATTACAGAAATGCTTTCAGTGTAATGTTAGTAGGAATAATTTAATTCCCAGTAATTTTGTTGCCAGGTTTATTTTTGAAGTGTCGCTCATGTGAGTAAATGTTTATAGCACTAGATCCTGCTACAGCCATAAATGGAAATGGAAACTTGAGCTTGTCACTGCAGTGTAAAGAGCTAATAAATATCATTTCAAGTGGATGCAAATCCTAATATTGAGAATTTTATACTTTTCCTTTTGACCACAGACTGGTTTGCAGGGATAGTGGAATTTCTTCAGCTGCCCAGTGTAGCTCAGACATGTATCTTTTATTTTGAATTGTGTGAAAAGTACAAAGCACTGTTTTCTGATTCTTAGTGGCTGGGAACAAATGGAACTGAAACTAAAAAATACTTTTATTACAAAATATTTATTCTTTCTAGGTGTGAAGTGGAAAACAGGTATCAGGGAAATCCACTTAAAGGAACATGTTACTGTGAGTACTCTTGGGATTTTTCTTGGAGATACAAAAATGGATTAGAAGTTTAAAATACTTCAGGTAAAACTACTTAAAATACAGAGGATTAAGGGAAGGACTCGAAATAGTTTTAAAAGCCTTCAATTTTCATGAAAGTAGTATTTGAAGAAAATGAAAATATTCTTGGTAAATTCTGTGTGATGTTGAGGTCTTTCAGAAGGAACTTTTGAGCTGTTTTTGCATGACTTTAAGATGAAATCTGGCAGGACAATACTCTAAAATATAAACCTAATAAGGCAAAATCAAAGCACGTCTCTAGAATTTTTCTGAATGCAAAATACTAGGTTTTTTATACAACTCCATTCCATATTAGGATGGGAAAGGTTTCAAAATTGCCACATTTTCCTCAGTAATGAACAGTTGAATTCCTATGCAGTTTGAGAAGATACTTTGCCAAGGTTTAGTTTACTTAATGGAAACTCTCCAGCTTGTGTTTGCAAATATTAGCAATCAGCACACTGGCAGGCATCAATAGATGGAATCTTGAATTGTGTAAGGATGGAAATCTCAAGCAGTATTTTATGCCACACACCAATTATCAACATGCTGTATTTAACAAGTGCAGATTCTTCTTGTGTAGCCAAACCAGAGCACTGGAGGCTTCTCTTAGCAGTGTTGACCTAATTCTTCGCTGCCAGGGGTGCCAGGATCAACCTTGTACTAGAAAAGCTCGGTCTCATGATTTTCTCCTGTGAAAATATGTGAGTGCCTCCTAGGAGTTGTGTGTAGATGGCAGAAGGTTTTCTAGCTCATGTCTATCCAACAAGGGCTCTGCAGGAGGCAGTAAGAGAAAAATAGCAGCTAGAGTATAGCTGGTGACTTCCATAAGAGTGGAAGAAGCAAATGTCTTGGCATGGTTTTTACTACATGTAGGTATGAACAGTCAGTTTTATCAAGGCTGCATTCTCTTGTCTGGAAAACAAGCAGAATTTTGTTTTCTCCTCTAGACTCACAGGTTTTTATTCCTTTTGTGGGGGGTGCCTAGATAGGTCAGAGTCATCTATAACAGCATGTGTCCTTTCAGTGAAATACTTCAGCGACATCGCACCTTGTTTTATTCCAAGACATACAACAGAACTTGTTTTATACCAAGAGTAACACCCTCCATCATTCCTTACAGATACCCTTCTTATTGACTATCAGTTCACCTTCAGCCTTTCTCAAGAGGACGATCGCTATTACACAGCAATCAACTTTGTAGCAACACCGGAAGAGGTAAATTTTCTACTTTCAGCTTAAAATCCATAGCAGAGAGGTTGAAGCAGATGATCTCCGAGGCCCCTTCCAACCTAGGCCATTCTGTGATTCTATGAAACTTCATCCTTTGGGTGTATGTTTGTCATCTCTTGGCCATGGAGGCCATCAGTTGTTACAGTTCTGTGAGCCTCACTATCTTATCTCTTAACGTGGCTGCCATAGCTTTTTGAGCTTGGCTTGGCAGTTCCAACTTTTCATGGTAAAAGGAACCGCAGTTGATTGTTATGAACAGCTGGTGAGCACCTCTGGATTTGCTTGTTGTTTACCCAATATATTGCCATTTTGTTTTTCCTCTTTTATTCTGTGCACATGAATTATTTTGTTCTTTATTGGGCTTTTCTTGGAGAGGAGAGCACCACTTTCAGAAAACATAAATATTGTTTTGCTTCATATATTTGCTTAATGGAAATAAATTCAAAGGGTTTTTTTAAGTGAAGGCTTAATTCTGTTATCCTAAAAATGGTTGATTTTGGTTTTTTTCTTTCTTCCCCTTAAGCAAAACAGAGACCTGGACATGTTTATCAATGCATCCAAAAACTTCAACCTCAACATTACTTGGTCCACCAGTTTTGCAGGTAAAATGAGCGTGATCTAAGTTTCTGGTTTCAGTTACCAGTATTCAGCAAATGACAATTTAATTGGGAAACCTTTTTTTTCCTCCCGCCCTATGAACTTGTTCTGTTGTGGTTTTAAATGTTATGCTTTGGGAGCACAAGTTAGATATTAAAATGGTTTTCTATCTTAACAGTATGTTTTGGAGACAATTTGATTTAGCAATTGAAAATTTCGGGCTACAGTGATTTTGATAACTCAATACAGCCTAACATAGTAATGTTCAGGTGAACAGTTAATCTTGTAATGCTAAAATTCAGGATGCTTTGCCTTTTTTTTTATTTGCCACTTAAAATGTGTATTGAGACGTCTTTTCCTGCTCCTTTTTAATGTCGGAAAACAGCTGGTACACAGGCTGGGGACGAAATTCCAGTTGTTTCAAGAACCAACATAAAGGAGTACAAGGACAGTTTCTCCAATGAGAAATTTGATTTCCGCAACAGTCCCAACATCACCTTCTTCGTTTACGTCAGCAATTTCACCTGGCCCATAAAAATACAGGTAGGAGCTGTTTGTAGAATTATTTTAAAGTGTTTTTTTGTTCGGCTTATGTGATGTGGCAGTTTGGCATTGGCTCTCAAGAGAATTCTGCAAACAGGTTTGAGATCCTCCTGCTGGCACTACTGGACAGGAGCATAGTAAAGAGGTGATCAGGTACAATCAGCATGGCTTCACCAAGGGCAGATCCTGCCTGACAAACGTGATGGCCTTCTGTGACTAGGTCACAAGATTAATGGATGAGGGGTGAGCGACTAACGTCATTTACCTGAGTAAAGCCTTTGACACTGTCCCGCACCACAATCTGGTCTCCAAGCTGATGGAACATGGTGGACCACTAGATGGGTTAAGAGCTGGCTTGATGGCCGCACCCAGAGAATGGCTGTCAATGGATCCATGTCCAAGTGGAGGCCGGTGACAAGCAGAGTCCCGCAGAGATCAGTCCTGGGACCAGTCTTGTTCAACATTGTTGTTGGTGACATTGATAGAGGCACTGAGTGCACCTGCAACAAGTTTGCTGATGACACCAAGCTGTGTGGTGCAGCAGACACGCTGGAGGGTAGGGATGCCATCCAGAGGAACCTGAACAGGCTGGAGAGGTAGGCACAAGCCTTACACCAAGTGTAAGGTCTTGCACCTNGAGCCCTTATTACAAGAAGGATGTGGACGTGCTGGAGCGAGTCCAGAGGAGGGCCATAAGGATGATCAGAAGGCTGGAGCACCTCTCCTGTGAGGCCAGATGAGAGAGTTGGGGCTGTTCAGTCTGGAGAAGAGGAGGCTCTGAGGTGACCTTCTTGTGGCCTTCCAGTATCTGAAGGGGGCTACAAAAAAGCTGGGGAGGGGCTTTTTAGGATCTCAGGTAGCAACAGGACTAGGGGGAATGGAGCAAAGCTGGAGATGGGGAGAGTTAGATTGATGTGAGGAGGAAGTTCTTCACCATGAGAGTGGTGAGAGCCTGGAACTGGTTTCCCAGGGAGATGGTTAGGACCCTATCCCTGGAGCTGTTTTAGGCCAGGCTGGATAAGGCTCTGGCCAGCCTGACCTAGGGTGGGGTGTCTCTACCCACGGCAGAGGGATTGGAACTGGATGATCCTGTGGTCCCTTCCTGCCCTGACCTATTCTATAACTTCTTCCCAGTGAGGGTGATGGGGCACTGGAGGGGGCTGCCCGAGAGGGGGTTCTGTAGGGTCTTCCCACTAGGGGGTTCTGTGGGGTCTCCTCTGGAGATGTTTGAAACCTGCCTGGACTTGGTTTGGGAGATCCTGCTGTGGAGGGGGGATTGGACTGGATGATCTTTCCAGGTCCCTTCCAATCTGTATGTTCTGTTCTGTGACTTGGTCTAGGTGTCCTGCTGTGGAAGGGGGATTGGAGTGGATGATCTTTCCAGGTCCCTTCCAATCCCTGATGATGATTGTATTCCTGATTAATAGCATGAAGGGTCACCAGTTGGTTACACTGGCCAGCCTCAGGACAAACTCTTCTAATTAGCAAAATGCTAATGATCCAAAACAAAGAACAGGAAGGGCTTCCTAATCAAGGAAGGGAAAAGATATAACTTATTTAATCTAAACAGCGGAAAAACCCACCACCAAGAAACAAAGCAAGATACTGATGTTGAAAGGAAAATAGAAGACTCATATAGGTAAAATCCCAAATCTGAAATGAGAAAACAGAGGAAATGTTCATAGTGTCTCCTCTGAACATCTTGTTCTTGAAGGGCGCAGCTTAAGGACCACCCCCTTTCTCCTTGTGCTGCCCAAGACTGGTGGTACCTGCTGAGTAAGATGAAGCTTCTTCTTTACCTTGATTCAGTGCAGTCTGTTCACAGTGGCGTGGCCTCGTGTGCCAGAATGACTCTGAAGATAAGGTTAGTGCTGAAGAAGCAGTGAGTGAAGCTTGATGGGCCATGAAAACACTCAAAACTGCAACCACAGAGACTCTGCCACTGCAGCAGCTAGGAATTCAGAGGAACCTTAGCCACCTTTATGCTCTTATGTGGGCAAATCAAGTATCAACCCACAGTGTACTCATACTGATACAGGCATCCCTTTGAAGGGTGACAGGTCTTCTAGGTCTGGAGCAGAAACCTCAGGGGCTCTACGTGTTTAATTGCTGTTTTTATGAAGCTCAATCAAGTGTGGGAATCTGGATTCTTGAATCATCACACTCATTCCACCAAGTATTTCAACCTCACATGAACTTACTTGGTGTTTTGAACATTTCTGGCAGTGGGGTTTAACGATTTGGGGAACTTTGTTTATGCAGATTTTGGGCTACCTTTGGGGTGCATTTTCCTTCTTCTGAATACCGCTCTTAATAATTCTAATTTTTTTTAATGCTCTTAATAATTTTCTAATTTTAGAGTTTTACTTTACATGTTGGTAAGGTCTTTGTTCAACGTCAAGTCCCAGTTTTTAAATAGGGAGGGTTTTGCAAGAGCTGCAAGGTAAAACCTTTCTGTCAGTGCATACTCAAGCAGCAGGTGCTAAGCCTCTTTGTTTTCGCTGATAAATATTGCTCTGTGTAAGAAAAGTAACATACTGTGTACCAAGTTGGGTACTTGCACAGTGATTTATTTAAGTATTCAGGCTTCTCTTTTATCAGCTTGGTAATCATGGGAGTCAGAAGAGACACCATATTTTATCTAACTTACAGCTTCAGTTAGCTGATAGTTTACTTCCCATGGTCAATGCTGGACTGTGCTTTACCCTGATGTATTTATTTGCTATTTATTAATGCAGAACTGTGTGTTAGGACTTTAATAGGACTCACTTTTAAGAACAGTAAGTTCTGTCTCCAGTCCCTTTAAGCTCTCCTGTGTTTACTCCAGTCTCTACCCTGTCTGTAGTTACAATGAATTCTTGTCAGCTTTTCCTATTTCATTGTGTTCATTGAGCTTAAACATCCCCTCCATCTTCTGAACCAGTTCAGCAGCTGTTTCCCTGGATGAATTTGGACAGGTCATGTCCTCTCAAAGCCTTTAGTGTTTGTTTATTGGCTTAAGCAAGACAAACCTTTAGCATCTGGTGCTGTCAAACTGGTTATTCAGGTTCAGTTGCCTCATTGGTATTAATCTTCCTTGTACAGTTTTGGTCAGCCATGGACCTTCTAGGTACTGTTATGTCAGTCTTTTGCTTTGCTCATTCTCATGGCTGCAGCCATTAATAGTCCATATTAACTTATATGTGGATTAATGCACCCTGTTCTCTCAAATTTTTGGTTTCCAGCTGGGATCTCATCAGAATGTTATCCTGTCACTGTTAATGGGTAATATTACTAGTCCTGAAGATCATCTGGTTGTTTCTCTGTGTGATTCTTTTCCTTACTTTTATTAATGTTTCCCTTCAACTTTGTCAGCAAATTGTGCTGTTCACACACACTCAGGGTCAGTGTTAATAATTAATTGATCAGGAAGGGTCTCTCCAAATGCCACCCTTGATCTAACTTATGTTCCCCTTAACCATTACTATTCTTAAATTATTGGAATCATAGAATCATTAAGGATGGAAGAAACTGCAAATATCATGTGATCTGTGTTAGATAGTTTTGTCCTGCTCCGGCAGGGGGGTTGGACTTGATGATCTCTTGGGTCCCTTCCAACCCCTAACATCCTATGATCCTATGATCATCAAGTTTAACTAACCATAGAATGTTTGGGGTTGGAATAGACCTTTAATGGTCATCTAGTTCAACCCCAAGAATCATCATAGTCCTCACCATATTCATCTCACTCAGGACTTAGCAGTGTATTGATATCCACGCAACATTTGGATTAGTTCCATTGCCCTGCCTAGGTCTGTACAATTAATTTTACAGACAGAAAGTAATGAACTGGCAGAAAACAGGTTACTGGTTCAGCTTCATCACTTATTGATCTCGGGGTTTCAGCTCTTGCTATTCTGTTTATTGTTGACCAAGGCCTGGCACTGCTTGACTTTTGGCTGTTCTAACTTTATCTCTGTGCTACTTGCAGGCTTCTTGCTAAGAAATCCTTTCCTCTCCATAATACAGAGACTTTTTAATTGTTCTGAATGTTCTTTTTGAGGTTAGTTTTGAGGATGTAAATATTTTTGCATCTTTGACCTGAGAGAAACAGTGAAATGGTTGTTCTCATTTCTTATTTCCTTAGTCCGCTTCATTTTCCTGTCCTGTCTCATTTCTCATTGTTAAAAAGAGTAAACTTTGTTTCTCTTACAACACTCACCTAGTTTTGTCCTTAATTTAATACAAATTTGCTTGTGTGCACTCAATCCAAGCTAATTTTATATCACTGATTCTTCTTAATGACCTTGTTATTTGCCAAAACAAAGTCTAAAATAGCTTCAGCTCTTTTTTGTTGAGAGACTCTTCTTGTGAAGAAGCGTGGCAGCAAAAGCACATCGAGGAGTAAATGATCTTTACAGTTTCTGTTAGTTCACCCTTCCACTCGTAGCTAAGAAACATTTTTTTCTCATATATGGTCACCTAGAGCCATTTGTTAAGAACCATAACATTTTGAATATCTCTAAAGATGGAGACTCCTCAACCTTCTTTGGCAGTCTTTGCTAGCGCTTGGTCACCCTCTCAGTCAAAAAGTGTTTCCTGATGTTCAGACTGACCCTCCTGTGCCTCAGTTGATGCCTAGTACCTCTGGTCCTGTCACTGGGCACCACTGGGAAGAGGCTGGCTCCATCCTCTTTGCACCTTGCCTTCAAGTATTTAGACAGATAAAGATCCAATTTGAGCCTTCTCTTCTCCAGGCTGAGCAGTCCCTTCAAGTATGTTCATCTTCGTGGCTCTTTGTTGACCACTGTATGTCCCTGTTGCCTTTGTACTGAGAAACCCAGAACTGGCCCCAGTATTCTAGATTCATACTGGTACTTGGGATGGGTCCTCTCCAGGGGCAGGACTTTGCAATTCTCCTTGATGAACTTCATGAGAGTGATTTGTCCCATTTCTTCAGCCTGAGGTCCACCTGAATGGCAGCACAACCGTCTGGTGCATCAGTCACTCCTCCTAGTTTGGTGGTGCCAGCAGGCTTGCTGGGGATGCACTCGGCACCATTATGCACATCATTAAGTAGGATTTGACACAGTGTTTACCTCAGGGGTACACCACTAGTTACTGGCCTCCAGCTAGACTTCAAACCACTGGTCACCATGCCTTAGGCCCACCTATTCAACCAGTTTTCAAAACACTTGATAATCTTCTAATTAAACTAGACAAATCTGGTGAAAGGGCAGTAAAAAGTATAATTTGTCACCAAGACTCTGTCTTTTCAGGTCTTGTGCAATCTTCCATAGAGGATTGAGTTGCCCTCAGCTGCCCTCCATTGCAGTCTGTGGTCCTTCCCGTCCTTTCTGGTCCTCTTTCCTTTCCCTATTTATTTCCTTTTTTATAAAGTCTTGGCTTGATGTAGACACTTATCTTAATAAGATAAACTCAAGGTATGGAATTTTCAGACAAAGATACTTCCTGGCAGCGAGTCCTCCAGTGGGGTTCACTGAGTTTCACTGAGGTCACTTCTCACTTCCTAAGTTCTTTGACTACTCCTTCAGCCCTCAGCTCATGCTCCTTTCTTCTCAGGAATGTTTTTCACTCAGTCCTTTCCTATAGTCCCTCTATTAGTTCTTTTTCTAAATGGCCATCTCCTACTTAGAATCACTGAATTGTTTAAGTTAGAAAAGACCTTTAAGTCTTAAGTCCAGCCATCCCCCCAGCACTGCCGGGGTCCCCACTAACCCCTGTCCCTCACCCCACCCCATCTCCAGGGTTTCACAACCCCTCCAGACACAGGGACTCCACCACTGCTTTGGCCAGACCTAGAGAGCCTTTCTGGGGAAGAAATTGATCCTCAGGGCCAACCTCAACCTCCCCTGGCCTAACTTGAGGCTGTTTGCTCTCATCCTGTTGTTTGTTCTTATCGAGAACAGACCAACCCCCACTTTGCTCAAACTTCTTGAAGTTCAGGGAGCTGTGGAGAGTGAGATCTCCCCTGAACCTCCTTTGCTCCAGGTAACACCCCCTCCCCCCCCACCCCAGCTCCCTCAGTCATTCTCCAGAGCACTGGTGCTCTAGCCCTTCTCCAGCTCCATTGCCCTTCTCAGGGCACACTCCAGCCCCTTAATATCCTTCTGTCAGTGAGTGAGGGGCTGAAAATTGACACCAATACTCAAGGTGGGACTTCACAAGTGCCCAGTACAGGGGATGATCCCTGTTCTGGTTCTGCTGACCAGAACAGTTCTGACACAAGCCAGGATGCACCTGAGCAGACACTGGCTGCATATTTCACAGCATTGAAGTTCCTGTGCAGTTGGCTTCAGTCCTTCAGGACAAGCTGCCTCATTAATTAAAGCTACGTGGTGCAGTGTGACCGGGCTGCAAACTGCTTTCCTTATCTTAAAGCCTACGTCTTCAGTTTGGTTCATTCCGCAGTTACACCATTAAACCTTCTGCAGCTACAGAACGTGTTTCAATTTCCCTTTTGAAATCACAGGGGTTTTAATCTAGGATGAAGTCAGTGAACCTCCCCTAGTGCCAGACTGGTGGAAACTGTCCTCTCCTTACGTGTGTGTGTGCGTCACCTTACAGCTCACGTGCCTGTTTGGTCTGTTCCCATGCAGAGCAGCTTGTGCAAGTGTTTTTGCTTGGGTTTTTTTTGTCCTTTTAAAAAATGTGATAATAAACACTCGGTGGACACACATTCCTTTATCCTGGCGGGTTTCCTAGGTAGATCCAGTAGATGCATTGAAACAGAAGTGTTTCTGGTTCTATAGAATCTAGCACCAGAAAAACTTTGTTGCAGAGTGGGTAGTCTCCCAGCCATGGCACATAGAATAAAGAAAGAAACATTATTCCAAAACACTTGACTGGAATCTGTCCCTCTTTCCCTCTTTTCTTGCCTGTGAATATCTGGACTTGGAGAGTATAAACCCTCTCTTGTGTCACACATAGCTGTGTCCCTTCCAGTGCTGGGTTCTGACTCTTTTCCCAAACTGCTTCTTGCTCCACCTCTCTTCAAAACCGTTTCAGGGCTTTTTTTGTTAAGTACATTTCTCAGCTTTTCTGCTTTAATGACTCAAAATGATCGTTTTGTAGAAGAACTAAAGCTGAAAAATACGGGAAAGCTTTCAAACCAAAGGAATCAGTTTCCTCACATCTCCTCTCTAAGCGGTCTCCAAGCATGAAAGCTCCGTTGTGGAGCTTACAGAAAAACTTAGCTTTGCCAGGCTGTCTTGAAAACCCAGGTACGGTATTGCTGAAAACATCTGTTTATTTGCATTCGCTTTGGTTTGGGCTTCTCTGCTGACAAACTTTTTCCTGGCGTGGCCATGGTGACTTTATTAGTGTTGGTTCAACCCTTCATGACAAAAAGCCCTAATTACTCCCCCTCTTGCACTGAACTGGGGGTGCACCTGTTAGAAAAGGACATCAGTGGATGTTTTTAGGGCTGATGTTTTATCAGAGTCATATAAATGTAAAATGATCTTTCCTCCACTCCCAGCTACTTCTCTGTGTTCTTAATCCTGCTTGTAAATTTGCTTTGTTAGTCTTTCAAAGTGAAGCTTGGAGTAGAAAAGAGCCGTGGAGCACAAATAATCAGCTGTACAATATTACAGCTGGAAACAAGGAAATTCAGAGCAGAACCTTCCCCAGGGCTTCTTTCCCTGAGTTTCAAGCCAGATAAAACTCAGTTCACTTGGAGGTAAAGCTTCACTTGTGGAGCTGACGAGTGGTAAATTGTGAGGATCTGAAACTATTCCTTGAATCTTGTGTTAATGTCAGCAGGCCCTCAAGTTCCAGATCTCCCTGACTTTAAACACATCCACAATCACCAGTTCAGAGCTCCTACTCCAGCCAACTCCAACCCCTTTTTCATGGCTCTGAGCTTTCTGCTCCATTACAGTTTGTCAATGGCTTTTACTACCACTTGCTAAATATAAACTTGTGTTCTTGTCTTGTTTCATATCCAAACTATTGTTTTTGTTAACATTCTGTCCCATTTGATTTTAGATGTGCTGTGTTTTCTTTACCTCCCAGTTTCACAGCCTTCACCACAAAACCTTTTGCATTGATCTCTGGTTCGTAAGATGCCGTGGAGCTGATTAAGGGAAAAACACAGTTTGTAATTGTATCATTAACTGGCAATTGCCTCCTCTCTTTCCCTCGCGTTGGTTGAAGTATTTTAATTTGAATGCGCTTAAACGTTAATTATGAGCCAAATGCTTCAAGGAACAGAAAGAGCCGAATGGATTTTGCAGCCTCTTGCATACAAAAGATACCATTTGCAAAATCTCCCCAAGTATCACAGGATCACAGTAATGATGAGACTGGAAAAGACCTTAAAGATCATCCAGTCCAACCTAAAAACAACCAAGTAAACCTAAACATCTGGCATCTAGATCATGCGACTCAGCACTTCATCCAGCCTAACCTTAAACATCTCCAGAGACGGTGAAGTATTTGCTATGTGGTGTTTGCTAGTGATTTGCCATTGTGTCCAAAGGAGGGGCATCAATATTGGGGGAGGATCTGGAGAACAAACCTTGTGAGGAGCGGCTTAGGGATCTGGGGCTGGTTAGTCTGGAGGATGGGAAGCTGAGGGGAGACCTTCTTGCTGTCTGCAACTACCTGAAATTCAGGAGGTTGTGGAGGGGTGGGGGTTGGTCCCTTGTCACAAGAAGCAAGTGATGGAAGAAGAGGAAATGGCCTCAAGTTGCTCCAGGGGAAGTTTAGGTTAGATGTTAGGCAAAACTTCTTCATGGAAAGGGTTATGATACCTTGGAAGAGGCTTCCCGGGGTTGGGGTTGAATTGCCATCCCTGGACTTGTTTCAAATTCGTGGAGATCAGGAGCTTAGGTTTAGCAGTGGCCTTAGGACAGTTGGGTTGATGGTTGGACTTGATGATCTTCAAGGTCTTGTCCAACCTAAATAATTCTATGATTCTTTATTGGGCTTCAAGCAAGTGCCACTGTGACTCCGTAACTTCACTGCATATACAGTTTGGTGGAGCATTAGGCAGCTCCCACCAAGGACTGGAAGAGTTTGGTAACCAGTGGGAACTTCTCGGGTCTCTAGTTGTTGCTCTCCACTCTTGATTCCATAGACTCACAGAGAGATTTAAATTGGGAGGATCCTCAGAGATCATCCAGTCCCAACCCCTTGCCATGGGCAGGTACACCTCTCACCAGACCAGATTGCCCAGAGCCCCATCCAGCCTGGCCTTGAACATTTCCAGGGATAGCGACATTTCAGAAAGGCTGTGGTGGAAAAACAGTTAAAATTGTCTTTGCTGGTTTATATTTTTTAGTTACTAAAACCTCTGTATGGGCTGTAGAATTTGTTTTTCTGGATTTCTGCAGTTGATGTATTTCAGGTCCCATTTAATGCGTCTATATAGTCTCTCATAAAGCTTTACTCCTTCCTACACAGAAAGTTAACACTCTGTAAACAGCTTAACTCAGTCTCATAATGTATCATCTCAATTATTCTCAATATTTTTAAATCCACCACTTCCTGTTATAGGAAAATATTTGTGAACTCACTCCAAGTGTTGAACTGCCACTGAGTACAACCATTCAGATGGCCAACGGCCAACCCAAAGGTGAAAACAATTCATCTCCCTTAAATCAATCACTGCTTTCTGAGGAGCTGCCAAAAGTTCAAATGCAGAAACCATAACAAATGGGAGACCTGAAAATTGAGGACAACCTCAAATGGGATATAATTAAATCATCCCTTTGTCAGCAGCAGCAATGGTCCAGTGTGTAGACACCTGCACATCTTGGATTTCAGAGTTACAGGTATTAGAGCAGTGACTGCTAATTTTGCTACATTTTTAAGTTGTTTCCTCTAGTTCTTAGCCTAAACTTTGTTGAATCCCATGTATTAAGGCTTCTGCTCTGCCTGTCGTCGTGACCAAAGAGTTTGCACTGGGATTGTGTTATTTTTCCTAATGGCCTCTTGACCCAACAAGCAGTTCCCACTGGTTATAGTGATACACTGAAAATGAATGTGTGGACCTGGTGTTGAGGAACATGGCTTACTGGTGACCTGGTAGTGCTGGGTTAATGGTTGGACTTTATGGTCTCTTCCAACCAAAGAAATTTTGTATGAAAGAAGGTAAGAGAACAAGTTCTCTTTCATCTCTTAGCCTTTACAGGGTTAACAATGGTTCTCTCACTTAGGAGGAAACTGAGGTTTCTGGGGCTGCTCAGCTTGGAGAAAGGAGGCTGAGGGGAGACCTCATTGCTCTCAAAAATTACTTAAAGGAGGCTGTAATGAGGCAGGTGTTTGCCTCTTCTCCCTAAGGACTAGCAATAGGACAAGAGGAAATGGGGTCACATTCCACCATGGGAGGTTCAGATTGGTTATTTTGAAAAACTTCTTCCGTGACATTGATGAGGCCTTGGAACAGGCTGCCCAGAGAGGTGGTGGAGAAATGAAATGGTCCCTGGAGGTGTTAAAAAAAATGGGTAGACATAGTGTTTCAGGAAGATAGTTTATTAGTCAGGGATTATGGAGCAAGCAGTTGGACTTGATGATCTTGAGCATCTTTTCCAACCTTGATGATTCTGTGACCTCATTAATGTGTGTGTTTCTTAAGGCAGCAGATAGTTTCTGTTTTAGAATGGAGGCAAAGATCACATGGGCCCATACGCTGCTGGTGTCAGCTGGATTCCAGACTAGATATTAATTATAAACTAGATGGAGGTTCTTCTAAGGAATGGCTCTCTGGCTGATAAAAGCAGGCTCATCTCTAATGCTGAATATGGCTCCTTAAGTGGGAAAGAGTAGCTGCTATTTTATGAAGCACCAGGCATTACAAGCCTTAAAAGTCTTCACAATCTTCAGACAAAGCTCTTACTCTGATCTTTATCATCATTACTTTAATGTTCTATGCTTTCCGTGTCCAGCAGTATGCAAATACCAAAATCTTCCCAACTTCTAATTTTTCAGAAGGAAAATCTCCTTCATTAAAGCAGTTTGAGATGAAATTATTTCTTCTGAAGCTGTTTCCACATCCTGCTCTTTTTATTGGCAGCAGAAGCCATGAAACAGGTGGTCTCCATTAGCTTGGATCTTAATACCAGTTTCAATTAAGCTTCCATTTTACTTGCCATTCGGTGTTTAATGTGGTTCGGGAAGTGTTTGTTCTCTTACAGAACAAAATGATGTATGACACTTTTCTACAGCCAAGGACAGCTTTGGGGTACACTTATCTCCTGTTACCTGAGGACGACAGTACCTCTCAGCTTTAAAATGGAGCTGGATGAATGCTGGATTCCACAGTCCCACCTTCCCTTTATTTTATATCAACATCTTTAAGGTTACATGAATTTTGCCAGCAGTGATGTTCTGTGGGATCACCCCTTTGAGGTTCACAGCCTAACTAAGCATAGGATAGTTTGGGTTGGGAAGGCCCTCAGAGATCATCCAGTCCCAACCCCCTGCCATAGTCAGGGATGCCTCTCATCAGACCAAGTTGCCCAAAGTGCCATTCTGGCCTTCAATGCTGCAGCCATAATCTCACTGAGCAACCTATTCAGTGCTTCAGCACCCTCAGAGTGCACATAGTGGCTTTGCACTCATCCAGGGAAGGGATTACTGAAAGGCTTTGGTAATATATGCCCTGAGACAGAGGGAAGAAACTGTTCTGTACCTAAAAATCTGTACCTAAAAATCAGAGCCTGTTGTGGTTTCTGGAGGAAACATCAGGTATTTGACATAGGACATAAATATCCCTGAGGAATGGAGTGGCCCCTGGAGATTTCCAGCCTTTCTCTAAATTAATGTTGTTCTGTAATCAAAAGCCATAGGGTAATCTCAGTAGTGTAAAGAGAAAGGATAAAAAATATCTTTGTTGTTGGTCAAGCAGAATAAAATATGTATAGATGCACAGTAATTGCTTTGATAAAATAATTACCCAGTCTCCAAATCGTCCTGAGGATGGTGATCGCTTTCTCATGAGGTCCTTATGAGCCTTTAATGAGGGATAGATGTAAGTGTGGAGATATCATCCTCCTTAGCTCCCTAGGACCCTTTTTCTCCTAAAAAAAAATAACAACCCAACACATTGTTTTGCTCCTGAAAGCAGAGGAATGCCAAAGTTGTTTGCTAATGATATCCCTCGCCTTCTTCTCAACAAAACTGCAGGTGCTTTTGAGCCTCTTCCTGACGCATCTCTTGTGCTGCTGCAGTGCGGAGGGCAGGGGGATTGCCTTAAATCCAACAATGAGACCTAAATCAATTTGTTAATCTGTTGGAATTTGCTGTTGAGTGTAATTACTTCTGGAGACACGCAATTACATGCTGATTTTTCAGTGCAAGCAAACTGGCATCTTCTGCTGGGGACAGGAAGATTTGAAACAGAACAAGTTAAATGATACTTTAAAACATGAAACAGCTGCTTCCTTTTTATCTGCTCCTGCCTTCTTATATTTTTGGCATCAACTGATGGCATTTTTTCTCCTTTTAGAAGTTCTTCCCTTTCATACTATGGAGTATTTTTGTCAGCAGCGTCTTAAATCCTTCAAAACCCCAGGGCTTCTCTCAAAGGCAGTTGACCCTTGCTAGGCTGGGTTGATGCTTCGTTATGATTTAAGGTGGATGATGGCTTTGGCGACCTTGAAAACTGCTCACACTACATTTTTTTTGTTTCATGGGATTTTTATCCTGTTACCCACCTGCGGGGCTGAGTTTACCCAAACCTTGGGGGTTTATATCCACAATTTGTGCTGTATTTGGACTGAACTGTAATAACTCACGTTTGTGAGATTTATTTTTACAAGGACTCTAGTGATAGGACAAGTGGAAAGATTTCAAACTCAAATAGGGGAGATTTAGGTGAGGTCTTAGGAAGAAATTGCTCCCTGTGAGGGTACTGAGGCACTGGAACAAGTTGCCCAGAGGGGTTGTGGCTGCTCCATCCCTGGCAGTGTTCAAGGGAAGGCTGGATGGGGCTCTAGGCAACCTGGTCTAGTGAGAGGTGTCCCTGCCCATGGTAGAGGGTTAGAACTGGATGATTCCCACAGTCCCTTCCAACCTAAACCATTCTGTGATCTTCATAGAGCATTGGAAGTCTGCTTGTGTGGCTGCTGCAAAACTTCAGCTGCATAAATAAAGGAAGTTATAGGAGAACAGAGAGATGCAGACTGAGAGTCAGATTTAATAATACCAGGAGGATTTTGAAGGATGAGGATTTTTTCATATATGAGCATAAGATGAGTGTGGATTGCCTCACTTTTAAGCAAGCCGAAGTTTTTGTATGTCTTTTAAGATGCAGGGCTGGAAAGTGTAATATGAAACCAAAGAAATGCAGAATTAATTTTCTATAGAAGCAAAGTACGTGTTAGACTATTAATTTCTCCTGGGTGAAGCCCAGGGTGGTGATGTACCAGGAGCTGCCATAATTCTGTGTTGCTGAGCTCTTGAAAACACAGTATGCCATCGCTGAATGTCAATGTAAACCTCAAGTTCAAGCATATTTGGGAAAACGAGTGGTGTGAGCCATTGCTCAGAAGCTTTTACAGCTGCCAGAAGAGCTGGATATGTTTCCTTACACAAAAGCTTATTTAAAGAGTCAGAGAACAGCAGCAGAGTTAATGAAGAGAAGTTGCACTGCCAATAAACTACAAGAAGGCAACAGACTCCAAAGCAGCAGTAGATACAACCTGGCTGCATCCCAGGAGAAAAATATATCCTGTGTTAACATTAGGTGGCAAAGCCAGGCTGGTTTAGCTGACAGACACAAGGGCAGAGCTGCCACCACTTGTGTTGCAGCTCTCAGGTAGCTCTAATAGTCTCTGTTTGTTAAAAACATCTACCCCTGGAACATCGCTGCAATTTCATCTGTTCTCACTAGTTTCCTGACCTCATGTTATTAAGATTTTAATTATTTTAATTAATGTATTGGTAGATCTTAACATCAATGTTGTCCAGAACAGTCCCTTTTGTATGCAGGCTGGCACTGTGCCTCTTCCTACACCAGGACCCAAAGTCCCTTTAAATTGCATGAATATTGCAGGAATGTTGTGAAATAAATCACAACCGATTGATTTGTCAGCTCAGTTTTTACTGAGAAATTGTTCATGATGAAATGGTGTAATACAATAGTCACTGTGAGGTCTGTGCAGTGGAGGAAAACATATTTGTTAAAGCTCTCCCTGTTTTATTTCATAACTATGCAAGTGCATCATTGAAAGAAAAAAGCACTAAAATGGGTTGAATTTTCAGTTCTTGCACAAGTTTTGGGTTTTTCTATCCTTTTCTTTTATTTCCTGCAATAGGGAGTTTGTGGGAAGTGAGTTTGGCCTTTTTTTATTGCTGCCTCTTCATCAGGTTTGAAACAGCATGTGTCTTCAGTCTTGTGTAATAATGTGAGCAATGCTGTCAGTAAAAGGTACTTTTATTTGGTTATTTAGATAAATACATGGTTCTACGTAAATATATTTTTATTTTACTTTGAAATACATGTATTATATTTCTAAATACATATTTTATATATCCAATAACTATTTTATATGTTCTTTACAAATATACTCCTATTTTACTTCGAAATATATATATTTTATGTCTATAAATACACGTATTTTCTTTCTGTACTACTTTCTTTTATGAAAGATGTAAAATCCTTAGCATTTCTGTAGAGGTTTGGTGTATTGCAAACGTTTTCTGATACAGATCAAGGAACGTTTTGAAGTCTCTCATCCCATATGATCCTTAGAAATCTTCCTCTTCTTAGAAAATCTCCTTCCTTGGGGAAGGATACGGAGCTTTTCTCTCCACTAATACCACTGCAGCACCGAGCTTGGTCTTGCATAGATTTCCAGTGCATTGCATGGTCAGAAACGAAAGAAAACATGAAAGGTTTTGCCTGTTTCTATCTTTCAGCTATTCTGCAGACTTAAAAAAAAAACCTGGGGCATATGTGCATTTAGCTGCTTTAGTCTTTTTTTCTGAATTCCCACTGGTGTAATCACATTGCAAAAGCTTTTGGCACTCAAGTGGTTGCAGACTGTAAAGTTCCTCTTTAGTTTTGCTCGACTTTTTGTGTCTGAGAGAGCATTTGAGCTGTTGTGTGCTCAGGTTTTTGCAGCTTTCCACATTGAAACTCTCCAGGAATAGTTAGGATGTTGACAAACTTAGTAACTTAGCTTGCAAGCAGGTGGTGTCAGAGCTGGTCTTGGTACGAAGCCAAGCAGCAGGATTCTTCACAAACGTGTCCACACAGCAGCGTCTGGTACTGGAGGGAGGTTCTTGAGGACTTGCAGCTGGGCACAGTGGAGTGGTTTGATGCTCGTCTCTTGCTTGCTGTGTCTGCTTTTGGCAGTTTCATTTTAAACAGATGTTTTCAAAGTATCTCAAAACTACCTTGTCTTCAGAATTATCTACCTGAAAGGAGGTTGGAGCAAGGAGTAGGGTAGTCTTTGTTTTTCCTGGTGGTAAGCTGTAGGAACAGGGGAAATGGCTGCAAGCTGCACCAGGGGAGGTTTAGGCTGGATGTTAGGAAGAATCGCTTCACCAGAAGGGCTGTTGGACACTTGAACAGATGGCCCAGGGCAGTGCTGGAGTCCCCATTGCTAGCAGGATTTAAATGACATATGGCCTCAGCACTTAGGGACATTGAATCACAAAATCACAGACTGGTTTATGTTGGAGAGGACCTCAGAGATCAAGTCCCAATTCCCTGCTATGGTCAGGGGTGGCTCTCACCAGACCAGGTTACCCGAAGCTGCATGCAGCCTAGCCTTGAACACTGTCAGTGATAATGGAGCAAGCACAACCTCCCTGGACAACCTGTTCCAATGCCTCAGCACCCTCACAAGGAGGAATTTCTTCCTAAGATCTAATGTAAATCTCCCCTCTTTCAGCTTGAAACCAGCCTTCTTGTCCTGTCACTGAGTCTCATTGAAAGTACCCTTTCAGATACTGGAAGTTCCTATAAGATCCCCCTGGAACCTTCTCTTCTCCAGCATGAAAAACCCAAATTCCCTCAGCCTGTACTCATAGCAGAGGTGCTCCAGCCCTCCAGTATAAAACATGGCTTAGTGGTGACCTGGCAGTGCTGGATTGAAGGTTGGACTTGATGATCTTGTAAGTGTTTTCCAACCAATGATATTCTGTGATTCATAGTTGCGGTCACATAAAGATCCAAGTCCATTTAGAACAAGAAAAACATCCATGGTATTCTCTGAAAAGGCTCACGCAGTGTCAAGAAAGTTCCCTGTGTCCCTATGTTTTTTTCAGCTGCAGATCCAAACCACTTTTCTTTTTTTCTGTGGCATGAGCAGACTGCCTGGGGCTTTGTGAACAAGACGAGCTTTACTTCTGGGACTTGTCCCACAGTACCTGCTGCCTGGCCAACTGTCAGGTGCTCGGGCTGACACACGAGTGCCGCCTCCCTGCTGCCAAGTTCAAGGTAGCTCAAAACAGCTTTGGAGCATAAACACATATGCGGTCCAGGGTAATGCTTTGTCTTTTACATAGGTTTTCACAAAGCCTCTAATTTTTGAAACCTGTTGCCTTTTAACCAAGCAGTGGAAAATGTGCATTTTGGGGGTTTTATTAATGGTTTTATTGTGCTGTATTGTTCATCTGAGTTCTTCTTAAAGGAGTGAAATGCTTGCCTGCATTTTGTTTCATACACAATACCTTTTAGCAAAGATGGCTTTTTTTTCTCCTACAGTTAAATGAAGTGGTTTTGATGCTGTGCTTCAGGAGATGTAACTGTTGATTAGAGATCATAGAATTCAGACAGACATCACAGAATTATTGAAGCTGGAAAAGACCTCTGAGATCATCAAGCCCAGATGACGTAACATCACCACATCAGTTAGACCATGGCATGAAGTGCCACGTCCAGTCTTTTCTTAAACACCTCCAGGGATGAGGACTCCACCAGTGCCCTGGGCAGTCCATCCCAATATCTAACCACCCTTTCCATGAGGAGGTGCTTCCTAACATCCAACCTAAACCTCCCCTGGTGCAGTTTTCAGGCCCTCTCCTGTCACTAGTTGCCTGGGAGAAGAGCCCATCCCCCACCTGTCTATAACTTCCCTTCAGGTAGTTATACAGAGTGATAAGGTACCTTCTGATGTCTCCTTCAGGCTAAACAACTCCATCTCCCTCAGCCTCTCTTCATTAGACTTTCCCTGTAGTCCCTTCACCAGCCTTGTTGCTCTCCTCTGGACCTGCTCCGGTGCCTCAATATCTTTCTTGAAGCAAGGAGCCCAGAGCTACACACAGTACTTGAGGTAAGGCCCCACCAGTTCCCAGAAGAAGAATTCTCTCCCTAGTCCTGCTGGCCACACTATTTCTCATACAAGCCAGAGTGCCACCTGCGCACACTGCTGCCTCATATTTAGCCAGTTGTTGACCAGTACTCCCAAGTCCCTCTCCACCAGGCTGCTCTCCAGCCACTCATCCCCGAGTCTGTAGCTCTGCTGGGGGTTATTCTGGCCAAAATGTAGGACCCTGCACTTGACCTTGTTAAACCTCATCCCATTGGACTCTGCCCTTTGACCCAGCCTGTCCAGATCCTTCTGCAGCATCCTCTTCCTGTCTAGCAGATCAACACTCCCCCCCCCAACTTGATGTCCTCCATGAATTTACTAAGGGGAGATTGATCCCCTCATCCAGGTCATCAGTAAAGATGTTGAATAGAACTGGGACCAGCACTGATTCCTGGGGGACAGCGCTGCTCACTGGACACCAGCTAGATGCAGCACTATTCATTGTGCCCAGTCATCCAGTTTTTAACCCAGCGGAGGACGTACTCCTCCAAACCATGGGTATGATTGCTCAAAGAATCCTTTTTTAGTTGACTTATTGCAAACTAGTAGGTCAGTCTTGAAGGTTAAGTCTGGACAAGAATTTGTTAGCAACAAGAAATCTTGGGGAAAAAGCAACATCTCTTCTAGATAATCTGCAACATCTATTTGATTATCTTTATGGTCTCCTCCAACCTCTTTTGCTTTAGAATTCCAAGCTAAAAATGTGCATGCAATGGGTATTCAGCTGGACACCTCACCTGTACTTACGTGTTGAGAGGCTAATGGTAACTAAAGAGTTGGAAACTCCAACAGTTTAACAGTAGTTCAACACTGGAATGGGCTGCCCAGGGAAGTGGGGGAGTTACCATCCCAGGAGGTGTTAAAGATGAGTAGATGTGGTGCTTTTTGAGATGGCCTAGTGGTCATGGAGGCGTTGGGTTGAAGGTTAGACTTGATGATCTTAGAAGTCCTTTCCAAACTTAGTGATGCTGTGATTCTGTGATTTCAAAAAAGTTGGATGAATCTTCACTCAGTTCTGTTTCTAGACCATTAAAACGGTGCAAAGGAGTTTCTTTTCTGTAACTGAAGTCTGATGTTGTTTATTGCTGGAAGTGATTGATGTTGTTAGTCTTTGTCTCCAGCTAATGACAGTAATTTGCTTCATCTTAATTGCTGTTATCGTGAAATACTCTATTTTTATCTTTAGTCTTAAAGGGTGATTTACTGTGTAAAAATTCATCAGCATTCAACAGTAACAAGCTGAAGCAACTCTTCAGTGCAAACCACAGGGCTTTGGTGAAAAGCCACCATCTCATTGTTCAGCCTGAGAAGTTGCGCTTTGCGTTTTGGGGGCAGAACTGTGCCCCTCCTTGGAAACAGCTTACCTTCTGGTTGAGAGTAGAGGTGGGACAGTACCTCTTCACTGACTACAGCAGGGTTGGTCGGAAATGATTAGTGATACCAAACTCTAGTGTTGAAAGAAGATTTACAAGGCTGTGAATTCTTACCTGTACTTTCCTCCATGACTAGTGCCTGCACGACTGAGATTTACTACCACAGCCCTACTTTTGCTGGCACTTAAGGGCTGGAGAAAAGAAGAATCAGGGGAGACCTTCTCACTCTTGGCAACTCCAAGGAGGGTGGAGCAGGGTCAGGTTGGTCTCTTCTTCCATGGAACAACTCAAAGAGCAAGAAGAAACAGCCTGAAGTTGAACCAAGGGAGGTTTACGTTGACCTAAGGAACAGTTTCTTCCCCCACAGGGTTGTGTAGGCCTGGCCCAGGCTGCCCAAGGCAGTGGTGGAGTTCCCCTGTCAGCCATGTAGATGTGGCCTGAGGGACAGGGGTTAGTGGGGACCTATCCATACTGGTAGTTAGTGGTTGGACTCTATGATCTTAGAAGTCTTTTTCAATCTAAACAATTCTGTGATTTTTGTGATGCAGCTACTCCCAGTTGTTTCTGTAGCTGTGAAAGCAACCACTGGGGCCTTTTGGTTTCTTTCTCGCTTGTATTTCTTTTTAGTTCATGTTTATGTTTACATTTGTATACTTCTATATTTTTATTTTTGCCTTTATTTTTCTCTCCTTGAAAACCTCAATAGCCTCCTCTTCCCTTTCCACGCTTCCCTTGCATGACCATTGCCACTAGTCCCTTCCAAACCAATACATTCTAAGAGTCATTGTGCAGACAGGATCAAAAGTGGATGCACCAGAGGTCTGTGGCAATGATGATCTTTCATTTGAAGTCATTTCCCTGACATTCAGAAGAGCTGAGTGTTTCCTGGCCCTACTTCAGGTTCCTTGTGGCATTTTCTAGCATATTACAGTTCTGAGATGGTGCATGTGATCTTCTCTGAGACCACAGATCCAATTATAGGACTTTCATGGCATTGTTTGCTTTAAATTTAGATGAGCATCCCCTGTCCGCACCTGCCTGTTTATTGAGCAAATACTTCCCGTTTGTCACATTTATGTGGTAATTTTTCTGACGCAGAGAAACGATGCGGGGGGACGACAGACTAAATCTTCGGCAGCACTTTTTTAATTTAGAGTCAGCTCTGCCTGTGGTCGCTCTGCAGAGCAACCCCAGGGTTCGCGTGGGGAGACAAAGCGTTGATAATTGGCATTTCTGAGCCAACTGCTGACTGCAGCCAATTAGCTGAGAAGTGACAATTTGTGACTGCTGCAGCGAGGGCAGCACAGTATCAGAATATCAATCCATTTCCATCATGGTGTAAGTTGGGGAGTGAACTAGTCTTTTATATTTGCACAATATCAAGTGTTTGTGCCATAAAGCTCAACGGCTTCGTTAGCGTTGCAGCAAGCAAGGACTGAGTCGTTCATCTCTTTCATTGGTCTTTCACACAGAAGCAACATCGCTTGTTGTAGTAGGTGTGAAAAATCAAATTTTAGTGGAGGTTTTATTTTTACTTGTTGTGGAATGTAAATTTGAGCATGTGAATCTCTCTCTTGCTGAAGTTGGCCAGAAGTTTTTCCATAAAGCAGCAGGATGTTGAGCATGCTTGGAATTTGATCAGTTTTTGTGCTTCTGGTGAGCACATATTTTAATGCAAGGAAGAACAGGTCTATCTGGACTTTACTGCTTCCTGTGTTCCACGTCTCCTGGACCTTCAGCTGTCAGATCATAGAATCATAGAATTGTTCCGGTTGGAAGGGACCTTAGAGATCATCTACTCCACCCCTACCCAGCCATGCGCTGGAACACCTGTCAACTAAACTTGGTTGCTTAAGGCCTCATCCAGCCTGGCCTTGAACACCACCAAGGAAAGGGGCAGTTGATTCCAGAGTCTCTCCACTCTTGTACTGAAGAACTTCTTCCTAAGATGTAGTCTAAACCTTCTCTTCAGTTTAAAACTATTTCCTTTTGTCATATTGTCGTCCTTACGAAAAGTTTCTCTGCAGCCTTTCTGTAGGTCCCCTTCAGGTATTGGAAGGCAGCTCTAAGATCCCCCTAGAGCCTTCTCTTCCTTAGGGTGAACAGCTGCTGATGTTGCATCTGTGGATGTAATCCCTTACTCAAAGTTGTCAACTTTCAGTTGAGCATTACAATTCTTTTTTCTGATGTCCACATCTTCTCCTTTAAGTTTATTATAGAATCTCAGACTGGTGGAGTTGGAAGCCACCTCTGGAAATCATCCAGTCTAACACTTTGTATTTTGAGATGTGGAGAACTGAGATGCAAGCTCTTTAACTTGTTTGTCAGACTTACAGCATGAGCCTTTTCTATGCTTTACTACTCTAGGCAAGAACAGAAAAGTTAAGGTCTCCTGTTAAGCTTACCACTACATCAAAGAGTTTTGAAAGAGGGAGGTTAATTTGCTCTTGGAAGCTCAAGGCTGAGATTTGGGTTATTCTTCCATTCTGTGAAGTTCTTCCACTATTTTCATTGAATTAGCTAAGCCTTGAATACAGGGATGTACTGACCCATTTTCCAGTCTCTGTCAAGACACTGAGAGCAGATTTAATATATCTTCAATGAAAAGCTTCTATTTTTGTTGTTCAATATCTGGTCCTATGTCGTGGGCCTTACCATGAATGTGGCTGTGTTTGGTCCAGCGGTGAAATGGAGTATATGGTACTTAAACATGGCCATGTAGTGCCATGAGGAGAACATGGGACCTGTCAGAGGTCAGTGCTCTTCTGGAGCAGCAGCTTAAGGTCAGGTGAGATGTCCTAGGGCAGCTGAATGACAATTGGTTACCTTTATTTAGGTAATGGATGGAGCTTCTAGTGCATCCATGAAACCAAGGGCAGGAATGCCCTGTGGAAATGTAAACCATCTAAATGTCTGCAAATAATTGTCTTCATGTGGTTTGGGATTCATTAGAGATGGAGATTTAGGTGTGGAGCTGTTTACATAATTGTGTACTTGACCCCTACAGTGGCCAGCTGAATCACAGATGAGGTTTCTACTGGGTATAGAGGGTGGTGGGCATAGACCTATGTGTTCCCATAATTACATGTTTTAATCTGTGTCTAAATCCCATAAATCTTGTCCACAGAGGTGAACAGATGCTTCCTTCCAAAAAGTTGTCCTGGGAGCTGATATCACTGAGACTATTTGAGAACCACCAGCCCAAAGAGTCAGCTTACCCTGACTCTTGCTTGGGTTTCTGCTAAGTTTTCCTTGTTCCTCAGTGAGCTGGATCACCTCAAAAAAACCAGCATTAATTACTCATTAATCATTAAATATTGTCCCCTCCCTAGAAGCATTCAAGGCCAGGTTGGATAGGGCTCTGGACATCCTGGTCTAGTGAGAGGCATCCCTGCCCATAGCAGGGGGTTAGAGCTGGATGATCTCTGCAGTCCTGTCCAACCCAAACCAGTCTGTGATTCCCAGAACACATGAAACAGCAGCAGCGTATGGCAGAGCCAAGACCAACTTTCAGATAGCCAAGATGGATTTTTGTTCACTGGGTTTTTCCCAAAACCTCATCACCAAGGCTGTTGGTCCTTGCTCCTGTGGAGTGAAAAGCACCAAGAACAATGCCTGCCTTCTGCTGTTTGTTTCATCAGGGCACAGTGTAGTTGTGTATGAGAGGAGAACTGAAACAGGGAGCGATGTTTCTCTTGAGCTGAAGATCAAGTCATTCCCCTCCCTTCACGGTCACAGAGGGCAAAATGAATGTTTCAATGACTTTGGCATCACTTAAGAATACTTAAAGACCATTTGTTCTTCAGCTGGTCCTTTGACTGAGGAGCAGCCACTCAGCATTCAGGCCACGGCATCCTGTTAGTGTTGTCTGTATTCTCCAAGGTCAGGCTGAATCCTTGCCTCAAACCATAAAAAGAAGAGACAGTGGAGGGGCTGAGGAGGAAATGGAGGGAAAGTGTACATAAGCATCATCTGCAGCTTGACTTTATCTCTTTGGAAGTCCTTGTTGCTCCTCACCTTTCAGCCTTAATATGCTGCGGTTTTGTTCATTAACTCCAGTGCCACGGCTATATTTAAATAAAAAAAGGAAAGCAGCCTGAAATCTCTGGATTTCTGCAGTTTCTCAGAGCTGCGCAGACCTGTAAACTTTCAAAACACGAGGGCTGTAGTGTTCTCCCACCTGCTAGGTGAGGTTAATGGAGGTAGCAGTAGGGACCTTTTGATATCTTCTGAATTCACAGCAAGCACCACGCTCCAGTAGCCTCCTTCACGTGGCGTCTTCTCTGTTGTATTCTCTGGTTTCATAAGTTAATTAGATTTTTCTTTTTCTCTCCTATACAGCTCTATTCCAAGGATTCTATTCCTGTTCAAAAATGCCATTTTCAATTTCCATTTTTCTCATCCCATATGTGAAGTAGAGTTGAAAAGAGACAGGCAGTGCTGATGTCAGTTGAGTCACTTTGTACAACACTGGAGGAGGGCAAAAATAAGAGCAAGCAAATAAAGCTGAATTCTTACCATTGTAGAAATGTTTTTCTGGGTCTGTTTGTGTTTCCTCAAGCATTGAGACATCCAAAACATACTGATTTATGTTATGAAAAGGCCGTACTTGGAATGTTCCTAAGGAGGTTAGCAGTTCCTCACTTAACAAACTTAGACTAGGAGTACAAAGGCCAAGAGCACCCTGACTTGGATCGGAAATAGCGTGGCCTACAGGAGGGGAAGGGATTGCCCTCCCTACCTGGGCACTGGTGAGACCACACTTTGAGTCCTGGGATTAGTTTTGGAAACCTTAATACAAGAAAGGCATTGAGGGGCTGATGTGGGTCTAGAGAAGGGCAGTAAGGTTGGGAAGGATCGGGAGAACAAACCTTGTGAGGAGCAGCTGAGTGAGCTAGTTAGAAGGAGGCTGAAGGAAGACCTTCTTTCTGACTACAACTACCTGAAATTCAGGAGGTTGGAGAGAGGTGGGGGCGTTGTTCTGTTCTCCCAGGAAAGATGTGACGCGACAAGAGGAAATGGCTTCAAGTGGCAGCAGGGGAAGTACAGGTAGGCCATGAGGAAAGACTTCTTCCTAGAAAGTGTCATCAGGCCTTGGAACAGGTTGCCCAAGAAGGGGATTGAATCAGCATGCCTTGATGTGTTTCAAAGTCTTGGAGATCTGGAGTTTAGGCCCATGGTTTAGCTGTTGCCTATAACAGCTGAGTTAATGGTTGAACTCTCATGATCTTAAATGACTTTTCCAACCTAAACCATTCTATGACAATGAGAACTTGTAGGGGTTTTGAGAGAGATCTGCCCTGTCCTCATCTTAGCTAATGTGTTGGCTTCTATTTCTCTAAAATAACAACAAATTCTAGGATAAGTGGAAGGAGGTATTGTGATGATTCATCTGTAAATCGATTATTAGAACTGATTATGCTAAAATTTATTTATTGTATTTAATGAAAAAAACATTTCTACAGACTTTCTCATTAAGTTGATGATACTAATTTTTCCTAGTGGTATTTGAAATTCAAGTATTTAATGAACTTAAAGCAGTCCCCAGTTTTGTGTGTCAAAATTTCTGTCAGCCACAGGCTGTAGTTGAATGCCCAAAGTATTGTCATACAGAATCATACATTGGTTTGAGTTGAGAGGGACATTAAAACCCCTCCAGTCCAACACCCTGCAGTGAACAAGGACATTGCAACTAGAGCAGGTTGCTCAGAGCTCCTTGGTCCAACCTGGCCCTGGGATGGTTCCATAGATGAGGGCTTCTCCCACCTCTCTGGGCAACCTGAGCCAGGGTCTCACCACCCTCAGTGTAAAAAAATTCTTCGTCATCAAGTTTGAGTCGCCTTCTTTTCAATTAAAATGATTACCCCTTGTCTGGTCCCACCAGGCCATCCTAATAGAGACTGTCCCCATCCATCTTTTCTTACAGGCTGCTTTGAAGTCCCAGAAGGCCACGACTTTGCAGCAATCAGTGCAATGAAAATAAATTGAATCATAAGTATTTCTTAACATGATTTTCATCCTATTATAGAAGGAAATTCTGGATAGGATGAAAATTAAAACAGGATTTTCATCCTGTCCTAGGATGAAAAGAGAAATGAATGCACAGTATCAGCTCCTATAAAGACCTTCTCAGCAGCAAACACCCGGCTGGTGTTCAGCAGTCACTGAAACGAGTCGGAAGTGAGTGGGCTTTGAGAACCAAAAAGACAAACCTGAAGACACCTCCCTTTCAAGACAGTGACATTTATCTCTGGGCTTAAACTGAGCTTTAAAAAATGGCCCTGATTTACAGAAAATATCCTCAAAGGAAAGACTCGTATGAAAAACATCACTTCTCAAACTCAGTTCTGCAGGCTCAAACACAATCAGAGCTGTTCACTTGGGAGCAAAGATATTATTACAGGGATATAGAGCTTAACAGCAGAAATCTCACCTATGCTTTCACCTCAATACTGTACAAAGAAGCACCACGTAGTGCATCAAGAATTCCTTCCTTCTCTCCAGTCTGAATCTCTTTAAGTGTAAAACCATTACACCTCATCTTACTCTCCTAAAGCCCCTCCCCATCTTTCTTATTTGCCCCTTTAAGCCTTGAAAGACTGCAGTAAGATCTCCCTAGTTTTTCTTTTCTTTTCTGTACCCCCCAACTCTCACAGCAGCCTGTTCAACCCTCAGAGCAGCATTTCCAGGGCCTCCTCTGGCCCTGCTCTACCAGCTCCAGGTCTCTGTTTCACAGAGGAGCCCAGAGCTGGACCCAGCTCTGTAGAGGTGTCTCCCCAGAGCAGAGCAGCGTGGCACAATCCCCTTCCTGACCTGCTGCCCACCCTGCCCCACAGCCCAGGACATGGGGGACTCCTGGACTGAGAGCACACATTGCTGGCTCCAGTCTAGTTTTCTACTCGCCTGCAGGACAGATTTCAAAATAATTTTGGGTTTAAAATACCAACAGTTACTGAAATGTCACTTGGGTTCAAATTGCTTTTCCTTTGCACAGTGTGTTTTGCGGCCAAGTACTTTGCTGTTACTTCCTTTCAAATGTCTGTGTGCAGAGTTCAAACCTGGTGCATGTTTGAGATGTTGGCTAGTTAGAAGCAGCTTAATATTTTATGCTAATGAAATGATAAAGAAAGTAAAGCTCTTAATTATACATTTTTATCAGTCCATATAACCAGCTATTTTCACTCACCTGGAAAGCAGCCACAGTATTTTCAGTCTTTCAAAGCATGTGACATTAGAAAAGGTGTGATAAGCTGCTTTGTGGTTTTTTGGTACCTTTTCAGATCAGATAAATAAGAGCTCTATAATGTTCTCTGGAATTAACATAATTAATTTTCTGATTTGTTTTGATCTTACCTACTTAAGGATACTGCGATATTCCTAAGAACGTGGTATGAAGCATCTCTGAAGGACATGTAGGTTCTAAATGTGATGATTTCATTTTGTGGCTGAGCTGAAATTCTGCTTAGTACCTGAAGGAGGCTCTCCCAGTCCCCAGCACAAGATCCATGCTGATTTCTTGCACTTATTCCTTTGGTACAAAAATAGTTTTCTGAGAATGGGTGAATAAATCTCCTACTGTCATTTAAACTTAATTAAAAATCCCTACTGCTAAGAAATTTGTGCCATATTTTTCCTGGTTCCAGAATGAACAGTCGTCTTTAAACAGCTATTTCTAACCAAACTTTCTATGGAACTGAATTAATTAAGTCCTAGGAACCGATTATATTAGGGGAAATTAAGCTCTAAGTAAGCAAACCATTAACAATTATGATACTAAATTGCCTGTGACACAAATTGGTCAGATTTAATAGCTTAAAGTGTTTTCAGCTTGTGAGGAGTAAATTGTGGAAACCAACCTAGGATTTTGTTTTAATCCATGTATGAGGTACAGATCCCCAGCTGGCCTTTTCACAAGAGGAGCAACAAAGAACCACCCCTGGCAAAGCATTTATAGCCTTTTCACATGAAACAACCCTCAAATTTTCCTTCTTTGCTTTATCTTTTTCATGTACTTAGAGAGTCATAGAATTGTTTAGATAGGACAAGACCTTCAAGATCATTGAGTCTAACATCAACCCAGCTGTGTCCCAGGGCCACAGCTAAACCATGGCCTCAAGCTCCGGATCTTCATGTCTTTGAAACACGTCCAGGGATGGCAATTCACCCCCCTCTCTGGGCAGCTTGTTGCAAGGCCTGATGGTCCTTTCTAGGAAGAAGCATTTTTCTCGTGTCCAACCTAAACTTCCCCTGGTACAACCTGAGGCCTGTTCATCTTGTCCTGTCACTTGTTCCTTGTGAGAAGAGACCAACCCCTACCTCTCCACAATCTGCTTTCTGATAGTTGTAGAGAGAAGGAACACCTCCCTTTGGCTTCCTTTTCTCCAGACTAACCAGCCTCAGTTCCCTCAGCTGCTCCTCACAAGGTTTATTCCCCAGACCCTTCCCCAACCTTGCTGCTCTTCTCTGGACCCACTCCAGCACTTCAGTATCAGTTGAGATGCCCAAACCTGACTCTGTACTTGAGATGTGGCCTCACCAGTGCCCAGTACAGAGGGACAACACTTGTGTCTCAATAAACAAGAAGCTCTTATCTGGTAACAGTTTGGAGAAGATTTTGCAGTCTCATTTATCTCTCATGGTACCTGTCCTTTCCTTAAAATGTAGTAGACAGTTGATCCTTGTGCTGGTTGAAATGGTTCCCATTGCAGAAAGTAGTCCTAATGGTCATCTGCAGACAGCTGGCCCATTGATATCTTTGTGCCTTTAATTTTCTTTCCTGTAGAAGGATTTTTAGGCAATTGTTGTATAATAAGACCATTGTTTTGAAATTCATCTTTTCTCACCTGTCAGCATCTCAGTTATTCTCAGAACATACTTCTGCATTTTGGGGAGTGATATTTTAGCGTGTATGTTCTTTGCATTAAACAAACATTGGATTTGTAAGTGCTTGGCTTGCCACGTGCTGAGATCTAAAATAAAAAGTGAAATCTTGCACAACTCTCTTTTTCTAATCAGAAAACCTATCAGGGGAAAAAAATCAGCAAGGAATTATGTTTCTTGTCTTTCATAGGCAGTACTTGAGCATCTGGTCTGCAGGTTTCCAGCTTCCTGGTGAAACAGGAGTTACAGGCTGTAAAGGAACTTTTGACTTAAAAGCATTTCAATATATTTAGAAAAAAAAGCTTTTGGTAAATCTCTGCCAAGTCACGATGGGTATTTAAAGCACATATCATAATAGAAGGTGGTGCAGAGCATCAGAAATCCAAGCAATGACTCGCTTCGCAGGTATTCATAATCTTTGGAATTTGAGAAGAGATTTGGATTTATGCTAATGGGCCCATAACACGCAGTTCATGAGGAAACTAATCAACAAATGTCACCCTAAATGAATGTAGTACCCACGGACAACCTTCCCAAGCACAGCTTAGCTGGGAAATAAATGCAGTCACTTGATGAAAGAGTTAATACTCTGTTGTGGTGCTGAGATTGATAGTCAGAGGAAATAGGAGGTACCTGGAAAGAACTTCTGATTCCTAATGTTCTGCTGGCTTTGCCCTCCCCTCTGCTTTTGTTATTTTTAACCAGGCTCTCTAATCTTTGCTTTTGCCTCTAACCACCTCTCAATTTCCTGTTCGTCTCTTCCCTCTGGTTTTTGTCCAAACCCTTTGCTTTTCTCTGCCGTTGGAGGGGTGCAGGGCAGCAGTTAAGATGAATGCCATCGCTGTTTTCACAGTCTCTATTCTCTTCTGTGTCTCATGCCTTTTTGCTGCTCTCGGTGTAAGTTACTTCCTCAAAGGAGTGTTGCTTGAGTAGGAACATGATTTGTGAATTTGAAAATGTGGGGCTGGCTGTGCAATAATTGAAGCTGCTCTGTTATTAACTCCATGAAACTACTGTGCTCTAACTTTTTCACTGATGTTTTCTCCAAGGTAGTAAATGTGCGCTGAAGACTTCCCCGTGGACATGGCTGGGAGGGAGAGGTGTTACTTTTTTAGAGATTATTTTAAATGTTACTGTATTTATAAACAAATATTTATATATTACAAATAATTTTACGTTTATAACATTCTAGATTTTTTTACCTGTTTTTATTGTTTCATTATGCGTACTTTATTATTTTATATTTACTTTTATTATTTCACAATTATTTCTATTTTACTTTATATGTATTTATTGTTATATATTTATTCCCTATTACTTTTATTGTATGTTTCTGTTTTATATTTATTATTCTTGTATATTAATTCTTATGTCATTGATTTTACTTCGTATTTATTTCTATAATCATAATATTATCTTACCATTTTTTACTACATGTTTTAAAATAACGTGAAGTTATCATTTGTTCTCTTTTTACCTCTAAACATTTCAGTGCATTTTAAAACACCTTCAGTTGGTTTATGCCGACACTTAATTCATGGCCGTTTTTCTATCCCAGCAACATGGAATCTTCCGTATGAACTGGAAAGTAATGGAGAGTGTTTGCTTTTGTTTTGCAGATTGCATTCTCCCAGCACAGCAACTTTATGGACCTGGTTCAGTTCTTTGTGACATTTTTCAGGTACTTTTCATTTAAGATAGTTCAATATTTCTTCTTGAGGGACAGTCTTTGGGGGGTTGTATTTTTCAGTGTGATGTTGGGTTGGGTTTTAATCTTGAACATCCTTTGACCATCATGGTGTAGGCAACAGAAATCTCTACTGCGTTTAAAGTGTTGAATTAGGGAACGTGTTGGGAAAATCATCTGCCCACCTTTGCAAAACCATCTTGTTGTGTGCATGCAGGGAAAGGGGTGGAGGAGGCTGTGTAAAATGGAGAAGTTACTTCTAAAAACATGTAGAAGACATCACCAGCAGGTCAAGGGAGGGGATTCTCTCTGTTCTGCTTTTGTCAGACCTCATCTGGAGTCCTCCAGCCAGTTCTGGAGTCCCCAGTGCAAGAAGGAGATGGAATTATTGGAGTGAGTCCAGAGGAGGTGACAGGGATGATCAGAGGGTTTGGAACACCTCTACTATGGGGATAGGCTGAGGAAATTGGGGCTGTTCACACTGGAGAAGAGAAGGCTCAAGTGAGCCTTTATAGCAGCTTCCAGTACCGGAAGGGGGCTGCAGGAAACTAGGCACTTTTTATGAGGGAG
>VZRI01005450.1:0-118900 GCA_013397515.1 Upupa epops | reverse complement strand
ACTTTTTATGAGGGAGTCTAGTGATAGGATAAGGAGGCTAGTTTCAAGCTCAAAGAGGGAGATTTAGGTGAAATCTGAGGAAGAAATTCCTCCCCATGAGGGTGCTGAGGCACTGGAACAAGTTGCTAAGGGAGTTTGTGGCTGCTCCATCCCTGGTAGTGTTGAAGGTCAGGTTGGATGGGGCTGGTGAGAGGTGTCCCTGCCCATGGCAGGTGCTTGGAACTAGATGATCTCTGAGATCTCTTCCAAAGCAATCCGTCTTGTGATGCTATTGTTTTCCGAGTTATCCCAGGACACCAATAATGTATGACTTGCAGAAACTACAGAGATCTGTACATCAAGGAAGGAAGTTCTTCACAATGAGGGTGGTGAGACACTGGATCAGGTTGCCTAGGGAAGTTTTGGATGCCTTGTCCCTGGAGGTGTCCAAGACCAGATTGGATGGGGCCTTGAGCAACCTGGTGTAGTGGGGGGTGTCCTTGCTCATGGCAGGGGGAGTTGGAACTAGATGATCTTTAAGGTCCCTTCCAACCAGAACCACTCTATGAATCTATGAATCATTGAGAACAAATCATAAATTAAGCAAGTGGTTTTACAAAGAGTTGAGCACAGACTAATGTTAAACTCTAGAGGTATTTTTGGTTTTAAACTGAACACTGAAACTGAGTCAAGTTAAATGCAAACGTACATTTCACCACAACTGAAGCCAAATTCCCATCTGTCCTTCATGGGCTGCCTGGTTAAGTTAATTTCTTAGTGTGAAGTGAACTGGTGATCCCTGGAACCAGATCCCTGATTACCCACTGGAAGTAACAGAAGCGCCTTCAATCCTTGGTTCCTTTTCCATCCTCCAAAACAGTAAAGCCCTACCAGAGAAATTAAGTATATCCTCAAGCATAGCAGCCCATCTTTTTATGTTTCAGACTCTGGTGTGTTAGGCTCTATTCTAGGAACTGTTAATTCACTGTCAATACAAACCAATACTTGATCAACAAGTAAAAACTCCCTCAGGTTACACATGGAGTACAAAGGTCTTACAACCCGTTTTAAAGACAGTATTACACCCATTTTAAATTGAGCAGTGAGAATTATATCTTGGTTTAGATGAATGTAATTACAGCAAGGAGCTCTAGATTGGTCCTTCAGACAAGTGGTTTATATTATAATTTTTGTTCTTTATGTAGCTTTTACAAACTGGAATGTGTTAAAATACAATTCCATGTGAACAGCAGGTTTCAACCATCACTGCTTCCATTGCTATGGAGTGTTTACTCCAGGATCAGGCTTCTGCTGAATCCATCACAGTCAAGGTCTTCCCTAAAAATCCTTGTGGCAGGGTAATGACTTTTAAAGAGAAAAATCTGAAAGCAGTTGGTTCCTTTGTTTCTTTTTAAGGGCATAAATCAATCCACACTTTACAGAGGCCCCATTAGTTTTTGCAGACACAGATCCACCTGCATGGGAGAGCCTGAAACTCTTCAATGCTAGTCCTCCAATTCCATTACTGGGAGAGAATCATAGTCTGAAGGAGAAAATATGGGCGTTATATATCTCAGTGAGCACTTGCAGCAGAAAAGACACGTCCAAAAGTTAAACAGATTGAGGTAGTCAACAGTGATTTCTCCTTCCCTCCTTCTCTGCTGTCACATAGATCTCCTCGAGGAGCAACATTAGGGTGTTATTTAACATCCTCACATGCCAGAGGAATACGAATGTGTGAATTGCAGAGAAGAGAGTTTATTGGTGTTTTCTAGCTAAGCATTTATAATGCATTAAGAATTCTTTGATTCTTTAACTGTATCTACTACTGAGTCCCTTTCCCAGTATTTTATTTTCCAGTCACCATAACTTGCTTAAATAACCAGTGTGTTGGAAACAGAGTGATCAGTCTCTGCTGTTTGCACGGGAAACTATCAGAACGCTTGAATTTTTAATGCTCTAGGGCACATTTCATAATTACAGTTGAATCCAAGTTAGGCCATCAATAAGTAATATCTGATAGCCCCCTGTGATGTTAATGAGGTAGAGTTGGCTGAAAATTTGCACACTAAGTAGCAGCAGTGAAAATGATTTCTGCAAAGCCTAGAGACAGTTGGTAAAACTACCCCTGAGAACTAGGCCACCTCGAACTCGAAAATGGAAATAGGTATCAATTGAGTTTGTGAAAAATTAAGGTTTAGGCTGGTTTGCACTTAACGTGTTCAGGGGTCCTGCTTTGTTTTGACACTCTGCAGGCAATTTTGGGAATGATTCTGTGCTGATGATGTTGTGGCACATCATCTAGAAACCACCATCACCACAGAATCATTTAGACTGTAAAAGTCCTTCAAGCTCATCAAGTCCAACTGTGAACCCTACTGTCCAAGGCCACTGCTAAACCCTTAACTCCAGTGGCTCCTGAACTCCATGGCTTTGAAACACATCCAGGGATGTGAGCAAAACAAAGTAGAAGACTTCACAATCATTGAGTCCAACCGTTAATCCAGCTGTCCTAGGTCACAGCTAAATCATGGCTCAAACTCCAGATCTCCACCACTTTGAAACACATTCCGGGTTGACGATTCAGCCCCCCCTGTTCCAAGCTGATCCTTTCCAGGAAGAGGTTTTTCCTCATGTTGAAGCTAAACTTTCCCTGGTGCAACTGGAGGCCATTTCCTTTTGTCCTGTTAATCGCTCCTTGTGAGAAGAGACCAACTCCCACCTCTCTACAACCTCCTGAATTTCAGGTGGTTGTAGACAGTAAGAAGGTCTCCCCTCCACCTCCTTTTTTTCAGACTAAACTTCATTGGAGCCCCATCGTAAACCTGCTCTTCTGCTGCACTGGTGGAAGGAACAGCTTTGAGCTGCATGGAGTGCCATGCAGGGAAATGAGTGGGTTAGATTCCCACTTTCTTTGCTGACATTTGCAATTATTTAGGTCAAGTCAGTCCCTGCAGTGGGTACCTAACATCAAGCTAAGATGTCAAACCCCAGCACTACTGAATTTATGAACTATCAGAGGCCCTGACTGGACTGACTCTGAGACGTAAACTTACAGAGGAGCCAAGAACCTGGTTGTGCACTTAAACAGCATTGGTCAGTGTGGAGCGAGACAAAATGTGTCAGCTGGCTTTGGCTGTCATTTGATTTAAGAGCTGGGATGCTGTGGGTCAAAGGGTCTGTACCTCACATTTCGAGTTGCTCTTTGACTCTGGGAGCTCTTTCTAGAGCTGGTGTTTTGCATGGAGCTAGTGTCACGCAGTTGGGTGTTACCATGATTTTATTTTGCAATGCGTTAAGGTTTTATTTTAAGCTGGGGAAATGTCAGTGAGTAAAGGTTGGGTAGGATGGGAGAAGTTACGGGATCATTAATCCTGCAGTATAATTGGAGCTGTAGGAGGAATTATTTTCTGACCATTGTTAACCTTTGCAAAGCTGAATGAATTGCAGACAAACTGGAGGGAGGATTTCCCATTTCCTCCTCTGCTTTCCATAATGTAGCTCTTTAATTTACAAGTCCTGCTGCTGTCTTTCAGCAGGTAGTTTGAGCTATTTGGACAGTCTGTAGGAAAGATTTTTATTAGTATCTGGCACTTTCTCAACTTCCAAAAAATGTCTGCATGCCACCATATCTGCCTATAACATATTTCACACCACTGTACTTTCATACAGATGTGAAAATACTATTTTAAGTATTTATCTTCTGCATGAATACTGTTCATCACTGACCTCTTTTCTTCTTTCTATATATTAAAAATAATTATCTGAATTTCTTCTGTGCTTTGCTCCTCTGTACTGTTGTACAGTTCTGTAGAGAGTTATCAGAGGAATATTATGTTTGAATGAAAGAAGGATGTGTAAGAACTAGGAGAAACAGCAGGAGAAGTAGCTTGTAGTCCAACTGGTGACACAGTTGGCTGTAAACCTGTTGAGGATGGTGCTGCTAATCCTGCTGCTTGTCAACAGGAGACCTCTTGCTCCAAAAGTAGCTTCTTGCTATAAAAAGTGCTTCTATCTCAACCAAAGCTACTTCATTGACTCTGGAGACTTTAGAGGCTAAAGCATAAATGGGCAGAGAAAATGATGGGACTGATTAATGGAGAAGAGACCAAATGATCTCACTGCTTGGACCAAGTGTGATCATTGTGGAAGACCAAGTACAGAGAGATGAGGACATCAAAGATAGAAGTCTCTGATGATGATCTGATAAATATCTTCCATCTTTCTAGAAATAATGTGAAAATATGTCCAAGCTCTGGATGGTAGCACAGTCACAGTATATGTCACTAATGCTATTCCTTTTGATGTCAGCCTTAAGAAATTCCAAGTGAAGAGACCAAGAGACTTTCCTAAAATGTCAGCAATGTGACGGGAACTAAACAGAAACCAAAGGCTCTTGCCAAAGAAGCCACTGAGCCCTATAGGGTATAAATAACCTAGAAACCTTATATACCAGGTTTGCTGTCTCCAGGAGATCTGGTGAGGACCTTGACAGCCAGCCTTCTGTGCCCTCTGTGTGGGATGGCCTGACTAGTTGGTCAATATATGTGGTACTGGACAAGGCATGATGGTTTAAAATGAAATAGGGAGATTCATCTTTGACAGAAGGAAGAAATGTCTTATTCTGAGGGTGGTGAGGCTCTGCCCCAGGCTGGCCAGAGAGGTGAGAGAAGCTCCATCCCTGGCACCATCCCAGATCAGGTTGGAATTTGGGGCTCTGAGCAATCTGCCCTAGTTGCAGATGCCCCTGCTCCCTGCAGGAGAGTTAAACTGGACGAGCTCTGACAGTTCTTTCCAAACTGAACTGCTGTACATGTCTGTGATTGTGTTCCATGATCTCGTCCTGAGGTTTGTTACACTGATTTACCATAGACCTGTGATGTCTTCTGCTCCACTTCCATGTCCTCACTTGCACTTTACCCCATTTCTTGACTGCTGTATTTCTCATCTTTTATATCTGCTCTTGAAATTTTTTCTAGGAATGTTCAACACCTAACTCTCTAGTCCCACCACAGTCTTACAGTGACTTTTAGAGAAATGGATGGATTTTACTAATGGAGTAAAATTTGCTGATTTTTGTGGGTTTTATGGTGGTACATGAAACCCCATGTGAAGGTCCCAATATCAAATACTGTATTTTGTTGTTTGCTGCAAAATACTGGGATTTTTCCTCAGAAAACCTTTAGTGGCAGCAGGATTTGTCTCTGCAAAGCCCAGCAGATGGTTTAATGTGCTGTATATTATTTTTCCTGGCTATAAGTGTTGTCCTAGTGTTTTCAGTAAGTGGGAATGACCTGTTGCAATAATTCAAATCTGGAGTTGTGTTGCAGCTATTTTATTTACTCTTTTTTGCTTATTAAATAATTCATTACTTCATCACAAATAGAATTACCAAATATGTGCCTAAAATACCCTCTGAATCCCCCTTTTTTTTCCAAGGAAAGCAAAGAGCTTAGAAATATCTTCACATTATTTCTAAAAATAGGAAGTTTATTAGTTCAGCATCAGAGATTTCTTTCTTTGAGGTCCTAATCTCTCTGTACTTTGTTCTCCGCAATGGGCACACCTGGTCCAAGCAGTGAGACCATTTGGTCTCTTCTCCATTAATTAGTCCCATCATTGTCTCCACCCATTTACGTTTTTTGCCTCTAAAGTCTACTGAGAAAATGCAGTGCTTATGGTAGAAGTACTTTGGTGTTGAAATCTTTATTGAGTGAGATTTCATTTATTAGCTTGGACACATTAATTTAAGGTTTTACTGTGTTGTGTTGAAGCCCTTCTTCCAGTCAGTGCAGGTGTTGGACACCAAAGGGCAGTTCAGTTCACAGACACAGGTGCCCACCTCAAGGTGAACAGTTCTCTGGTCAGTTCTGCACAGACCACTGAGAATTTGTTTGGGTATTTTTAATTAGTTGAATTGGTAAGATGACCAGATGATGCAGGGACTATAGAAGAGGATAACTGAGACTGAAAGGAGGCTACAAGGCCAACACCATGCTTGCTTCTTAGTCCCACTCATAGATACAGTCTGCTCAGGTATCCTCACCTTTAGAGCAGCTAGTTCTTCTCCTGCCTGAAAATAGTGTGAAAAAAATACCTTGAAAACAGAGGTCAAGACAACCCTGATTTCCATTCCAGTTTCACCACGTGTCTCATGACATCTGGTGTATTAAAGATTCATCTTTAGGCTTCCACAATGCTGGTTTGACATCAGGTTTGACTTCAGGAAAAGCTTTTCCCTGGAAAGGATCTTGAGGCCTTGGGACAGGCTGCCCAGGTCAGGGCTTGATTCGCCATCCCTAGAAGTGTTTCAAAATTGTGGAGATCTAGAGCTTAGGGCCATGGTTTACCAGTGGCCTTGGGACAGCTGGGTTAATAGTAGGACTCGATGATCTTCAAGGTTTTTTCCATTCATTGGAACCCTAAAAAGAAAAACCAAATCCCCAAACCAAGCAAACAAGCAGATAAGTATGTTAGTACCTTTAGTTGGTCTGTTCTTGTGTTTATGGAAGCTGACACCATTTTTCAGGGTGTCAAATTGCTTGCACTAGTAAATAAGATTTTTAAAACCGACTCAAAAGAAAAATCATCTCACCAGCCACAAACTAGGTGGGCTGTGCCGCCTAAACCTCGTTGCCACCTTCAGCAGAAAGATAAGGTCATTAATGTGTAGGCCACATCTGTTGGTTTGCTGTTGGCTGTAAGAACCCATTTGGCAAAGATCAAACATGCAAACCATGTGTGTTCCTGCTTACACAGTTACTCCAATTATTTTAGAGGTTTAATGCATGGAGTACTTAAAAATGTGCTCTGTAGCTCTCCACGGTATTAAAAGTGACTTTTAAATAGCACTCAAATAGCTTCCAATTCATCAAAAGAGTTTGGGATGTGTTTCTAGTAATCATTGTGGTGCTTTTTGGAATTATTAAGTGACCTATGTATGTTAAAGCACGTTAGTTTTGAAGCTGCTGTATATTTGGGCATCTAAATCTGCCATTTTTTCAGAGCAAATCTGATGTTGATGAACACCAGAGGAGAGTTCAATAATTGGGCCCTAATACACTTGATGGATTTTCTTTTCTCCTCACGAGAAGTTTTCCAGCCATATAAAAGTGGAAAAAAAGCTGGATGAGGATACCCAGAGGGGAGAAAATACCCTCTTTAGTAGGAAAAGCTCAAAGTAAACAATAAAACCTAGTGGGGTGTTGAAGTTCAGAGTTCTGTGTCAGGATGAGAATACCCTGTGCTATAAGAATTGCTGGAATTTATCAACAAATGCTTAATGCATGGGTTGAGGCCAACCGAAGGGAGGTTACTTAGAACCACATTGCTCATTTGTTGTATTTAATCTAATAAATAATTAAGAATTGCTTAATTAAGCTATTTATCAGATAGAAAGTTATCCATAAGATGTAAATGGAATGTCTCTCCGTACTGCAATATTGATGCTGTGCGAGCTTAAACCTTTAGAAATTGTGTGGCCCAATGGAAGATGCATTTGATAGAAACTGACCCAAATGAGGAGTCATGTACAAACTTCCCTTAGATGAGAAGCGCTCCAAGGGTGTTAGATAGCTCTAGATGGCTCTTTTTTCCTTCCACTCTGGTTTCACATCTGATTGGTTTGGTTTGGTTTTTTTTCTGTTGGAAAACATGAACTGCTGTAAGCCTGGACTCAACTCTGGCTGTAGCAAAATAGAAATCCAACAGCAAGTACTTCAGATACAGGTACTGGATGTGCTGCTTTGCCTGTACATGACATTGGCAGGACTGTGTCCAGGCTGTGCTGGGATGTTATGAGCCCAAGAACATTCCTGTCTCCTCTATCTGGGTGAGGAGAAATGAAACAAAAGCGTTGTTAGAGGCAGGGTGATGTACAGAGAGGAAACTTTAGTTAACCGTGGATTTCAGGGATGAAGGATGCATTTTGTAGGCTAGTTATAGAATTGTTCAGGTTGGAAAAGATCTTAAAGATCACCAAGTCCAACCACTAAACCAGCTGTCTCAAGGCCACTGCTAAACCGTGGCTCTAAACTCCAGATCTCCACCACTTTGAAACACGTCCATGGATGGAGATTCAGCCCCCTCCCTGGGCAGCCTGATCAAAGGCCTGATGACCCTTTCCATGAAGAAGCTTTTCCTGATGTCCAACCTAAACGTTCCCTGGTGCAACTTGAGGCCATTTCCTCTTGTCCTATCACTTGTTCCTTGGGAAAAGAGACCAACCCACACTTTTCTACAATCTCTATTTCCATTGATGCATAAAAAAACAGAAGGAGAAAGTAAGTCAAGTCTAGTAGCAAAGGTTTCCTTTTAAAGCCATTTGGAAGTGGGTGGGTATTTCTGGGTGGCAAAGACATCATTGAGGCTGTTGAGGAGACAGCAGTGCAGAACATGATGTCTGACCAGTATTTTGCCAGCCATGGGTTTTCCTTCCAAGTCATTGTCCAACAGAGCTCTCCTTCCATGCAGCTGTTCCCTTTCCCTGCTTGACACAGTTGCTTTCCGAGAGAAGGTAAGGGAAAAAAGAATCTTCTCTAAAACTCCTGCTGTAAGAATGGATCTTTTAAACTTATTTTAAGATGGTCTAGGCTGAGTAAGCCCAGCAGATAAATCTTGACTTTGTTCAACCCTCGGGCTCTTCCAGCAGGTAGTGGACTGCAGCCCAGCGAGCAGGTGCTGCATTTTCTTTCTTCTGCCAAGGGGATGTAGTATAAGGAGAGGAAATATATTTCCTTCCTGATTTTAGGGCTTTTGTGGGTATTTGCTGCCTCCATGTGACAGTACAAAGACATGTGGTGCTGGTCCTCTGTAATACAGGATTCTATGGGTATTGTTTTTGCAGGAGTTTGTAATAGTCCTTAATTGTTAATTGCTATCTTCAGAAAGTGTGTGCTATGGTAGGGAAGGGAAACCCATGAAAGCCTCTGGCACACACAGTCTTGTGCAGCATTGCATTATGGAAAGGGATTTTAAAATGAAGATGGTCATAAAGATGGTCTCTGCTCTAACTTTCTTCTCTAAGGATCTAAATGAATATTTTCACTCAGAAGACCATGACTGCCTTTTTAAAGGAGTCATATGGAAAAGACAAGGTGTGATGGGTGTAAGTTACTTTTGGAAAGATTCCAGTTGCAGTCCAGAAGAAAATTCTTCATCATTAGAACAATTAAGCACTGGAATAATCTCCAAGGGAAGTGGTTGATTCTCCTACTTTGGACAGTTTTAAGACCCAGATTGACAGGCTGCCGGAACATCTAATTTAAACGGTGTTTTTAGCTTGATAGGTTGGACTAGATGATCCTTGAGGTCCCTTCCAACCTGGTATTCTGTGGGTCGATCAATGAGTATGTTGGGAGATGCCAAGTTGAAATCAACCAACAACTTGACTTTTACAACTCAGTGAGGTCTCTTTTTTCCTAGAAGGGAGCCATCCTCACAGGAGTTCAGCACCCTTTGCCGTGTGTCTTCAAGTTGTAGGTTTCTGGTGCTGTCTAATAGAACCATGTGAATTAAGGAAGAGTAAGGGTCACTAACAGAAAGGTGGAGATCTCATTCGCTCTAACAGTTGTTGGCACAATGCAGGTTTATCTCGGTGCTTGTCCTCTTCAGAAACTTCTCCCATAGGTAAATCTCTCTCATGAGTCTTTATAGCAAAGAGGTGCGGGAGACTGCCGAAGTATCAGGCCTTTTTCACCTATCTTTTAGATTTTCGTCTTTTCTCCTGAATAAAAAGGGCTATCAAGGAGATATACTTGGATAAGCCATGTCAGTAGCTGCTGCTCATAGACTGCATCTACAATGCTTTATCCTGAGATGAAACTTGACAGCCTGTCCTGGAGATTACTGCAGATATTTTGAATATTGTCATTTTGTGGTTAAATGTGGAGCCAGGGACACTTCTTTCTGCTCTCTCAAAGGTTTATTCCCACCCTCCACTGGTACGGTTATGTCAGAATTTCTCCAAGACCAAAGATTTAATTCATTATCTTATTTTTGCTGGTTTTGCATGGATGCCTTTCAGGTTTTTGATCCTCAGGGATCACTGTCTTTTTTGGATCTCAGAGATAAAGCAAATGTTGCACTTTAGGAAAGATTTTAAGTTGCTTTGAAGAGACAAGGTAGCATAAAAGAAGCAAACAAAAAGGCTTATCCAAGCCTATTGAGTAAATGCAATAAAGTTCATGCCGTGGGGTGTCCCAAGACAAATGTGGGCACTCAAAAATGTTGCTAGTCCATCACTCACTTGTGCCTGTTGAAGTGTGGCATCAGTGAAAATCCATCTAGGCCAAACGTGACCTCGTCCCAGAGAGAAATTCCATTGCCTGATGGCACCGATCGCCTGTTATCGCACTTAATACCAAAGAAGGAGCAGGCTGTAGGTATGAAATCCTTCAATCTTCCATAATGCAACTGTACTTCTTTACCTAAATAGCCACTAAAGATTTAATGCTTACGCTTTACTAGCTTATGGGGGCATATGTGAGATTTTTTCCCTGCAAAACTCAGTAGTAATCCAGCACCTCTCAGACAGGGAAAATAAAATAACCATTATAAAGTGCTTGTCTCAACTGTTTGTTTGCCAGCGTCTTCCGGCGAAATAATGTCAGATTTTAATATTTAGAAAGAATGTGAGGAGAAGTGATTTGGAGTAGGCATTTCGTGAAAATGAAAAAGGCCAAACAAATCTCTCTGATTCTGCTTAAATTTATAATGAAATGGGTGCCGTAGGAGTCTTTCAAAGCTGTGCAGACATTTTAATGCTGGAGTCACAACAAGCGCCAATATTTTAATATCGCATGCTCTATGATAGTAAAACACATTTAGGTACATATTGAAGCTTGAAAAATGTAATCATGTTGTCTACTGGCTGTTCCTTGAGTGTTTGGTGCATGGTCAGGCACAATTTTCTTAATACATAGGCTGTGGGTAGTGATGTGTAATCAGGAGCAGGCTCTCCTCCTACTGCATCTCAGGGAATGGTTCCTGCTGTCTATCCTTTTGGTAATAATAAGTATTTTCACATCTTTCATTATGCTCTGCTAAAGAATTTGTTGATTTTAAGTAGGACTCCTGGTTGCTGAAGTAGTGCTTGAAACTCAAAATCTGCAGTTCCTGGCATTTCTGAAGAGAGCGTACAAGAGGGAACTGGTGGGATGAGATAGCAGCCACCACCATAAGTTGTGAGTTTTTTGGTCAGCAGGACAACCTGGCTTCACATTCAGGTAGAAACAGCCATCCTCAGGGTCATGGACATGAGTAGGGCGGGAGAGCACAGTGCAAACTGGAATGTCAGTTGGAAATGGGAAGGTTGTGAATCTGTGCTGAGTTTGCTTCCAAAGAAGGGAGTACTGAATCTTTCTTCATCCATAGCTGTGGGTGTCCATTGGGAGCCCTAAAATAATGTGAACCAGTGGAAAGGGCCAAACCAGTTCCCCCTTCAGAAGAAGTCTTAGTTCAAATATAAAGAGCAATGCTGTTGGCATAAATGATAGGTTGGAAGGGACCACAGAGACAATCTAGTTCCAAACCCCTGTTATGGGCACCTCTCACCAGACCAGGCTGTCCAATCCAGCCTGGCCTTGAACACTTGCAGGGATGATAGAACCGCCACGACCTGCCTGGGCAACCTGTTCCAGTGCCTCAGTACCCTCACTTCTTCTTCCTGATAACTGATCTAAATCTTCCCTCTTTTAGCTTGAATCCATTCCCCCTGTCCTATCACAAGAGTCACTCATAAAAAGTCCTTCTCTGTCCATCTCCAGTCAACTGTTCTAGTGAATTCATGGCCCTTTCTGGTTCATCTACCTTTATGTGCTCTCTTTCAATAGACACTAGAGTGTGGCAAGCGAGGTTTGGAGACATGTTCTCATACCCATTGGTGTGATACTTGAGAACAGCTTTCAGCTGGGCCTTCAAACCCACAAAGAGAAAATTTTCATCTTTGGGAGCTCCCTGTGGCTTGAAGTTGCTCATTAAGTATTCGGTGCAATAAGATGAGAACCGTTGATAACGTTGCCTTTTATTTTTCTTTTTCTTATTGGAACTGCTTTTTGTTAAGTTTGCTTCTTTGCATTTTCCCTAGAAGTTGATAAGTCTGGTCATCCTTTTCTTCTCTTCAGATTTAAGGACAGCAATATAGATTTGGAAAAAAACCAAGAAGTGCTTGTAGTGCCAGAACAGTCAGTAAAAAAAACTCCAGCCACTACACACTTTATCTTATTTTTTATACTTTGGAAAAGTGAAAATAATCACTTTTCTCTGTGGCTTTCAAGGATTTTCTTTGGTTTTGGGGTTGTTTTTTTTTTGAGGATGTGCGTGTTATCCTCTCTCTTTCAATACCACCAAACACTGTCAACATTGGCTTTTCCATTTTGATTAAATCTTTCAGCCCTACTGCACAGATTTCCTGGTAAATAAAAAAACCAAGTGGATGCCATATAAATAGGTCAGAGAGGCAACTCTGGAGCCACACTTTCTTCTGAAAAATAGGTGCACATCGTTCCTCACCCAGTGTTGTGAGCACTGACCTGCAAGACGCTTTGCTCTGTTACCATCTATCAAAAGAGCTTCAAGAATTACGTGAACTTCTAGTCTAGTTGGATTCTTTTGTTTTGCTGGGGTTTTTCAGCTGCCATTACACTACAGACACAGATAATAAGATAATACTTTCCTTCTCTTTTCCTTCACAGTTGTTTCCTGTCTTTGCTCCTGGTGGCCGCTGTGGTTTGGAAGATTAAACAGAGCTGCTGGGCGTCACGACGAAGAGAGGTGAGGATGACAAAATTGAATGGTGTCTCTTAAATGACTTTTTTTATGGTTGTATTTATTCACACATGCATAGCAGTAACCTTCAGTTAAGGATAAGCTCCACTAATCTATAAACGTTTCTATTTAGAGATTTATAACAGTGCTCTTTCAATTACAGTTTCACTGACAAATGATGCTGCTTTAGTATCCTGATGCTGCAATTTCTATGAAGGGCAAAAAAAAATAATAGGGGTGAATGTCCTGAGTTCCCAACAGTTGAGTTCTAGACAGCATAAATAAACCCACCACAAATTAGGACATTCTTTATATCTGTTAGGAGAGAGGATGTTTCTGCACTGAACGTCTGATCAATGTCTGGTAAAAAAACCAAACGCTAATCCCCATTTTCAGATTAAAAGCTTATCAAAATGTTATGGAGTGATATTGAGTTGGTTCGGTGTTTTTTCCTGGAACATAGTAACACAAGAGAAAGATGGGAGAAGCCACCCAGGATTTGGACAGGTTTAGTTTATCACTGATGCATTTGGTTTGGCTCTTCTTCCACCATCTTTTTTTTTTCCTGGTTCTGAAGTGAAGCTAATTTTAAGTCAGGTAAAACACTCAGGGTGACTACGGTAGGAAGGCCAGCTGTTATCACATTAGTAGCACATGGAGTGTGTCTGTATTTCACATATTTAAGCATAAATTCAAAACAAAATCAAAGAATCACAGAATGGTTTAAGTTGGAAGGGACCTCAGAGATTATGTAGTCCCAATTCCCTGCTATAGGCAGGGACACCTCTCACCAGCCTAGGTCACCTGGAGCCCCATCCAACCTGGCCTTGAATACTTACAGAGATGGAGCAGCTGCAACGTCCCTGGGCAACTGTTCCAGTCCATCAGCACGCTCACAGGCTGGAATTTTTGCCACCGAATTATTTTGGTTGGAAAAGACCTTTAAGATCGTCAAGTCCAACCATTCTCCCAGCACTGCCAGGTCTCTATTGATCCCTGTTCCTCACCCCACGTCTCTATGGCTTTGCAACCCCCCCAGACATGGGCACTTCACCACTGTGCTAAGCAGCCTGGGCCAACCTCAACCTCCCTTGGCACAACATGAGGTAGTTTCCTCTTGTCCTGTTGCTTGTTCCTTGGCAGAAGAGACCAAACTCCACCTTGCTCCAACTTCTTCCAAGCGAGAAGGTCTCCCCGAGCCTCCTTATTTCCAGTTAAATCCCCAGTTCCTAAGAAATTAAGTGTATTCCTCCCCTGCTTTTTTATTTTCAGATGAAATCTGCCCATTTCCATATTTCTTCCTCCTAGGTGGGATGAAGCCCTGACAGCAGCAGACATCCATCCGTGTAACTATTCTATTTAGGGCTGGTTTATTTGTATTTACTAGTTGATCAGTTCTGGGGATTAATTTTTATAAAGCTGAAATTCTGTGCAAGTGCCCATTTTGTGCATGTCTTCAAAAATGTGCATCTGGTTGTACTTCCCAGTGCAGCAGTGTAATAGTCTGGGGAATAGGATAAATCTATTCAGTCTGATGATCTCCTTCCGTATAATAAACCAGGATGATGTCTGATAACCAACCCTTCCTCCTCATTCTGTTTCAGATGGTTTTGCTCTTACCAGTGAACTCAGATGCATAATGTAGTCAGTGCCTTTCAACCAGATAACCCTTAATCTTTGAAATAATTTAAGTCTTTGAGGTTCCCTGTACTCTCTGAAGATAGATAAATTTTTACTAGGACTGCTGTATTTTCCTTCTCACTGTCTTGGCAAGAAAGTGAGCTGGAGTCAGCACGATGTTCCCTGCTGGCTCCTGGGGTTAAGTGTTATCTAGGAATGTAGAAGGAAAATAGATTGAGAAGGAAATACTGTACTTCAGAGCTCAGTTAAAATATTTCAGCAGCAGTTTAAATGGAAAACATCTCTATAAATTAAGATCAGCCTGATTCATGTTTTAAGGCCAAAAAAATGGAGAGCTAGCAACATAATGGTGTGGTTTGGACTAAATTCAGTTTACACATGGAGCTGTTTTAACAGGCAGTTAGTTCATCAGTGTGTTCCTTTCCTTTGCTCTTGTCTTGCTCCTTCTTTTCACCTAGTGACTCTAGTAGTTCATGAATCTCTGCTATTCCATTCTTCTTTTGTTCGAGATACTGGAAAAACTTGAGGAAACAGTCCTAAATGGTTACCATGCCTTATATTAAGAAGTGACTTCATAGCTCCCAGGGCTTTTCTTAAACAGAAATAAATAATCCTAATCCTAGGATCTTTTATAATCCTAATAATTAAAACAATAAATTCTAGCAAGGATCTCTTTAAACATATAATTAAAATAATGAGTAATTCAGTTCTTCAAGTTTTGAGTGTGCACAAACTTACCCATCTGTTGTTCTGAAGCTTGGGACTTTTAGATGTGCCATCCTTCCTTTAGAGGTGACTGCTCTCTTTGGTTTTCTCTGTTACCCTTAAAGAAGACTGGGGTCACAGACTTTGCAGGCTGGGCTGGGAAAAACATAGAATCATTAGGGATTGGAAGTGACCTCATAAGATCATCTAGTCCAGTCACCCCTGCCACAGCAGGATCACCTAGACCAAGTTGCACAGGAACATATACAGGTGGGTCTTGAACATAGTTTATTCCTTTTTTTTTTCTCCACCCCTCTATAAACTGATACATTTGATGGAGACCTCATTTTCTACCTCCACCCACCATATTACATCTAGGGATGGAACAGCCACAACCTCCCTGGGCAACCTGTTCCAGTGCCTCAGTCACCCTCACAGGAGAGAATTTCTTCCTCAGATCTCATCTAAACCTAACCTCTTTTAGCTTGAAACCATCTTCTTTGTTCTAGCATGGAGAACCTTGTGGAAAAGTCCCTCTCCAGCTTTCCTTGTACCCCCTTCAGTTTCTGGAAGCTGCCATAAGGTCCTCCCAGAACCCTCAATCTGTTCCTGTAGCAGAGGTGCTCCAGCAATCTGATCACCCTTGTGGTCTCCCCTGGACTTGCACCAACAGTTCCATATCCTGCTGACATTGAGAAATCCAGAACTAGGTGCAAATGAGTCCATGTGAGGTCTCACAAGAGCAGAGTTGGGCAAAATCCCCTCCCTTGACCTGCTGGTGACACTTCTTTGGATCCAGCCCAGAATGCGGTTGGCCTTCTGCACTGTACGTTTCTTCCTTAGTAAAGCCTTCAACGCTTTTTTCCACAGCATTCTCCTTTGTATTGGATATTAGGAAGAATGTCTTAACTCAAGGGATTATCAAAGCTGGGACAGGCTGCCCAGAGCAGTGGTAGATTCCCCATGTCTGGAGGGGTTGCAAAGCCATGGATATGTGGGGTGAGGGACAGGGGTTAGTGAGTCCTGGCTGTGCTGGGTTAACAATTGGACTTCATGATCTTAAAGATCTCTTGCAACCTAAAGGATTCTGGTTTGTGTTGTTTTAAGAAATAGTCAAATTGTAGTCTCTCATCTCCCCTGGGTTGTGCTGTGGTAATTCTGTGCATGTTCCCTAATGGTAGCCCCAAAGACAGTAGAATCTGATGCAGTCTGCAGGTAATTCCCAGCCATCAATCACTGCTAATTGCAACAGAAACGCCAAGCGCCCAACTTTTTATTGCAGCACAGAGTGAAAATAAGATAGGTGAACTTACCCCAAATCCAGAATCTACATCAGGATCTTGTGCAATAGATTAGATTCTCTTAATTTTACTTTTTCCCCCATTCTGCAGCTAATCCTGTTTGACCAGCTGCTTCCATGTGTCAGTGATGATGTTCCTCGGCCTTAAGGCTAAAGGGTGTGCAAACAGCAAATGTAGAGTGGGGAGCACTGAGCACAAGTTCAGGATTCACAGAGTATAAAACTTGACCTGATGGTAAAAATTGGAACAATTTGTGTCATATCAGGCATGGATGAGATGGGATTGTAGATTGTGTGTTTATTCCCTCTGCAGTGAGCACTGAGTTTAAGTATCTTCAGGCATCTTAAAGAGGGGAAAATGGAAATAAAAAGGCAGTTTTTATAGGATGGTTAGGATTAGGTAAATGACATTAGGAAACAGGGATAGGAAACCTTTCTGTCTTGCCTGGAGAAAATGACATATTAAATGCATCAAGGTGGTAATTGAGAATAATGCGCAAAATCCGAGGGTGGCATTAGAAATTTAATCTTCCCATCTGCTGTCGTGAATTTTTCTGTCCTATTGTTTTAGTTTAGCATCCAAATCCTATTCTCTTCGCCCTCAGTCTGCTGCTTCGCCTCCACTCTGAGCAAGAAATAGCTCCTCTTCACATTTCCAGCAAATGGAGCATGGATAGTGATTTGGCTGACCGGGTGTAACTGTCTGTGTGAGGGTCAGCTCCATTGCTGTCCATGCCCTGTTGGGATGTGTTAGGATCGTCAACACCAAGCATTGACAGAGAAGACTAAATAGGGTTGTCTGGAACTCAATTGCACTCTTAACATACATGAAACTCTCTGTATTTCACCTCCTTTCTTGCCAAGACTCTCCATGGCTGAACATTTCTATGCTGTGTGCTGCCCAAAATCACTCGGAATGGGATTTATGTGTTGATTTACTGCAGGGATTATCGTTCTCCTTCCTAATTTCATTGCTGAAACCGTTTTCCCTTCCCAAGTGCATTCAATATAGCAACACTTTTTTTCACTGGCATCCTCTGCTGTAATGTCTATGACCACCAAGTACCATTTAGGCAGAGGTTTTCTGGGTTCATTTTTACAGCAAAGATTTCCAAAGGGATATGTGCCCGATGTTACTTACCACCCACCCCATGTTTGCTTCCCCTTCCTGTTCTCATCAGTGAGATTCATAGGATGGTTGTGATTGGAATGGACCTCTGGAGATCATTTAGTCTAACCCACCTGCCAGAGCAGGTTCTTCTAGAAAAGGTCCCAGAGGAACATGAAATTTTTTCCTTATGTTCAAACTGAACCTTCCGTGTTCCAGTTTGTGTCCATTTCCCCTTGTCGTATTGCTGGGCACCACTGAGAAGAGCCTGGTCCTATCATCCTAACACTCACCCTTTTGGATACTCTAAGCATTGATAAGATCCCCCTCAGTCTCCTCATCTTCAGGCTGAACAGCCTCAGCTCTCTTAGTCTCTCCCCTAAAGCGGATGCTCCAGTACGCTGATCCTCTTGGTGGCTCTGTGCTGGACTCTCTCCAGTAGCTCCCTGTCCTTCTTGAGATGGGGAGCGCAGAACTAGACACAATGTTCCATATGTGGTATAACCAGGGTAGAGTAGAGGAGAAGGAGATCCTCCCTCAACCTTCAGGCCACACTCTTCTTAATGCACTTCAGGAGATCATTAGCCTTCTTGGCCACAAGGGCCCATTGCTAGATCATGGTCAGCCTGTGGTCCACCTGCATCTCTTCTGTCTGTTCTCCTAGTCTGTGCTTTAGGGCATCCTTTGTCACAGAAAAGGATTCAGGCTTGGAATATTTTCAGACTCCAGATTGGGATCTTCATTGCTGTCTGCAATTTTGGAAGGATCTGGCATTAGCCTTAGGCAGGAAAATGAATAGGTCAGGCTGCTAATATTCCTTGATTTGGGCAGTCCCAGGTGCTTCAGAGGGTTTGTAAGAAAAGAGAAGTGTTGGTGCCAAAATTCACTGCTGGATTCTTGTAGCTTGCAGCGTTGTTTTAGCACATAGACCTCTGTGTTCGATAGCACCAAGATAAAAATATTAATTTGTTGCTGGTGTAGTTTGTAGAGGAAACATGAATTGGAGGCATGAGAACCACTGAATCTGTTTGCTTGGAAGAGAACTTTAAGATTGTCAAGTTCAACCTCTGACCCAAAACTGCCAGGATACCACTAACCTATATCCATCCCTAAGCATCAGGTCCACATGTCATTTAGATCCCCTCAGGGGGGATGAAGGACACTCCACCACTGCCTTGGGCACCCTATTTCAAAGTTTAATAACCTTTTCAATGATGAAATCATAGCAAACTTCTACAGAGCTTGAGATGACTTGGGGAGTGTACTTGGCTGACCCATTACAGGAAGCCTGGTATTTATTTATTAAACAGTTAAGGTGGTTTTACTGACCAGATTTCCTGGTCAGTTCTAGATAATAGAATGAAATGCTGATGGCTGTGGAGATTTAATATCTGTACATAAAATCCCAGTTCCCCTGTTTATAAATACAGTAATAAAATAGAAGAGGCATAGTGTTAGGGTTAAGTATCACCAGGTACTGGAGCACTGTGTCTGTTCCAGTCTCAGCAACGTCTTGGTGGCTGCAGATGGTACAAGAACGACACATCGAGATTAATTGGTTATGTGGAAGATAAGCGACAGACGAAAGCATCACAAATTACTCGTTTTATCCTAGCAAGAACATATTGAGGTTTGATGATGCGAGTCAATGTCTGTGAAAAGGGATCGTAGAAGGATTCATGATGGGATGAAGCTCTTCTAAACGATCAGCCACACACATCACACCCAGTGTCTGCCACTGGGGGTACAAAAGTTAAAACCTGTTTAGTTTTTCTTCTTTGTTCATAGCAAAGCCAAGCATTTCTTTTTCAGTGCAAGTAATTTCCTTTCAATGCCAACAATTTATTTTCCAGTGCCAACAGTTTCTTTTTCAATGCCAAACAGTTGTATTATTTTAATTATTTTTTTTAGAAACATGGTTCTTACTTGAGAGATTTAAGAAGGCTCTTTTCTAGGTCAGCCACGTGCTACCATTCAGTGGCTCATACTATGCAGGAGGTCAGATCAAATAATCGTAACTTTATGCTATCCCTGAATGTAAAAATCTATGAATGGGAACCAGCTCACAGTGCCTGGAGGCTTTTTCCAAAATACAAACCCTCCTTGCTCTCCACTGCCATCTGTGTGACTTTGGTCACCAACCAAAGGAAATTGTAGCAGAAGTAAGAGATGCCCTGAAAAGGAAAACCATACCAAATTATTAATGTTGACAAGAGATACCAGCTTCAGGGGAAGCTAATGGTCCCTTTTTGTTTGAATGTGCTACTGTCACATTTGTGCCTGGCTGAGCTCATCTCTGGCTGAACTTGCAGATGGCCAGTTACAGCTGACCAGTTGTAGCTTCATATGTCCATGTAGGACACTGTCATGTTGGGTTGGCAATGATACACAGTGTTGGCATCCAACTGAGCTCTTTTCACATAATTAGGTTGGTCATCCCCCAAAAGAATTCTTGGCCAGTATTTGTGATTGTCATGGTTTCAACTCAATTGGCTACCAAGCACCAGGCAGCCACTCACTCACTTCCACCCTCTGGGACAGAAGAAGGTACAACAAAAGGTTTGAAGGTTGAGACAAAGGATGGGAAGGTTTCACGCACCAGTTATGGTCATGGACAAAGGATAGACTTGGGGATAACAAGATAACAAGGTCAGTGTACTTTAATCAGCAGAAATCACCACCAGTTCACCAATAGAACTGTGAGAGATATGGGTGGGTCTTAAATGCATCTTTCCCCTATGTGTCCCTTCTTCCCAGCTCTGCTACCTCTTTCCTCCCTAGTGGTGCAGGAGTGAAACTGGGGATGGAGGCTGTGTCCAGACTAAAGCTCCTTCCTCCTCAGGGAGAAATTCCCTCACAGTACTCTCCTGTGATGACATGGTGTCCCTCCCACAGGATACAGTTCTCTGTGGACTTCAACTAGCACAGTGGTCTTCTATGGGCTGCAGTTCTCCCAATGACATACTGCCCCACGGCAGATCTCCCTCAGAGTTGTAGCTTTTTTTAGGATCCTTTCCCTTCTCCAGTATGCTCTCCTCCATGATTTGAAGCAACTTTTCTCCTCTGATAATATCTGAAAAATTCAAAAGCTCAGTTATTTCACTATGGGCCAAAGGGCAATAGCTGCTCTTCCCATCTTCTTCTCCACTTCCTCCTTGCTGGCTGGAGAGATACTTTCTGTGAGGGTCACTATTGGTAGGACAAGGGGGATGGATCCAAGACAGAAGAGAGGAGATTTAGATTAGATTTTTAGGAAGAAATGCTTCCCCGTGAGGGTGCTGAGGCACTGGAACAGATTGCCCATGGAGGCTGCAGCTGGTCTATCCTTGGAAGTGTTCAAGGCCAGGTTGGATGGGGCTTCGGGCAACCTGGTCTGGTGAGAGTTGTCCCTGCCCATGATAGGGAGTTGGCATTAGATGACCTCTGAGGTCCCTTCCAACCTAAACCACTCTAGGAAGTTTTCTCAAAGCTTATAACAGGGCCATGCCATCAGACCCCACTACCAAAACCCAACACAGCGATGGTGTAGCTTGACTATCACATTTAGCTAGAGGAGAGCTTGTATTAGAAAAAAAACCACCTTGGCATGTGGTGTGAAGCCAGACATGGAGGTCTCTCCCCAGTGATAGGAATGGGAGCTGGAGGTACCTAATTGAGCTATTTGGAGAAACCAGGGGAAGAAGCAGTGTTGTGTAATTATGCCAGAAGAGCTCGAGTCAATCTAAGGTGCTCTCTGCTCTTCTCTCATTATCTGGTGTTACTGTATTTTTGAGTCTGCACGGGCCGTATGCCTCTGGTCTTTTAGAAAGAAATTGTGTCTTCCTCTTCTTATTAAAGGTCAGGTTTTGTGCACCCTCCTGCTGGGCAAGATTATGATGAATGCTTTACTTATCTTAATCAGCCCCGAATTAAATTTCTTCCTGTCATTTCGACACGAGGCGACTTCCTGGCAGCTTTGCTTTGCTGGTTTGTTAGAGTTTTGAAGTGTGGAAATGCCTGTTGAGAGGCATTTGAACATTAATTCCTCTCCTCCTCTCGCTTTCATCAGAGCTGGCAAAGTCAGTTACAAAACTAATTAGCTGCCGTTAATACGTGCTCTGCTCCAGGGGCTGAAAAACTTCATTTTCAGTGCTGATGGAAGCGTCAGAGAAAATTGTTTGTTTGTTGACTTACATGGGAGTTAATGTAATTGTAGCTAAACACTTTAAATCACTCCTTTCTGAGAGAACAGGACTCCTTTTCGTGCAATATTGATACCTTGTCCTTTTATTTCCTTGCTTGACCCCCTTTTTGTCTTAGAGGCAACTTCGTTGTCTTCTCCTGTTTCCCTCAAGGTCACCAAATCCCACACTGGGATTTATAAGATAACATACAGCAGGTTTTATTTGTCATCATGAGCTGGTAAAACCACGTGTAAAGGCAACCTAGAAGGTCGGCTGGCTCCAAGGAAGTGTCACCAGCAGGTCAAAGGAGGGGATTCACCCCATCTGCTCTTGTGAGACTTCACTTGCAGTCCTGTGGCCACTTCTGGAGACCCCAGTACAAGAAGGGCATGGAACAGTTGGAGCAAATCCAGGAGAGGCCACAGAGGTGATCAAAGGGTTGGAGCACCTCTGCTATGGCAACAGGCTGAGGGAATTGGGGCTGCTTAACCTGGACAAGAGAAGGCTCTGGGGGAACCTTAGAGCAGCTCCCAGTACCTGAAGGGGCTACAGGGGAGAGCTGGAGAGGGACTTTTTCACAAGGGTCTCCATGCTAGAACAAGGGGGATGGTTTCAAGCTAAAAGAGGGGAGGTTTATATGAGATCTGAGGAAGATATTCTTCCCTGTGAGGGTGGTTGAGGCACTGAAACAGGTTGCCCAAGGAGGTTGTGATTGCACCATCATACCTGGAGTGTTCAAGGCCAGGACGAATGGGCTTCTAGGCTACATGGTCTGGTGAGAGACCCCCATATCCAGGGCTTGGAACTAGATGATCTCAGAGGTCCCTTCCAGCCTAAACCAGCCTGTGATTCTGTGATTGTGATTCAAAGTAATACACAGTGATGGCTGAGCACCCGTCAGTTCTGGCCGTTCAGCTCTCCCAAGATGCCACTGGGAAAGTCACCTTCTCCCAAAGCCCTTGGGAATCTGAGGAAGATGATGAACCTTTCTCACAACGGCTGTCAGCAGCCCGCGAGCTGTAGGTTTGGCAGATGTCATTACAGGAGGTCTCTGGAACAAGTGCTCCGGGTCTGACTCTCTGAGTTCACCACGCCTGGAGGTGTCGATGGCTGGTGGATAATGTGCATCCATACGTATGTGTTTGAGCACAAATGGGACAAGCAGCCTTCTGAATTCAAATGAAGCCCTCAGAGCAATCCAGGATGTCCAGGAATAAGCTAAAAATCACAGAATCATAGAACAGCTTAGGTTGGAAGGATCTCAGAGATCATATAGTTCCAACCCCCCTGCCATAGGTATGGACACCTCTCACCAGACCTGGTTTCCCAGGGCCCCCCAAAATGCCTTTCTAGCAGTGTAACCAGTCTACCTAGTATGTTTTAGCAAGCTGGGAGTGCTCTCTGTTCTCTGACATCATCAAAATTGCTGCAGCTTCATCTAGTGAGTGGTCAAGTCAGAGCTAATAAGCTTTGCTGGGGGAGTTTCATGACCTTTGGATGTTTGATCTTGTATTTCTTACCACTTGGAGGGTCCATGAGAGAGGACTGACACTCTTTAATCACTTTGCAGATTTAAAATACTGCTAAGGAACAAGGAGACATCATTGCTCCCAAATATTATTTATCTTGAACAAGTCTGTTCTATGGTTGATTGTTTCTTTAACTTCTCTTTCCATGTCACTGGAGCTGTCCCTTTCTTGAGACTGTCATTTGTGAGTTCCCTGGGTTTTGGCCCGCTGGACCTGTTTATCTTTGCCTTACAGACAGGGTAGTGGTTCAAACCAGCTGATGTCACTATGTCCTGGTTTTTCAAGTTGGCTGTGAATGACATGGAGAGCACAGCTTGTGATTTTGCTTATTCAGAAGAGAGTGAATCTTGATCTTTTCTATGGGGTTGCAGAAATAGAGATCCAGTTCAGCAGGAATTCATAGCCTTAACTTTGGAGCACCATCCCAATTCATTGCAACCTTGAAGGTTGTGGTAGGAATCCTCCAAGCCCGACCTTTAATCATACCCATTAATAACATGTGAATTGCTCTGTTGAAGTATTTCCAGCAAAAGAAGATTCTTCTACAGAAAACTTGCTGCTTCGTTATTTAGAGGATTCTTCTAAAACCAACATGTTAACTTCAGAGGATGCTCAGAGTAGCCATCCTGCTAAAAGCAACAAGCTGTGAGTCCAGGAAGTTCTGAATCTCAGAAATTATTTGAAGGATTTGATCTACAGATACCTGTGAACTGATAGCAGACATCCCTGCTTATACCCTGCCTCAACGTGTTGTCTGCTGGAAATAACATTTTCCTTTTGTTTGTGGGGTCCTGCTTCCTTCTCTTTACCTTCAAATGAAAGCTCATCCAGGCCCATTGTTAACTGATTACATCCATGGCTTTATCCTCCTTGAGCTTCTACTTCTTTTCCTCCTGCTTCCTGTTGAAAATTGAGGTGAAAGGACTTGAGTTCACTGCAAGTTCCAGACAGCTGTTTTGTTTAGCTTTTTTTTTTAAAGCTGGATTGGAAGGCACCTCAGAGATCATCTCATTCCAACCCCCTGCCATGGACAGAGACACCTCTCACCAGATAAGCTTGTCCAAAGCCCCATTCAGCCTGGCCTTGAACACTCCAAAGATGGAGCATCCACAACCTCCCGGGGCAACCTGTTAGTGCCTCAGCACCCTCACAAGGAGCGATTTCTGCCATAGAATAATTTTGGTTGAAGACCTTTTAAATCAGTGAGTCCCATTCCAGCCTTTAGAAGGAACCAGTAAAACCATGTAGCTTTCTTACAGAAATCTGCACCTTCTCATGACTGAAAATGCCATCTCGAACTGTTCTGCAGCCATATCCTCATAAAAGAGACTGCAGGAGGATGATGAATGGTAGCAGGGTGGTTGTATAGACACTGGTCATTGCTTTATTATCATGAATAAAATATTCAGCCTTTTCCTGTCAGAAATCACCACATGGATTCTATTAGTCAATTAACCTGCTAACCTGAAGAGCCATTTTTCTTTTTTGTGTGAACTCACTGTTAGGCATGAAGAGTTTCTCCTTGGTTTCTCTGTCAGTTTCTCCTGCCATTAGTAACACTATTTATGTTGAATTATCTGTTACTCAGTACTTAAACATTTCAAGACTTAGTGATATGAAACTCTTGCATTTCTGAACAGTTTGCTCCTGGACCTGCACCACTAGAACTGGGATCTGTGAAATGAGAAAGCTTGGTTAGTTTCCACATTTCCCTGTTCTTCTTCTCCTCTATCATTGACTGCTGTTTGTTCATTGTCAGGTTTATTGTTGTGTCTGGTTGCACCACAACCTTCAGATGTGGTTTCAGCACTTCCCAGTGTAGGTTATGGCACTTGGAGTCACAACAAACCAGTGCAATGCTTTAGGATTGGAGGAGAGTGGCTCAAAAGCTGCTGAGAGGAAAGAGACCTAAGGGTATTGATTGATCATCACCTAAAGATGAGCCAGCAGTGTGCTCAGATGGCCAAGAAGGCCAATGGCATCTTGGCTTGGATCAGTGCTGTCGTGTGGCTAGCATGAGGGATTGTCCCCCTGTACTGGGCACTGGTGAGGCCACACCTTGAGTACTGGGTTCAGTTTTGGACACCTTAATAAAAGAAAGGTTCTGAGTGGCTGGAATGGGTCCAGAGAAGCATAGCAAGGTTGGGAAAGGGTCTGGAAAACAAACCTTGGTAGGAGTAGCTGAGGGAGCTGGTTATTCTGGAGAAAAGGAGACTGAGGGGAGATCTTGTTGTCTACAACTACCTGAAAGGAAGTTGGAGAGAGGTGGGAATTGGTCTCTTCTCCCAAGGAACAAGTGATAGAAAAGAGGAAATGGCCTCAAGCTGTACCAGGGGAAGTTTAGGTTTGACCTTAGAATAAACATTTTCATGGAAAGGGTCACCAGGCCTGTCACAGTCCATGCCAGTGGACTCATAGGTCTTTTTACCACGATCTCCAAGCACAAAATGCAAAAGCAAGACAACCATGCCAGGGGTTCTGCTTACTTCAGTAATGCAGTTTCATTGTTTTGCCCATAAAGTGGCATGCATTAGAAAGGAAAGAAGGAATGGAAAAGGGAGAGAGAGTAAAGTAAAGGGGAGAAAGAGGATATTGGCTACCACTGCAGTCCCAGGCAGTGTTTTACCTGCCCTCTGATCTTTCAAGCAATTCTTGGTGAGGAAAGCTTCCAAAATCTTTTCTGAAAGCTTCCCCTGTTCGGGTGCTAGGAAGCCATCTTTTTTGCCAAGCAACACACCTTGCTCCAACTCTGTCCCATGGAGCTCTGCCAATCTCCGCCTTCTCAAGCCAGGCTTCCATGCATGTCCAAAGACTAGTGTCCAAGGGCTTTCCCTGGAGGTGAGCGGCTTCTGGCCAGGAAGTGCATTTTGGTATTATAATGATATTACAATGAGCAAAGCTCATCATTTCTTCATCGATGTCAAGGTGGCCCTTGATGATCAATCTTCCCTCATAGTCTAATGTTANCAATTCTTGGTGAGGAAAGCTTCCAAAATCTTTTCTGAAAGCTTCCCCTGTTCGGGTGCTAGGAAGCCATCTTTTTTGCCAAGCAACACACCTTGCTCCAACTCTGTCCCATGGAGCTCTGCCAATCTCCGCCTTCTCAAGCCAGGCTTCCATGCATGTCCAAAGACTAGTGTCCAAGGGCTTTCCCTGGAGGTGAGCGGCTTCTGGCCAGGAAGTGCATTTTGGTATTATAATGATATTACAATGAGCAAAGCTCATCATTTCTTCATCGATGTCAAGGTGGCCCTTGATGATCAATCTTCCCTCATAGTCTAATGTTATCTGTTCCCTGCCAGGTAACAGGGAAATAGCACTACATAAATAACTGTGTGGCCTAGGCATTCCTGGCACTTTCTGCTACAACAGTTCTATCTGGTTCCAGGGTACCTTCTTGTACCTTAGTGTCCAGTTCTGTATCTTAGTGTCCAAGTCCATGATAACCATGTTGAGACAGTTCTGACTAACTCTTAACAGGGCCTTGGAAGAGTCTGCCCAGGGAGGAGGTTGAATTGCCATCCATGAACATATTTCAGAGTGGTGGAGATGTGGTACTTAGGGTCATGGTTTAGCGGTGGCATTAGGACAGTTGGGTTAATGGTTGGACTTGATCTTGAAGGTCTAAATGATTCTGTGATTTGATGGCTGCTTTAACTCCTGATTTTATTTTGGACAGTTTTTCTATTGATAAAGGGGAAAAAAAGAATCAAAAATTAATGAAAATGGAAGTTGTGTAGGTTCCCAGTTTGAGGATACTGAAATGTTAAAGGCCAGTGCTGTGTTCCAACAGGAGCTTTCGAAGGTGTCTTCACTGTAAACCCATCAAACGTTTTGCCTTTTAAATCAACTTCAGGCCTAAGTGATTTAAAGTACTCCCAGGTTGTTCCATTAATTGTGTGATCTAGAAACAAAAGGTTTGCTTGAAAGAGGATAGAGATTCATTACTTTAAATCTCAGAAAGTCAATCGTGACGAGCGTGAGTGTAAAGCCAGGTTCTGTTGTATCTTGATGTTAACTACAGCTGATTTCTAATGATTTTCTCCACGTCTTGGCTGGGGAAATGCCACACTTTTTCCCTTACAACACAGTAAAATCCTTTAATTAAAATTTTGACACAGCAAATAAATATCGAAGGTTATAGATGTTCACAGATTAAACAAGCACAGCACATGCCCTGGGGGTAGAAGTGACATTCTGGGTCCACAACAATTATTTCTGAAATTTCTTCTTAATTTTGGGAGGAGTGGATTTCTGCAGGGTGACTTTTTGTGCAGTAGGAACTGATGTTAGTGAAATTATGTTCTCCATGCAATGTTTGTTGCTGTGTTGCAGCTTGGACCTTGCATTTCCATAGAATCACAGACTGCTTTAGGCTAGAAGGGACCTCTGAGATCATCTAGTTCCAAGCCCTGGATATGGGGGTCTCTCACCAAACCACGTAGCCTAGAAGCCCATTCGACCTGGCCTTGAACACTCCAGGGATGATGGTGCAACCACAGCCTCCTTGGGCAACCTGTTTCAGTGCCTCAGCCACCCTCACAGGGAAGAATATCTTCCTCAGATCTCATATAAACCTCCCCTCTTTTAGCTTGAAACCATCCCCCTTGTTCTAGCATGGAGACCCTTGTGAAAAAGTCCCTCTCCAGCTCTCCCCTGTAGCCCCTTCAGGTACTGGGAGCTGCTCTAAGGTTCCCCCAGAGCCTTCTCTTGTCCAGGTTAAGCAGCCCCAATTCCCTCAGCCTGTTGCCATAGCAGAGGTGCTCCAACCCTTTGATCACCTCTGTGGTCTCTCCTGGATTTGCTCCAACAGTTCCATGCCCTTCTTGTACTGGGGTCTCCAGAAGTGGCGACAGGACTGCAAGTGAAGTCTCACAAGAGCAGATGGGGTGAATCCCCTCCCTTGACCTGCTGGTGACTCTTCTTGGGATCCAGCCCAGGATCCAGTTGACCTTCTCGGCTGCCTTTACACATTGTTTTACCTGGTCCTGCTGAGGCTTAGGTGGTTTTGAGACAACCCCAATGCCAGGACTGCTCGTAGCCAGGTCAGAAAGCTAAGATTATAGGGATAATGTCAGCATCTCTTGTTCTACAGCTTGTGTGGTATCTCATCTGTCAGTGCTGGAGGGATTATTTCTTGCCTTCAGCAGGAGCCCTGGTATAAAACTACACATTTGCTCTAGTAAACTAAACTTTCTTTGATAAACTAATAGCTCTTCATGCCTAAGTCTCTTGGAGATCTTCATCAGGACAGCTTGTTCCTTGATTTCGTAGCCATTAAACAAAGCGCTTTATGATAGCTGAAGGGGACAATTGCAGGAACAACAACCCCACAAGCTGTTTCACACTTGCTCCCGTCTGCAATCTGTGCCTTAAACATTTGACAGCTCCTCACGTTCTCTCACCCCAGTGTGAGTCACACACAAGTTTGGTTAGTGCAGCTCTGCAGCTCCATTACTGTCAATTCCTTGGGAATTTTTCCTTTCTGACCATCTACAAGCTGCTCTGAAGTATCTTTTCTTTTTTCTTTCATGTTTTCTGTTTCCTTCTCTTACTCTTCCTTTTCTCTCTTTTCTTTTAACCTTTTCTTTCTCCTTTCTTTCTTCCCTTTTCCCTTTCCTCTCTTTCCTCTTTCACTTTTCCTCTTTTCCCTGTCTTTTCACTGTCTTTGCCCCTTCTTTCCCACCTTCTATTCCCCACTTTTTTCCCCCTTGTTTTTTCCATGATTTCCCCTTATTTTCCCTGCAGAAAATAAGGAAAACTTTAGCACTCTTACTGTTTTTATTAAACTGAGAGCCACAGAGCCTTATACATGCCCAAAGCTAGTTGCATTGATCCAGTTGTGCCTTCCTATCTCCCTGGCTGAACCCCAACATAAAATTGTGGTTGTATTTCCAGACCAACTGTGTATGGACTTGTCTTATTTTTTGTGATAAAATATAGGGAACTGTGTCATAGCGTTTTAAAGTGCTGAAGAGCATGATAGAAAGTTCCTCATGTTATAGAATCACATAATCATTAAACTTGGAACCATGTCCAACCATGTCCTAAGGGCTTGCAGAGATATACCTGGGAAAAAGTTTTCTACTTGAATAAAACTTATTGCACCAAGGATGCGGTTCTTGTTTGATGCATTTGCTGTGTGCAGAAGAAAAACATTAAAAATAAAGTTTAAAATTTGATTATTCAATAGGCACTTGACAGCATTTTGCTACTGATGTTTTAAATAAACATCAATTTATTTCTTAATGTCGTTATGTACACCTGCTAGCTTAATTTTTAAATGGTTCTCACAAATCCTATGGAGTCCTGTTGTGCCCCAGACAGGTGACAACAAACAACTGCTTAGAAAGTAAATAACTGTTTTTAAAAGATTTTAAAAAGTAAACAAATCAAGTGTACTAAATATAGACTAGGAACATAATTCTCCCCCTGTGCTCAGCACTGGTGAGGCTTCACCTCGAGTACTGGGGGCAGTTCTGAGCCCTTCACCTCTAGAAAGAGATTGAGGTGCTGGAGCAGGTCCAGAGGAGCAATGGGGCTGGTGAAGGGACTGGAGGGAAAGTCTGATGTGGAGAGGCCGAGGGACCTGGAGTTGTTTAGCCTAGAGAAGAGGAGACTCAAGCATCACACTCTACAATTACCTGAAGGGAAGTTGCACACAGGTGGTAGTTGGGCTCTTCTCCCAGGCAACTGGTAATAGGATTGTCCTATTACTAGGGCAGAGCCTAAAGCTGCACTAGGGGGAGGTTGGGTTGGATGATAGGAAGCACTTCCTCACACAAAGGGTGGTCAGACACTGCAGTGGACTGTCCAGGGAGGTAGTGGAGTCACTGTCCCTGGAGATGTTAAAGGAAAGATTGAACATGGCACTTAGTGCCATGGTCTAGCTGATGGAATGATGTCAGGCCATAGGCTGAGCTTGACAATCTCATAGGTCTTTTCCAGCCTCAATAATTCTGTGATAATTGCTTTTGAAATTATAAAAATTGCTTTTGAGAGGTAAATAAATCAGGCTTAATTAATAATTGCTTTTAAAATAAAGTTTTAAAAAATTTCTCTAAAAAGTAATACATCAGCCTTAATTAATAATTACTCTTAAAATAAAAAAATAATAATTGCTTTAAAAAAGTAAATAAGTCAGGCTTAATAATTGCTTGTAAAAGTAAATAAATCAGACTTAATAATAGCATTTACTTTTTTTTTAAAGCAAATAAATCAAGCTGAATTGATTATTGCTTTTAAAATAAAAAAGGAAATAAATCAGGCTTAAGCTGATGCATTTTCCATCATAAACGAGTATGTAGCTCTACTAGTAAGAACTGAAGTTGTAGTAAGGTCAATATTCACAATGTCTGTTCCCTGAAGCCTGTTAAAACACCAGGAGGATATTTTTCCATATTCATTGATATCCCTCTGTATTGGATAGAACCTGATATGTGGGGATTTTTTTCATCTTTGTGTTGGAACAATATGATGATAATATTTTACTGTTTATTAACTTAGCAACTACTCCGTGAGATGCAACAGATGGCAAGTCGCCCCTTCGCCTCCATCAACGTTGCCTTAGAAACAGATGACGAGCCGCCAGATCTCATCGGGGGAAGCATAAAGGTGAGAGCTACTGCTTCAGGATGCTCCTTACCACAATTAATCACGGATGCTTTTTTAAAACTATGGATAATGTAATTATCCCAAACCCTCTGCTCGATCCCACGAGAAACCCAAAGTCTGGAATGGCCAACAGATATTATTTCCATTTGCTTTTATCCCTCAGGTATCACTTCCAGCTTTAGGGCTGGTTTAGATAAAAGTTATGCTGCATGAAGTGTTTGGGATTCTGCAGTTGCCACAGTTGCCATGCTAGGAGGTTTTGTGCAGCTTCGTACACCTGAGCATTTGGCTAGAAATAACTGGAGGTGCTGCAAATAGAACCCGTTTTTCTGCAGTATTGCAAAGCAGACAGGACTCTGATCACGTCTGGGTGCTCAGACACATCTTGGGATGTACAAATAGGAGCATGGAGGAATCGCTGGTGTGTTCTTAGACGCAAAGTATTGTATTTTTAAGAAAAGCAGATCTAGAAGGAGCCTAATGAATTGAAAGAGCTTTGTAAGGCGATGTTTTAACTGGCAGAGTTGCACATGAAAAGTCAAAATGAAGAACCCAAGAGCACTGACTGGGTTTTGTTGCCTGTTGAAGGTAGCTGTTCCCTTTTATCTTAATCTTCAGGATTTTTTCACATCTTCTCATTAGTCCAAACACATAAGTTTCTCACCTTCTAGTGCAGTGGTGAGAAAGCAACTTCTACTATTATATTAAAGAAAAAAGGAAGTATATTTTAATTATTGTAAAGTGATAAAAGCAACCTGATCCCAGAACTTCAGTTGGGTGAGCCTTGGCCTTAATAACAGAAAATGCCACAGTTCAGGTTGCCTATATAGAGTGGTTTAGGTTGTAAAAGACTTTCAAGATAGTCAAGTCCAACCATTAACCAAACTATTCCAAGGCCACCACTAAACCATGGCCTAAGCTGCAGATCTACATGACTTTGAAACACATCCAGGGATGGTAGTTCAAACCTTTCCTGGGCCTGATGACCTTTCCCACAAAGACATTTTCCCTAATGTCTAATGTAACCTTCTCCTGGAGCAACTTGAGGCCATTTATTCTTGTTTTGTCACTTGTTCCTTGTAAGAAGAGACCAACCCCCACTTCTCTCCAACATCCTTTCAGGTAATTCTAGGCATTGAGAACGTCGTCTTCCGTTGTCTGACCTCTTTGGGCTACTCATGAGTGGATGGAGAAACTGGGTTTAAGGATAATAAATGAGATTGTGGGCAGATGTCCTTTTTCAGACCCAGAAATCACTACCAACTGCTAATTGCCCTCTATGCATATACTCATACAAATGCTCATTAACGAACTTCAAACATAAACAACACGGTGTGATTCAGGCAAGTGACTAAAACCTGAAGCAAATTAGGAAATGCGAACATGGATTGTTGTACCAGCAGGTAACTGCATCCTCTGGGAGACAGAGTTGTGCAAATCAGGCACTTTTCCTTGGAGAATTTGAGATGGGGACAAAATTGAACGTAAAAGTCTAGAGTGTTTCAGCAAAGTTGAATCACATGGAGAGGAAGCTCAGGAAGTTTGTGGGTTATGAGCAACTTGGAGAATCATCTTCTTAGTCTGGCCTGTTGAATGCTGCATATAAATGAATTTATATAGAAGTGGAAAAGCAATCTCAGTATCTTTAGGGTCAGCACTGGGTTTTCTCTTCATCCTTTGTGCACCTGCATGGAGGAAAAGCTTTGAGCAGAGGGCAGGTGCAAGAAGATGGACTGGGATGATACAGAATCACAGAACTGCTTTTCCCTTTGTGTGGTTTTTGGTTTTTTTGTTCTTTCATTATTGGCCAAGAAAAGAGTGAAATGTATGTACATTGTGGAACTGTCAGCCATGGCTTCAAGCTAGAAGAAGGTAGATTTATATTAGATATTAGCAAGAAATTCTTTACAGTGAGGGTGCTGTGGCACTGGAACAGGTTGCCCAGGGAGATTATGCCTGCTCCATCCCTGCAAATGTTCAAGGCCAGCTTGGATGGGGCCTTGAGCAACCTGGTCTGGTGGGAAGTGTCCCTGCTCATAGCAGTGGGTTGGAGCTAGATAGTTTTTGAGGTCTCTTCCAACCTAAACCATTCTGTGATTCAGGCTACATGGGGAAGTTGGGAGTCACCATCCCTGGAGGAGTTCAAAAACCTGTAGATATGGTACTTTTGAAGCATGGTTTAGTGGCCATGGTGGCATTGGGTTGACACTGGACCCAATCTTTGAGGTCTCTTCCAACCTGAATGATTCTATAATTCATCCAGTTACTCTGCCATTCGTAGTGTCAAAATTTGAGACCCTTCATTTTGATGCTAGAAATGCAGATTTGCTTTACCATCACTGCAGTGATGTTTCTCTTTCCCCATATGAATCAAAGCCTTTGGTTAATAACAGCTTGATTTGAGGGTTGCAGAGGGGAAGTGGAAAATGGAACGTCTTGTCTGCGAGAGATTAATTTCCTTTTCCATTGTGTGGAGCCAACTGGCAGCCAGTGTCAAGCCAGTTCCATCCTAAGCTAATGTTTTCCAGCTGGACGGTGTTAGAACTGTGTTTTCAATTAGTATTTTTCCTGGGGTCCTTAGAACTAATAGAAAGTGATTTACCTGCAGGGAAACTATTCATATTGCAGGCTGCAGCTAGGCAACATATAACTAGCTGCTTTGGTTTATTCACTGCTCAACAAATACCCACTGGATCGCAAATCTACCACTAAATGTGCTTAGTTATTACAAACTCTTTTTCTCTGTGGCTTTTTGTGCATTTGGAGGTGCTGCCTATCACAATGATTTCTTTTTCTATGAGTGTTTAACGTCCCTGAGTGTTTGGGACTCATCCAGGTGTCTGAACCAGTATTGCTGTAATGCAGGCATTTTAGGTCTTGGTATTGAACTAATCTAAGTCCTATCTGCTACCATTTTTAGAAGAAGTTTGTTGAAAGAATTTAGGAAGTTTTATCATTTTGACATTAATCTTCAGGTATCTTGACTTTGGTAAAGGCATGAAGTTGTAGGTTTGTAGATTTTTTGGGACAATCACGCAGGGAGCGTAAGGAAGCAGACACTTAGCTTGAGCAAAACACTAGTGTGATCAACAAGAAAATGGTTGCATTAGTTAAAAAATTATACACGTTGGGGAAAAAATGGTCTTGGAAGCTTTCAGAGGATTTTCAAAACACTCTTCTAAAATTAAGCAGTTGCCTGGTAGAGCTGGTCTGTAGACTAGCCTCTGCTGTACTGTATTTAGGAGATCCTATGTGCGGAAACAGTACTAAGAGGTGATTATCTTTGCCACATCTGCGGTTGCCTAAATGGAGTGAGAGAAGTATTTGGTGAGCAAAATCCTCCTGAAGTTCATTCAGCATGTCCTGTACCTTCATGCTGAGGTGCATTTAGTTCTGCTGTGTTAAGCTTTCTGAGGGCAAAATAGCCTGGCTGTAAATCCTTCATCACAAATCGCCTCCCCAAGCTGGCTGTTCCTTAAAAATAGCAGAAAAATGGATGGAAAATAGCATCTCACTCTAGTAATTAGTTTGTTTTGTCATGGAAGAAAGTGCTGTTGAGTGGTACTAGGAGTGCCAGAAGGTCCCATCTGTTCAAGAAATACAGAGACGAAGAGATGGGCTGATTGAGGAGTGGGCAAGGGATACCACAGCTTTGTATTTTCAGGCTGCTTGTATTTCGCGTCTGAGTGGTGCCTTTGTGAAATTCCTTTTCCGTGGCGATGAAGTCAAAGCTGTCACTAATGAGCAGGGAAGTGAGAAGTTCGCCTGGAGAAAAGAAAATAGAGAGGAGACATCATTACTTTCTGCAAAACCTGAGAGGAGATTGTAGAGAAGGGAGTGTTGGTCTTTTCCAAGTGATGGAAGAAGAGGAAGTGGCCTCAAGTTATACCAGGAGAGATTTAGATTGGACATCAGGAAAAATTTCTTCACTGAAAGCCTAATCGGCTATTGGAACAGGCTGCCAAGGGAGATGGTGGAGTTGCTGTCCCTGGACATGTTCAAAAAACATATAGGTCTGGCACTTGAAAACTTGGTTTAGTAGGCATGGTGTCACTGGGCTGACAGTTGGACTTGATGACCTTGAGGTCTCTTACAGCCTCAATGATTCCATGATTCTGTAAGTTGGAAGCTATAGGTTTTGAGGAAGCTTCAGGGCTACCACTGTGGTGAGGAATGGTTGGAATTTAAGCATCGTTCATCTCCAGCATTTATACAGATGACTTCATCCTAATTTTTACTTGTAGCTCTCAGCCCTGTTGTGTTGTGATGTTTGATGCAACAAGAGAAGTTTGGTGAACAACAGTTAAGGGCCAAGGAGCTGATAACTTCTAGGGATTTTCCCTTCAGTTCATATGTTATTGATCATTGAATTTGCAGATGGACCAGCTTGTGTGACCCCTCCCAACCCAGTTTTCTTAAAACAAGCTGTATTAGCGTAAACATGTCAAGCAAGATGTCTCTCGCTCTAGTGCCACCAAGCTGAGATTGGGGGTCCTTGTGCAAGCAGGCAGGTATGGAATCATGGAATGGCTTGAGTTGGAAGTCACCCTTAAAGCTCGTATAGTCCAATCCGCCATGCAGTTAGCAGAAATATGAATCATAGAATAGTTTAGATTGGAAAAGACCTCTAAGATCATCAAGTCCAACCATTAACCAAACTCTACCAAGTCCATCACTAAAACATGTCATTAAGCTCTACCTCCAGTTGGATCAGGTTGGTCAGAGCCTCATCCAGCCTGACAAGGAAGGATAGCAGGCTTCAGATGGGCTATCTAAATGCAGTCTGAAGGAGAAACCGAAGCTATTGAGATGGTTTGGAGAGGGGCAGATCGGCAAGTCAGGGTTTTTCAGGGGTAGTATAAAGAAGCCAGTACGGAGAGTCATTCAGTGCCCTCAAAAGCGTAGTGGTTAGAGGAGAGATTAAACTGAGGGGGAAAAGGAGAAGCTGAATAATCTTAACCTGATGGGGCAGTTTCTGGAGATGGTTCATGCACAGCCTTGGAGGCCAGAAAGTCTGGTTTGATTATGCCTGACCCATCTGCCCTCAGCCTGCCTTTTAAAATGCCGTTGAATTATTTCTGGGCTTTTTCATACTGGCTGGTTCTGAGAGCTTTTCCTGGCAGTAACACAGAGGTGTTCAAAGCATGTAGCTGTCTCCTCGGCTTTAGCAAAAGCACTTCCACTCATTAGACTGGGTCCGTGTGGCATTGGGATTACGAGGGATGTACAAGAAGTGACATCGCAGCTTGTACTTGAGATTCGGTTTCTTGTTCATGGAAAAATGTAGGTTTTTCCTTTCCTCAGAAGGAGCAGCAGAGCTGGAAGTGCCCATAGTAAGAGCAAGGAGGGTTATCTTAGTGACTGAGGTGTGATACAGATAAGTTCACTGGAGTGACCCATCATTATGTGATCCATACTGTGAACAAAACATCAAAATTACCTGATAAAACCTAAACCAAATGAATAATTCTCAGATAAATAATGCTGGGCGTCTTCATTTGATATCTGTTACAAAATTAAGCACTTGGGATGGGGGTGGGTGAAATTTTTGCCACTTCCATAATATTCTACAGAATATAAATATATCGAAGGTTGTTCTTATAAGATCAACAGAAATCTGTTAAGCCCACCTTGGATTTAAGGAATATTTGCCTGATAATTGAAATCTATCTAGTTTTAGGATTGAAGATTGTAAAGTTTTCAGCAGATGGCTGCTGATTGTAGCTGATAAAGTGGAATTTGCTGGAGGGAGAGAAAGGACCTCGAAGCTTTGCACAGGAGAGGTTTTTTCTAAGCTCTTTTTTCCCTCTAGTGCAAACAAGTGTCTCTTCTGACTGAAGCACTAATAACCCCAGCAGCATCTCAAAAGCATTATCAAGGAACCTATTTGCATTACTTTATGCCAAGTTGTTGTTTCATGTGTCTTGTGTTTTCAGCCTTCATCCTACTGTTCTATTTCATTAGGGTTGGGGTTTTTTCTCCTTACATTTTTCATGTGCAAAAACCAGCCAAGTGGTCACAAAGAATCAGAAAAATCCTATCTCCTCAGCCATAAAAAAACAAGACAAATGTCAAACATCGGCCATATATTTATATATATATATATTCCCAGATTTGCTACCCATAGCCTCATCCATCCCATTCCATCATATCCCATCCCTTGCCTGGGGCATCAGCAGGAAATTGAAAAAGAAGGGCAAGCATTGGTTTAACTTGAGGGACGATGCTCAAAGCTGCAACATGAGGTTTTGTCATTTCAGGGTGACTGCTTTGAAACACAAACATGCACAGTGAAACCCCTTTCTTCAGTGAAAGCCTGTGTCTCTATCTTGCTATGTTGACACTGTGCAATTGAAAATCAAAGGCAGTTGTTAAATGTGGCAGGAGCAAAGCCAGAACCTCCACTAAGGCTGGTTTCCCTGTGTGCTCCACAGCTAACTGAGGGTGCTGTATTTCCCAGTTCAGACTGTTAGCCTTCATCTAAGGGTTGGAATATCATTTGTATTTCGTTCTTATTTAGTTCCTCGCATGCAGGAGCCCAGTTGTGAACAATTCATTCCGCAGCCGCTGTGTCGCTTCCAAGGTTCATATAAATGACGAGGTATAAATGTAAATTTTTTTTTAATCCAGATTCATTTACTGCAAATTATGGCTGGGAGTTCATTCATCCCTATCTCGTAGGACATACATATTACCCTGAGAATATGATTTTTTTTAAACTTAACACTCTATTTTTCTGAATAGAAAATTGCTTGTAACTTCTTTTACAAACGTTCAGGCAGCTTTTAATGGCACCATTTAAAAACTTGCAAATGGAACCTGACCCTTCTTTCCACAGAGTGAAATCATCTGAAGAAGTGGAATCAAATAATAAAGTTGAACTGTTTCAGTAATGTTCCTCCTCCCCCCTCCTTCCCCCACTGTAAGATTTTATGTATTTTTTTCTCCCTTTATTCTAATTTCCTTACTGGAAATTGAAAACTGTGTTGGGGTTATTTGATCAAACCACATAAATATGTTTTCTTGTTAAGGGAAGAAAAATGATAAAATCTATGCCATATGTATATCTGTTTTTTCAAATACATTTTGAAAAGCAATACAGAGGCAACCTAAAATAAAATAACCTAAAATAAAAAAAACCCTAACATAAAATTGATGCCACATTGGGGTTTTTTTTATATTACACAGAATATTTATTGTTCTAGCCATTAGCTTTATGTGACACATTATTAACCTTTCGGAATTGTCAAATATAAACGGCATAAATAGAAGTAATGGGATGAAATAATAAAAAAAGCCCCACAGAGAAATGTTTAGGGTGAACATGACACCATCCAATTTGATTGCGGGAAGCAGCTGGCTGTGGAATTGTCTCCCAAGGAAACTGATGGTCTTTTCCACACCGGGGTTACCTAGAAATAACCCAGAAAATGCCCCGAAAACTGCCCTTCTTGCGTGGAAAATACTGCTGTAGACAGCATATTAATTATGCAGCCTAATAGGCCTCTTACTGCTTATAACTTCTGTAATTAAGCTTTACACTTACTAAATACATATCAAACCCCATAAATGGCTCAAATGACTTGGCTTTTGGTTTCTTTTAGTGCTGGTTTTAGCCACTAAAGTAATCTGTGGAAAACAGCTGAGGAGAGATTTTGCTGCCTCCAGGAACAGTGAGGTTGTCTCACTGCTTAGTGTAATACCAGTAACTCGATGTTCTCATCTTGCAAAGGGTTGTCCCTGTTTCCCAGCTCTGCCTAACTCAAAGCCCATGGTAGCACTTTCCAGTTAAAGCTCATGGTTGTGGTAAACCTTCCTGATCGTGTGCATCTCCCAGTAAAGCCAGTTTACATCTGTACTCCTGGCTGAGAGATTTTCACTGTTTTGGTGGTCTTCATTTGACATTTGCGTTATTCTGAGTCCTAGTTCTTGGGATTGTTTTTACTGCTATTTCGAATGATCTTGGCTTTACTGGTGTGAAGGAGCAGTCAAAGTCTATTGCAGGAGAAAGCTTCAGGCTATTCATGGGCAGCAGATATTGGTGGGGATTGTGCCCCTCTACTCTGCTCTGCTGAAACATGTCCCCCCTGCAGAGCTGGGTCCAGCTCTGGGCTCCTCAGCACAGCAGAGACCTGGAGCTGGTGGAGCAGGGCCAGAGGAAGCCCCAGAAACGGTGCTCTGAGGGTGGAACCTGCTGCTGTGAGGCCAGGCTGGGAGAGCTGAAGGGGTTCAGCTAGACAAGAGAAGCTCTGGGAAGACCTTAGTGCAGCCTTTCAGGGCTTTTCAGCCAATAAGAAAGGTAGGGAAGAGTTCATCAGAGAGAGTGATGATAGGATGAAGGGTGATGGGTTTAAAGTAAGAAGACGGGAGATTTAGATAAAATATAAGGAAGAAATTGTTGATGCTGAGGGTGCTAAGAACCTGTCTCAGGTTGCCCAGAGAGGTGGGAGGACACCCATCCCTGGAACCATTCCAGGTCAGGTTGGACTTCAGGGCTCTGAGCAACCTGGTCTAGTTGCAGGTGTCCGTGCTCACTGTGGGGGTTGGACTGGATGCGCTTTGAAGGTCCGCAACTCAAAACTTTGTGATCAGCTGCATGAAATCCTGACTCCAGCTCACTCCAAATATTTGTTTGAGGACACAGGTTAGCATTAGGCAAGGGTGCAGTCATCTGTTCATAGCACAGATACAGCCTGAGCAGTGCAGCATCCCTTTCATTGACGTCCATTGTAGTTGCAGCCAGGGTGGAAACATTCTTTTGGCTCCACCTTATTGATGCTGTGCCTGTTGGCTGGGTGCAAGGGTGCTCTGTGTGTTGTCAGGGTCAAAGCTCCTGTGCAGTGAGCCACTGACCAGCAGTTTGGCTCCTATGGATTGACCCACCACCAAAGGTAAGATGCTGTTAACTGTAGTCTTCATCCACCCGCTCCAGCAGCTGGGCTCTGCTCCATTGCAGTATAGGACTCTCCAGTTTAGGCACTGCACAGAGCAGTCAGTGTGTGCCAAGTGTCTGAGGGATGCTTCTTATTTGCATAGATTTGAATAATGTCTATTTTATTGTGCTGTTAAGCTTTCAATAAAATGGAATTGCTTCTGTAATTCAACAATGGCTCTCGACATTGAAGTCTGGCAGAGGCTGGTTTTAACATCTGACACAAGGTGGTACACAGTTTGGAGATCGGTGTTTTTGGAGGTTTTTTTAAAGCAGGCTGTTAAAAGCCACCTGTTAAACTGAAGCATGAGCATTTATGACAACCTGATATCTGCTTCCCTAGTCCTACTCTAGTGAGAGGTGTCCCTGCCCATGGCGGGGAGGTGGGAATTAGATCATCTCTGAGGTTCCTTCCAACCCAAACAATTCTGCGATTCTCTGAAGCCTTCTTAGAGTCCTAGAACCATAGAATTGTTTAGATTGGAAAAGACCTTCAAGATCACTGGGTCCAACCATGAACCCAGCTGTCCCAAGTCCACCACTAAACCATGGCCTTAGGCTCTAGATCTCCACGACTTTGAAACACATCCAGGGATGGTGATTCAGCCCCCTCCCTGGGCAGTCTGTGCCAGGGCCTCATGACACTTTCCAGGAAAAAGGTTTTTTTCTGAGGTTCAAACTAAACTTCCCCTGGTGCAGCTTGGGGCCATTTCTTGTTCTATCACTTGCTCCTTGTGAGAAGAAACCAGCCTCCACCTCTCTTAATCCTCCTTTCAGGTAGTTGTACACAGCAATAAGGTCTCCTGTCAGCCTGCTTCAGACTAAACACCCCATCAGGTAGTCTTCAGCAGGTGTTGCAGAAAAGCAGCTTGGACCTCCTACTAAAGTATCCTGGGTGGTAGTGTAGAGGTGGGGAAGGAAAAGAGATATAAGCTCCTCTTAGAAATTCACATTGAAGCCAGCCAGCTTCTCCTTGAAACCAGACAGCTTAGCCACTTTGCACCATGGTTTCACCTACAGAGGTCACCTCAAAACACAAGCAGGGTGACAGCAAGGCCATTTATGGGTGAGATCCACAGTCAAGCCATTAGGATTCTGCTTAAATTGCCCACAACTTTTCCTCTGAGTCTATAGGGCTGCACTGACAGGTTGCTTTCTGTCTTGCAGAGGGCACAGTATGTCCTTTACTCCCAGATGACCTCTTGCTTCCATCAAACTCTACATTCCCATCACCAGGCATGTGAGTCACTCCATCCAGCTGCGCTTTGTCTCTCAGTAGGACGAGCGCATGCTCGGAGATGGGCTGTGAGTCACAGTTCAGAATCATGTGCCTGAACTGGTGCCATCAAAAATAAATGTGCCAGGACTTGATTTATTACAGTGGTTGGGTTTTTTTTTTGCTGTTACTGACTGTGACTGCTTTGGGTAGACAATAGATGCTGTTCTCCTCCCCCCCTGCTCGATTTCAGATTGAGATTAGCTGCAGCACCATTGTTGTAGGCTAAATCACCTTCATTTGCCATGACACATTTTTCACCTGAGTTTTTCTGACTCTTTCTTCCATACAACATAGGATAGTCACATATCCCTACCTGTAATCCTATTCACCCTGAAGAATTTTTGGAATCTGGAAGGGTGTTTGCTCCTGGGCATCCAGGCTCCATCTTGGCTTCTCTCTCATCTCTTTTGCGGGCAGCTGTTGTCACAAACATCTGCCAGTGAAAGACAGTTGATGTTCTCCTTTCCTCCCTCTCCAGGTATCTTTTGTGAGATTGGTATCTTCATGGCATCTTAGTGATGTTTCCTGTATCCACATCAGAAAAGGGAGAAAAGGGGTGTCAGGGGAAAACAAGTAGATTTAGATCCTCAGGCACAGGTCTGGTTTTTAAACCCTTTCTTTACTCTTCGTTAATAAGTTTCTTATCTTTCTTTGCTGTAATACTGTCCTGGGTTTTGCTGTGTGTGTTTTGGTGACCCTAAGAAATCCAAACTGGCACAAAATAATCTAAGCCAGGACAACCATGATCTTGGGTTTAATTCCTTCCATATCCCCTTGCAAGTGCCTGACAGATTTTTGATGTGTTGGTATGGGAAAGATACTTCCTTGCTTTGTATGGTTGATAAAAACAAAGTTCTCTGTGCCCAGAATTACTAACCATTTTTGACTAAGCCAGTTGGGAAGGGAAGGAAGGAAGGTCAGAGTTGTCTTCTCCTCTCCTCTTGGTACATCAGTTACATTAAAAATTTGCTGCATCATGAGGAACAGACTCATCCCTGTGAAATAAAACTGAAGTCTAGATGTTGGCATGACCAGGGCCTACTGTAAGGGAGAGCACTCACTTTGAGGCCCTTTCTGTGACAACCTATGCAGGAGGTCTTCATGGTTCACAGTGAGACCAGGAAAGCAGAGAGGAGGAAGATGTGTGGCTTTGTGGCATGAAATAATAATCCCACAGAAAAAGAAAGATCAGGCCCACAGGGACTCATAATGAGGATTTCTGCTGCATACTCGTGAATTGGAAAGGGCAGAGGAGAAAGGGTCGAGCTTGGAGCTGAGAGATGAGTTAAATTATCGTCAGAGTCCCTTCAGCTCTGTGACTGAGAGCAGTATCATGAACAACTTCTATTCCCTGTCTTTTTATGGTATTCAGGAGAGTCGGGGTGGTTTTGATACCATTACAGGGGCTGTATTGAAGCACGAAACGTCAGCCATAGTCCAGAGCAGCAGATGAGTTGGGAGAGCTGGAGATGGGAGTGTTCTGTGCTCTGAGAAGAAATTCAGAGTGTTGCTTATTCAGCTGAGCCGAAAGCTTAAATGAACAGCAGGGTAAAGCCCAAGGAGAGGTTTAAAATACAGAATTAATTATTAAGAAGGTGGATTAATAAATTTAGGTGAAAAGATTTGATGTTAGGAGAAAGTTCCTTGGTGTCACAGAGGTGAGATCTAGAAGCAGAGAGCCTCTCGAAAGGTCTTACAGAGATGACAGCAAAGGCTGAAAGTTTAACTATTTTGGAATGAAGAGTTGCACTTCTGTGTGCAGTCACCTGCTTTAGTGAAGGGTTGGATTCAGTGATCAATGAGGAGTTATTTTCCAGCCTCCTATTTCTGCATATTATTGGCTGGAGGATGATGACTCTGCTGCTGAGTGCCCTCATGGCATTACAAAGCCTGTTGGAGTAGAGTTGCATTCATCAGTGTATGTTGAGGAAGGAGCAGAGTTGCAGAAGTGTTTTGATTAGAATCATGGAATCAGATAATGATTTGGTTTGACAGGACCTTCAAAGCTTAGAAAGTCTAACCCCCTGCAGTGAGCAAGGACATCTGCAACTACAGCAGGTTGCTCAGAGCCCCAAGGTCCAACCTGACCTGGAATGATTCCAGCCATGGGGCTTTGCCCACCTCTGTGGGGCAGCCTGAGCCAGGGTCTCACCACACTCAGCATCAACAGCTTTTTCCTTCTATCCAGTCTCAGTCTTCTTTCTTAAATTAAAACAATCATCCCTTGTCCTATCACTGCATTCCTTCATGAAGAACCTCTCTCCATCTTCCTTAAGGACCTCTTTCACTGCTGAAAGGCTACACTGAGATCTGCTTGGAGCTTCTTTTCTCTAGCTGAACCTCCATAATTCTCCCAGCCTGGCCTCACAGCAGGTCCCACCCTCAGAGCAGCATTTCTAGGTCCATTTATTTGGTAGAATTTAAAATCAAATGCAGTAATTTGACAAGATAATCTATTCTCAGCATGTTCGGTTGCTCCTTCACCCTTCTCTTCCCCCCAACTACTTCCTCTCAGCTAGGTCTCTGCTGCTCACTCTGCTCAATGCTGAGGTTGAGCAAGCAATTGAGTCATCTGGTCATTGAGTCGCCTGTGGGATTCAGCACCAGGGGGCCGCTCAGTTGCCTTGTGGGGAAAACAGTCATGTTGAGTTTGATCTCTTTGTTGGAGCTGGCAAGAAGACCAAGAAATCTGCAGTCATAAACCATGCAGAGAGGGCGGCTCCTGGCGTTACAGCCTGGAAAATCCCTATTTATCCACCTCACACAAACAAATTGTTGTTGTAATCATTACAGTAGACACACGATATGAGAACAGGTTGAAGTTTCATTTTGCTCACTGAAGCTTGGGGTTTTTTTCTTCTTTTATTGAGCAGCAGTAATTTAATGCCATTGCTTGACTGCCATTGCGTTATTTTTTCTACGTGTCTTTTGCCTTGTATCGAGTTTCTGTTGAACACAGAAGTACTAGGGTACAATTTTATTCCTATTAGAAAAAGCAATAATTTCATTAATATCAGAATAGAATTTGTCCGTTCTAAACAAGAAATCGGAGAACATGGAGCATATCAAGTAAAAAACATCACCTTTTCTTTTGCTAGTGCGAAAGGAGGGTCTTGTACCTGTACTCGTAGGAGTAGTTTAGTTTCTGGGCTGTGGTGTTGCGTTTTGCAGAGCTGAAGGGCATAGATTAGTGGTGACCTAGTGGTGCTGGGTCAGTGGTTTGGACTTGAAGATCTTAAAGGTTCTGTGATTTTGTCTCTCTAATGATGTATTGAAATGAACTCTTGATCATCCAATAACTTCTCTACCAGAGAACAGGAGGCAGGGCTGTTCAAAGACACTGAGGGTCAGGAAGAATCCAATCTCCTGCTCCTGTAGAGTGGGAGCCCATTTTATCTCTAGAATTATAGAATCACACAGCCAGTCTGGTTGGAAAAGATCAGTGAGTCCAGCTGTTCCCCCAGCACTGCCAGTTCATCCCTGACCCATGTCCCTCACTCCACATCTCCACAGCTTTGCAACCCATCCCAACACAGGGACTCCACCACTGCCCTGGGCAGCCTGGGCCAGGCCTGGACAACCCTTTTGCAGAAGACATTATTCCTCAGGGCCAACCTAGACTCCCCCTGTGGCACAACTTGAGGCCATTTTCTCTCATCTTCTGAAATAAGAGATAGACTCCCACCTGATTCCAAACTCATAAAGTTCAGAGACCTGTGGAAAGCAAGAAGGTCTCTCCTGAGCCTCCTTTTCTTTACGTAAATCTGCCCCCTCCCCGCCCAATTCCCTCAGTCACTCCTCAGAGCACTTGTGCTCCAGACCTTACCCCAGCTCCACTGCCCTTCTCTCAACGCACTCCAGCACTTCAGTGTCCTTCTGGCAGTGAGTGAGGGGCCCAAACCTGAATGCCAGGATTAGAGGTGGGGCCTCACCAATGCCCAGTCCAGGGACATGATGCCTTCTCTCATCCTGTTGGCCACACCAGTGCAGACTGAAACCATTGGCTCATCTCCAGCCACTGGTTACCAACAACTCCCCCCCGCCCCGATCCTTTTCCTTGGGCAGTTTTCAGCTGCTCTGCCCCAGTCTGGAGCAGTGCAGGGGGTTGGTGTGACCCAAGGGCCAGACCAAGCACTTGGCCTTGGTGACTGTCATGTCACCTAATCCCATTACTCCAGCCTGTCCAGAGCCCTCTCTGGAGCCTCTTGACCCTCCAGCAGATCCCCATTCTCAAAGCCCAGCTTACTTCATGTTATGAGTTATCCACGTTAGGATACGGCAGGTCACCAAGATCAGATTCAGAGCTGGGATCACAAACTTGTCCTTGGCTCTGCTTTTTAGTCCTCTGCTTTTCAGTTTATCAAAGAACAGTCCAGTCCAGTCGACTTTCCACAGCACTTCCATGTCCCAGAGTCACTCGCTACCTAAGAGTGGTCTAGAAGGCCACTGGAAGATAACCACGACCCCTAGAACAGAAATGAAGGACAAAATTGGGCCAAAACAGCCGAAGACAAAGAACTTGAGTGAAGTGGAGAGTGATTTGGGGCTAAATGTTCTTTACCCTGTTAATGCATATTGTCTTGTGAAGTTGTTACCTGGGGTCAACCTCTGGAACTGAGTGTTCAACCACCAAATCACAGTGGCTGGATGTGCCAATGCATTTCATAGCACTATAGAATTGTCTGGAAAAGACCTTCAGGATCATTGAGTCAAAATGCTGCTAATGGGTTCAAACAGGAAAAAAATCCCTCAGTCCTGTTTTTCTGCACTAGCTGCTCCATTGTTACTGAATTTAGGGAGAAGTACGAGCTTCATGCAGTGTTTGACTTTGTAGCAGGTACATTTGGTTAAGTAAATGTGGGGGTTTTGCAATAACTGGGGTTTAAATTGTGACTAACATTCGTTTCAGCTTTGCTAGCGACGTGGTCCATGCCCTGAAGCTTGTGTGGTCTGAAGGAAGTGACTCTGGGGGAAGAGGGAGGCTGTAATGGACCATCTAACCTTTGATTTCTCCTCTCCTTTGCCTCCCTGCAGACTGTACCAAAGCCAATAGCGCTGGAGCCCTGCTTTGGGAATAAAGCAGCCGTTCTGTCTGTATTCGTGAGGTTGCCTCGAGGACTTGGGGGTATCCCACCACCAGGACAGTCAGGTGAGGAATATCATCATCTCCACTCACTTGGTATTAATGGTCTGCTCGTTCCCTGGCCTCAGAGTCACAGCACAGTGTCCAGCTTGATCCTGCAGTAATTGCTGTACCCACAACACAGCTGGGGATGCACTCAGGTTATTTTAAGCTCACTCCTGACCTGAAGTTTGATTCAATTTCTTGGGTCAGTTGATGGATGAACATTTGATATTTGGATTACACTTCAGTTTACGGCTGGGGACACATGGGGACAGACAGCAGTTACTTATCAAAGTAACCCGTCTCCCAGCCCGTTCTCTTCCTCTCAAGCTATTCCCCCTTCTCCCATGTATTCTCCTTCATTGCCAGCTCCATTTGTAGACAGATGTGAAATCACAGAATCAAGGTTGGAAAGGACCTTCCAGATCATCAAGTCCAGCTGTCCGCTCTATAACCCTTAACCACTAAACCGTCTCCTTCAGAGCATCCATGCTGTCCTCTTAGCAGCTCTAATCAAAGCCATTTTCTCAATCTAGCCTGAGGTTCCTTGTTCAAAATTCCTCACTGAAACCAAACGTCATAGTACTGAGATGTCATCTCCCAGGCAGTTTGTGATCTAACTGGGATTTTAATAGTTGGACTTAATAATTTTAAAGATCTTTTTTCCCCACCTGATTCTCCAGCACCCAGTGAATGTGATGAAGCAGAAGGTCTTAAAAGTTTTATCTGATTTTGAGATGTGACATTTCAGTTGTGAGCTGTGTCGATCTAAATCCCGAATGGCCAGTGGTGGTTTGTCTGTGAATCTAATGGGAGGAGGTTGCAGAGATGAGAAATGGCTGGGAAGAGCAGTAAAACATCCACACACACATGCCTTGAAGATTTACTGTCATGTAGGGAAAGACACCTCCCTTCAGTATTACGGGTTTCCCATCCATTAATACCCATATTTCTTATTTCCATCTTTTTCTGCTTCCAGTAAAACACGTGGTATTTAAAAGCTTATTTCTGAGTTTAATCTCTTAAGCCAAAACCCTTTCCTAGTTCTCTTTTTATAAGGAAAAACTCTGAAAATGAGATTCATTTCATGTCTTGGAGGGTTGGTTTTATTTTCTCTCTCAGCAGCAGTGAAAGTATATTTTTTTTTCTCAATTGCAAGTCCAGAGGAGGCAACGTGGATATCTGAGGGATGGAGCCCCTCAGTTGTGGGAACAGGCAGAGGAAACTTGGGCTCTTAAGCCTGGTGAAGAGAAGTCTCTAGAGGGACCTTATAGCAGCCTGCCAGTACTTGAAACGGCTACAGGGAAGCTGGAGATGAACCTTTCACGAGACAACTAGTGAAAGGACAAGAGCAAAGTTTTTAAGCTAAAAGGGGGCTGATGAGATTTTAGTAGGAAATTCCTCCCTACGAGGGTGCTGAGGCACTGAAACAGGTTGCCCAGGGAGGTTGTGGCTGCTCCATCCCTAGCAGTGTTCAAGGACAGGTTGGATGGGGCTCTGAGCCTCCTGGTCTGGTGAGAGGGTTGGAACTAGATGATCTCTGAGGTCCCTTCCAACCTAAACTATTGTGTGATTAATTTGTTTCCATGACTGGTTTTGTTCTGTTGCCTCAGGTCTCGCGGTGGCCAGTGCTCTGGTGGACATTTCACAACAGATGCCAATTGCCTACAAAGAGAAATCGGGTGCAATACGAAATCGGAAACAGCAGCCCCCTGCACAGCCAGGAACCTGTATTTGATGCATGGACATCAGAAACTTTATGGGGTTTTAAACAAAATGGAAAAGGAACACCTAAGAGGAGAAGGAGGAGGAGGAGGATCTCCCAAGTTGTGTCTCAAGAGACTAGAAGCACTCAGAAAAAAAACCACAACTCCCCCAGACCTGACCTTTTTCTCTCATCTACGTGATAGTTGGCTTGATTTGACGACTTGCTCCACTTTTTACGTTTTACTGACACGTGGCTTCCGATTGCTCCTTTTGTTTTCCTTCCGGTTGAAAGTACAATACCTTTTTGTCCCAGGTCCGGTCACATCCGATCATCACCATCCCCGGTCCGTGTAAATAGAAGGGTAGTCCAATCTGAATGACACTCAGGTTTCTACATGGAAAAGTGCTTTGTAGTTGATGTATTTATCAAACTGTACAAAAAGAAAAACGATGCAGTGTTTACAGGTGTCGGCTCTCAGCACATAAACACTACTATTAATCCTCAAAGCATCCTCATCCTTTGTTTTCTTTTCACCTTCTACCTTGAGTCCCTCATTATCTCAGTGGAACTCTCAGCCAGACGCAGCGGTTTCGTAGTCAGCGTGGTCCAGACCATTGTGGTGTAGGCTAAAGGCTAATGTCGCGTGTCCACGCCTGGAGAAGCTGAAGGTTGGTTGTGGAGGACTCAGTGTTTACATAGTCTTAACCTGCTCGGAGAACACCTCACACAAGTGCCTAGACTTGATCAGATCTAGGGAGCAAGGAGACTGCTGCACACATTTCAGCTTTGTTCTGTTCCTTCTAAATACACGTATCCACACAGCCATAGAGTCACCCGAGGCAGTCTGTGTTCCTGGTAATCCATCACGTGCAGTCAGGGGAAAATGACATTTCCTGGACCAACAAACTGCTCAACCAGGTGGAAATATCTGGAGGGAAAGAGGAGTTTCAGTATCTTCTAAGAAAACTCTTGGTTTCACCAGCGCTTTTGAGAGAAGCAGTTTGTGTACCAGGTCACATATATCCGTTCTGATTTTCTCTTTCCCTCCCCTTTCTTTCCTGCCATTCTTCTGAATGAGAGCTGAGACATTGTTCCTCAGCAGTAAGATTTGCTCCATCGTCTTACAGTGTGTAAAAAGCAGCACTCCAGGTGCATTTGAAGACATAGTGAAAATAAATAAGTAGAAATCCAGTGGAGCAGCCTTGTTTGGCCACGGGTCTGAATTCTGCATGGTCAGTTACTGATACTTCCCGTTGGGACGGAACCTCTGGTAAATGTTGAAGAAGGAGTTTTGTTGGTGAAAAGAAGGGACTTGCAACCAGCAAAGAGAAGACTTGGTTGGCTTGGGGGGGGATGTAAGAAAATGTCTGAAGTGTTCTGACGAGTTGGGATGATGTCTGGAGGTTCAGGGTTGGACTGAAACCCTCAGGCTGGTGCGTGGTAGTGCCCGAATGTCTCTGTTGATTCGGGTATGGTGCCACATGAGAAGTTCGTGCTGGTGAGGCTGGTAGGAGGGTGTTACGTGAAGGTGCCAAACGAGGCTTGTAACTGTTGCTTGATCACAGTAAGTGCAGTTTTATTCAGGCTACAGTCACTGGTTTCTGACAAGGACAGCCAGTGGTTATGAAATGGAGAAATCAAGTGGAGGAAAGTGCTCTTGAACCTTCTGTCGAGGCAGCATCATTACACAAAAAAAAAAGAAAAGGAAAGGAAACCCAGGTAACAGCATCATTTCTTTTATGCATGTTTTGGTGATCAAGCACACATGAACCATTTGGATTTGTTTGTTTGGAAGTGGTTTTTTTTGAACGGTGTATCTTGAAGAAGCTCTTTGGAGTGTGGTGGCATCACAATAAAGATGCGAATTGCTGTGTGTGCACGGACAGCGGTGAGGGGGGACAACCTGCTGATTTGAAGACAGTAGTGGATTCTAATTCTGGTTGAATGTGTTGTTTAACAGGTACAACAGGGCTGCAGCAAAAACAGTGGGGAGAAAAATGCATTTTATATATATATAAATATATTATATATATTTTATATCTATATTTATATCTCTCATCTGTTTCTAAATTAGAAGTCTAAATGTCCTCTAGGTTGCTTATATGAGGAAAAGGGATGAGCTTTGTCCTATAGATTTAAGATGTTTAGGCATTCTAAGATTTGAATCGATGCACAGATAACCTCAGATAGATTCATCTCCTGAAAATTGTTCCTAATTCCAGAGGCCAACCTGAACTAGAGAAGTAATACGAGACTATTACTGTTAGTAATTTAGATGTTTTCAGCCATGAGGCCCGTTCTCATGTTCACAGGTGTCACATTCTTGCTTCTCCAACACTCCCATTGCAAGGAAATCAGCCAACCCAAACTGAGAAAGTTGCTGAGCTTCACTCTCTGTATTCAGGACAGCACTTAAGCATCTGCTTAAAGTCATCACTTGGAGTTTCCTTGGCCAGAACCAGCTTTCAGGACAATAGGCCTGGAGGAGTTATAGATTTTCACATTAACAAAGACCTTAATGTGTTTTTTTTACCCTCTGGAAAGCCAGGTTGTCTGATCTCAAAAGCTTGTGGTGGAACACACCCAGAAGCTTAGACACCAAGTTTGGACTCAGATCCTGAAAGGACAAGCAAAACTGATCAAACTCTCGAGGTTTAGCAGCACCAAAGGATGCGAATAGAGGAACAAGACTTATTTCCAGAAATACAACAAAACGGCTCCTTTAGGATGCTCTGCATCTTCTCTCTGTTCTGATGCGAGAAAAAGAGACGCCTCATGCATATCTCTGCTGCAAACAGTTTCATCCCAACTGAAAGGTAAACTAGAGGCACAGGTTGAGGGGAGGAAGAATTGCTGGTATCAAAAGTGAAGGATTTATGGGTTCCTTTCTTTTGGAGGGGGAAGAACGACCATATTTCATGGGAGAATCTGTAAATAAATGGAAAATAACCCCCCGATGTTGCACTTGTACATAAACTATACAGTAACATGTGGAACATTGGAAGATTTAAAGTGTACATAAACCCCAAAAAAATCTCGAATGTATTTTTTGATGCATTTTCAATGATGTATGGGTTTTGTCTTAGCAGCTCCTTCATACGCTGAGAGTTAGGTAGCATCCCAGAGCTTTAAAGAAACATTCCATTATCTTCCCAGTACCTCACAGTGTAAAAAGCAGGGAGGCAGAATCTGACTTTTTTCTGTTCAAATACATTTCAGTTAAATGTGTGAGAGAAGTAAAAGAAAGGCTCTTCTCTTTCAAAGGGGAGGAAAAAAACAACCCAATACTCAAAGACAGGTAATAAATGGACTTGGAGCAGTCATTGCTTGGAGCAATGCATCAGCACGTTCAGCCTCTTCCATAAGATTCTGCAAGTGATTTCCATTCAGAATCACCGTTTCCCAGCAGTGGAAAATTTCCCAGCTGGCTGAAATTGAGCATTCAAGGATTCAACCCTTTTTAATTCTTTAAAAGCAGTCTTAAAAAAACTGAATAAAGAGTCAGAAGCATTGTGTTTATTTTACTCTAGAAAGCATCCATCTCCTAACAACACATTCTTAATTTTTCTTGGTTCACTGTTTTCTGTTCTTTTTAGCCCAGAATTTTGTCTGGACTGTGGTAACATGAGTGATCCACATGTGGGTCAAGCTGTTGGATGCAAGAAGATTGATGGGGACACAACGTTTTGAGTTGTTGCTGCTCCCTCTGGACATTAAAATGTGCTGTATTGAAATAATAAATCCATCAGGTACAACACATGGTGTATAGTGTACCACAGCGTGGTGGGGGGGCACCATGAAAGCCCCTGTTGGCTGCCTTAGGGGCAGTCTGTAAACTAAATATTGTTCCAACACATCATTTTCTCTGCGGTCAGTGTTTACAGACATCCATAGTCACTGGGTTTAGCAAATGGTTAAGTGGCAGCTCCACTCACCGGTCCCCAGTGACACTGAAATGAGCTCTTGAGGAAACACCCTTAGTCAGAAGGGTGAGGTTGAGCTTGAGGCCTTTCCCTCAGCCCACTGAGAGTCCGGTGTGAGGCTGATGCTCCATCCTGAACTTCTGGTGTTAAAAGCTTTTTCTCATTTCCATGAGACCTTGAGTGTAGGGACAGGGCACTGGCAGCATCTCTCACCCTGTCAGACCCTTCTCCCTGTAAACAGCAATTTGCCAGCGCTTGAACTTCCCAGAAAGCAAAGAATGGACCCTCTGTGCCTGGAACCACAGAATCATAAGATCTTCCATCCAACTCACCCCAAGCCACTAACGCCTCTGCTTTTCCTAATTCTTATCTTGTTTCAGGAATACCATGGGAGAAAGCGGGAGGTGGTTAAGAGCAGGTTGGTTGCCTGAATTAAAGGGAAAGCTGCCGATGGAGGAGGCACTCTCAAGCCTTTGGAGCGACAGGAATGGAGGGTCAGGAGTGTCTCTCTTTTTTCTGATGTGGTGGTGATGATTTCAGTCCAAATCCCACTTTTCTATGTTGACAGCTCCTTGAATTAGACGAGTTTTCCACCCTAGGACTTGTACAGCAGCATGAATAGGCTGGGGTTTTTTTGCATCAAGGACAGGTTTGGTTTGGTTTGTTCTCTTTGTTCTAGCGCTACACGCAGACTATCTTTGAGCATCTTCCAGGTACTCTAGTTCTTTAGACATTTTCCTTGACATTTGACTCCACAAACCTCTTACCAGAAGAAGTGAAGATTAAAATACAAAATTCGCAGAGGAGCCTACCACGTCAGCCCAGTTCTTGTTGTCTTAAAAAAAAAGGAAAAAAATGAAACAAATTTTATATTTCCTCTGAAAATTGTGTCCCGCGAACGTCCTTTACACCAGAGATCCCGGAATTAATCTTATCCCGGATTTGATTTGATTTGATTTCCCCCTGCCCCTTTTGTTCTGTAATCATTTACAATTCCTACCTGTGTTTGGACTCGAGCGTAGGGTGTGAATATTGTACAATTCAGCATTTGCTGCGTTCATGTGTAAATAGGAGCAGAGTATTGTAAACTATTTCATTGCCGGGGATCGTGGGTGTTCCACAGACACGTTTAGGACTGCAGGTTTTGGTATAATTTTTTTGTATTGTAAAATAGCAGCTAATTTAAAGCGGGAACGAGAGGAGACAAAACACAAAACGTTCGGGACCGGTGCGTGCGTTTTAAATACAGATGTGAAGTACCTGTATATAAATAAAGGTAAATAATGCAGATCTTTCCTCTGAAATAAAAAGTAGGTCATCTGGTTAAAAAGGGGGTTTTCCCCTTCATTATGCTCTTCTTTTTCCCCCTATCTTTCTTAGAGTAAAGGGGAAGAAATCATTCCAAATGTTTTTAAGGGCTCCTGGCTGGGGTGAGAGTGAGTTTCCACCACTGGTGGTAGATCTCAAGGTGTTTGTATCTCCCTGAACAGACTGTATCCATCCCGCTCCAGAGACTGGATCTGGGAGGAGGAAAAAGAGGTCGTGTTCTCCAGAGTCACCCATCACCACCACCTACACCTTCCCTAGGGTGCCCTAGGGCAGTTCTTGTCCCTCCCTGATGTTCTCTACAGCTGTCTCTGAAGGGTGATGGAAAGAAGGAGCATTTTAAGGATGTGAACAAGTGTTCATGGCAGAGATAAAAGGGCTTGTTCTCCATGCAGGTCATCTGGGGTGGGCAGAGCTGAAGAGGGAATTTATTTGCTCCTCAGCTGTGAGGAGCTGAGGAATCCTGGGTCGTTGCTGGGATGGCCCAGCTGGTTTTTATTTGGTTCAGCAACTGTATTAAGGTCCCAAAGCTCAGAGCTTCTGCATTCAGGGTTTAAACAAGCCAGACAACCTCCCAAAACTGCAGTCTCTCCTCTCTGTTATCCTTACTGCTCTTTTTTCCATTACACCATCCCTTGCTTTGATGCGGGAGAGAAAAATCAGACACCCCTGGGGACTGTATCATCCAAAGAGCTCTACAGCCTTAGTGGTGCCATCGCCTGGTGTTTCAGACCCACACAAAAGCCAGGAGAGCAAAGTCAGAGGTGACTTCTCCTCTCCCACCCCTTAGAAGCCCATGTGAGCTCATCCAGCCTTCAGCCTCGGTGATTCCAGCTGAGATAGAACCAGTTGTTCTCTGTTTACGCTGATGTCGCTCCTCAGCTTTGAAATCCAACACTGCTGAGATGAAGGTGAGTTAAACCTAGCATTTATTGCCACCATCTCCTGAGACCATTGTGCTACTTCATCCCATGGCATTAAACCTGCACACTGAAGCCCAGAAACTGCTTCTGAGCTGAGTGGAGCTAGTGTGACAGCACAGCGTGGGGTGGCCAGACTCAAAATGAAGTGGGCAGGGGGTGGTAGATTTAAAACTCATTTTGGACAGCAGGATAAAATCTAGAGGTATGGTGCTCGATATCATGCCTGCTCTGATTTTTCTTCTTACATTGTGGCAAAGAAAAGGTTTGCAGAGGTTTCCAAGGCTCTGCATACATCTGGGATAACTCTCATTGCTGGGTCGCCTACCACACAGTTGGACTTGGTCAGCTGAGCAGCCAGAGGGGGATTTGCCTGGCAGCGATTCTTTCCACAGAACTTAAATTCCCATCATCTACAGAAAGAGGGGAGGCACTTGGAAGTGTCTTCACAATTTAATTCACCCAACCCAAACTGGGGCTTTAGGTTGCACTGGGTGTTGGTTCTCCTTACTGAGGAGACTTGGGGCGGTTCCTGGGGGGTTACTCCTCTCTGGTTGTTGGTAAAATCATCACTCGCTGTGATGGAAGCAAACACTTGCTTTTCATTCCCTCATTAATTGGAAAAAGGGAGGGAGCGTGACATGTGAGAATGAGCAGGAGCTCCACAGCTTGCACAGCTCACCAGTTGGAGAGAACAAATTGCAGAAGGTTTTGTAGTTCTCCCCAGGCATTTTGGATTCGGAACTAATTAAGTAGCAACAAGGCAGGGCATCGAGTGACTGAAAACTCTGAGGTGTTTTCAGAGGCACAAAGGAAAGTAGACTGAGGGATCTTTTAATGAGATGACTGATAGGACCTGCTACCGCTGGTTCTCAGACACAAGTATCACCTACACCTGGTGGGCTGATCTCCCAGTGCTCCCCATTGCAGGGGTAGCCAGGAACAGCAACACCTCCCTGAACGCACAGACAGCCCCAACACCCTCCTTCACCCAGTTCTGGGATATTGGCCACCACTCTGTGGCCGACACTGAGGTCAGGCCCATGGTGGTCTTGGAGGTCCCTTTTTTCCTCAGTGACTCCATGGCCTCAGTGACCAGCTCAGGTTTGCAAATCTGCCCCAGAGATGTCTCAAGGGACATAAAAGTCTCCCCCCAAACACAAATCCAATCGTAGAAACCACGTTAAGATGCAAAATCAGTCCCTTTGCTCCCCTCTCTGTGTTCCTGGGTCCCCATTCAGACCTCAAACCCAAGTCCTCTAACCTAAGGCTCTAGAGGCTGTGGGACCTTTTCTCTGGGAATTCAGGATATTCTTTCACCTGCTGTTACTTCATTGTGTCTCCCTGTCTGATGACCCTGCTCGGAGGAGGGAGTTCGGCTGAGTTTTCTTGCAGGCACAGCTAATACCCCCAAATCCATACTCAGATCTGGACATGCGACAGAAATGAGGGTCAAGCAAAGATCCTTCTGGCTGCTAGTGGTGCTCCTGGCCCAAAATCCCTTCATCCTTAGTTTAGATCCCATGAGCCCATTCCTGGAACCATTCCAGGTCAGTTGGACCTTGGGACTCTGAGCAACCTGCTTTAGTTGCACAAGTCCCTACTCCCTGTAGGGGAGTTACACTGGATGAACTTTGAAGGTTCCTCCAACTCAAATGACTGGGTCTATGATTCTATGGCCTCTAAAGATCCCTCCTATCCCAAACTGTTCCATCACTGTATGACAAATACAGAATGATCTCCGGGCTTGCTTGAAGCTAGTTGCTACAACCCAGAACAGGGGGAGTCCTAACCAGCATCTGCTGTCCCATCTAGATCCTTGTGCTGTCCTTCAGCACAAGATCCCCATTGATACTAGTGGCTATCTGACCCTGACAGGGCTCTGGTGATTGTCCCCTTGCCCCCAGACCAGTCCCACCAGCTTTTCAGGTGCTAACCCTTCTTGAGGAGCTGCCTACCAAGAAGCAGGGAAAATTCACCAGACCAGCAGTGTTTTCACAGCACACTTCAGGTTCAGCCAGCTGGAACATGCCCAGGAAGTGTTCCTTGTGTCAGCAAAACTCCAACCACCACAGCAGCCTCTGCATCGTAGAGAGAAGGAAATAGCTTGGATGAGGCTTGGATAAGTCTGGCTTAACCCTAGGGCTCTGCGTCTGCATCCTCAGCTGCTTGGAAGAAAACCATGATTGTTTGAAAGAAACAGTGCAGCCAGTCTGGGTTCACCTTGAACCACTTAGTGTTCAGGCACGGGCTTGAGCTGCACTGGGTGTTTCTATGTGCATTTTAAGTACATTTGTTTTCCAGCAAATTGTTTTCCCCCCAAATTGGCAAGAAAGCATTCCGTTTGCCTCTAATCGATACCCCTGTGATTTCTTTACTTTCTTTCTTATTTTAAGTTTCCAAAAATAACTCTCAGATCTTCGTGGCATGAACCACCCCCTACCCCCCCGTTCTCCTCCATCTCCCCTCCTTCTGTGCCCTGCAGGAGGGCACAGCACCAGCCACCTTCAGTTATTTCCACCCACATGGGTTACGTGGCATCATCTCAGCATCAGGGGCTCGACATGCTGCTAACTGCGGGTGCAATTATTCCTATCCCTACTGCATCCTGATGTGCCTCCCTCTTCCTGTGCTGGAACCAGCTTTGAGCTAAATCTACTCCAAATTGCTCCCAAATCGTTGCATGCCTCACCCCCACATGCAGCATGAGCAGAGTCAGGGCTTGCTGGGTCCTGCCCTTGGGTCAAATAAACCCCCTACAGTGCTGCAGACTGGGACAGAGCAGCTGGAAAGTGGCCAGGGAAAAGGACCTGAGAGTTGCCCAGGGAAGGAAACCGATCTGGGGAAGGGGCTGGAGCACAAATGCTCTGACGAACAGCTGAAGGAACTGGGGAGGGGTAACTGCAGAAAAGGAGGCTCAGGGGAGACCTTCTCTCTGTCCACAACTCTCTGCACTTCAGAAGGTTAGAACCAGGTGGTGGTTGGTCTCTTCTCCCCAGGAAGAAGTGACCAGACAATTGAAAACAGCTTCAAGCTGTACCCCAGCAGAAGCTTAGACTGGTCCTGAGGAACAATTTCTTCTGGCTGTCCAGGGCAGTGGTGGAGCTCCTGTGTCTGGAAGGGTTGCAAAGCCATGGAGATGTAGGGTGAGGGGCAGAGGTTAGTGGGGACCTAGCAATGTGGGGGAAGGGCTGGGATCACTGAAAGGTCTTTCCCAACAATAGGGGTTGTGATTCTGTGTCCCCTTCCCAGGTGTCATCGGTGCCTCTTCATAAACTCAGGAGAGTTTATTTTTCCCCTGCTGCCTCTCTTTACTGAGATCAGAAATGGGGTTTCAGCCAAGCACAGGACATCTTTACTGCTCTGCCAACCTCTCTAAAATACGCACCCCACACCCCCCTTTCTTCCAGCTGCTTTTACACAGTGGGACAAGAGATCTCAGACCCAGCCCAGACGTGCAGGTGTGGACAATCCAGCATCAGACAGGAGAAAGGGGGTCAGGAAAATGCATGTGTGCTTTATTCATGGATATGTTTGAATATTGACATGTACAGAAGAGAGAAGTACAGGTTCTACCCCAGTAGCATTGGCAGATAGCAACCACCCTCCCCTACGTGCAGACACATAGGGCACAGATCCTGTAGCATCATCCTGCTACCTATGGGGTTATTGCTCCAGCACTGCAGTGCCTCCTGCCCTGCTCACTCTTGCTTTGACAGTGAGGTGGTGTTCAGACAGTCACATTTCGAGGGCTTCTGGGATTGCCGAACCACTGGGAACGGTGCTGAGAAGTCAGAAAAATAGAGTCCAGTGGCTACAGAAAGTTTACCTGGTTCATCTATTCCTGTTTATTTTCTTCCCATGACTCTTCCTTGTGCTTGTAGAAGTCCCCAGATATAGAACAGTTCCTAAAAAATACCTGTCTCCCCCTCTCTCTCTTGGCTCAGCCAGTCCTTTGCCCTTTACAAGCAGCTGCTCTGACTTTAGTGCTTATTCAAGAGACTTAAAAATGAAGGTCTATGCAGGTTCACTTCACAGGGTTCACGGGGATGGAGTCTCATCCAAAATTAACGACTGATTTCTCAGAAGGGAAAAGAAATGGCCTGTGCGCACACGAGATTGCAGGTGGGGGAGGATGTAACCGGGTTCTCTTCCTTCAAAAGGACTGCTCAGAAAACATTGGTTTGGCCTTATTTTTCCCCAAAGTTTGATGTGTGAACAGGCTTGGAGGGAGCACTGCCATCAGTATTGGCCAAGAAGGTGGGACGGTGGCTAAAACGTCGTGCAGGCTTGGGGATCTGGATTTATTTTGTAATTCTGTGTCATACTGGCACTGGCCATCCCAACCAGCTGGCCCTCTCCTGCTCAGTGAGAAGCTTATTGCTCTGTGTTTTATTCATAGAAACATTACAGGTTGGTATAGTTTGGAAGGGACCTTAGAGATCATCTGCTCCAACCCCCTGTCATGAGCAGCGACACCTCTCAACCAGACTTGGTTGCTGAAGGCCTCATCCAAGCTGGCCTTGAACACTTCCAGGGAGGGGTTGGCCACAGCCTCTCCAGTCAATCGATTCCAGGGTCTCTCCACTCTTGTACTGAAGAACTTCCTAAACTCTAGTCTAAACCTCCTCTCCTTCAGATTAAAACCATCTCCCCTTGGTCTATTGCTGGATCCCCTTGTGAAAGTCCCTCTCCAGCCTTCCTGTAGGTTCCCTTCAGGTACTGGAAGGCAGCTCTAGGGTCCCTCCAGAGTATTCTCTTCCCTAAGCTGAAGAAGCCCAGCTCCCTCAGCCTATCCTCATAGCAGAGGTGCTCCCACCTTTGTGGCCTCCTCTGGACTCTTTCCAACAGTTTGTTTCACTTCGTGTAGGAGCATCCCCAGGGAATGGCTGGGGAGTGCAGGATCTGGCCTGGGACAGTGCTTAAGGGACGCTGCATGCAAACTCAGCACGGGACACAAGCTGAGGACAGGGAGTGTGTTTTCAGACCTGCAACCTCAACTCCACAACGCTTTTGAGGCCCTTCAATCAAGGACATGGGAGGAAACACCTCTACCAGACACCCATCTACTAACTCACTGGAGCTCTTGCAGGGCCATTGCCATGTTTTTGAGCACCTTGTGCGATGCCTCTGTGATAGATCAATGGTCTTTGGCTGTTGCCAGCCTCTGAGCACTTCCAGCTGGTGGTTTGCCATCCTTCCAAGGAAGATGCCACAATGTTGAATTGCGGGGGTCCCATTGGCCTGTGTTGCTTTGGACATCTAACGCCCTAAGGAGTCTTTAAAGCAAAGTACAAATCCAGGGAAGATGATCGTGCCTCTCGTTGAAATTCCTAAAAATAATTTAAGATAAATCTGCCAGGAAGTGTAAACAGACCGCTGGTCCTGCTGTGGAACATGGTAAAGGAAGAAGGGACCTCTGGAGGCCCCCTCCATCCTCTCTAGTCCCTGAATAGGATTCTCTGCATCACACACCAGTCCTGAGGGAGAGCTGAAGTGAGGTTGTAAACCATCAAGACCACCTAGGAAAAGGTCTCTCTCTACTGGCTGTCAACCAGAGAAGGCATCAGCAACGTGGAATTTCAGCATCACCACTGCCATCACCCTGTGTCACACTTAGAGGAGTGGAGCCACAGGAAACTGCAGGAGTGGGCTCTCCTGGAAAGCAGCTGACACCTGCATGCCCATGTCGGATTAAAGGTGAGTGGAGACAGGCCTGCTGGGTCCAGATGTGGAGAAGAGCAGGCTCTGTTACTTTGCAGGGAAGTATGAGACCTCCCTGCCTGCTTTTCTGATCTGCCTCTTGGCAGCAAAGATCTCCTATGCAGGTTTCACTTGAGGGTGTGACCTGGCCGCCTGCACACAAGCCTTGGATCTTTCCTGCTTCCTTTGCCCAGCCCTTGATTAGGACAACTGGGTGCTACAATTCTGAGGACTTCAAGGAGCAGACAGGCATGTCCTGCGCATCCACAGGAGCTCAGCTGAAAGCAAGGGGGCTTTCAAAACCTGAGAAATTTGCTGCAGTTTCTGAGCAAAATCTGAAGCAATAATCTGTGGAAGGGGTTCTGCTGGGAATGCAGCTAAAAAGTGATGGACTTTGCTTTGTCGGACACAGCTAAACCTTTCTCTGGATCCAAAAGCTAAGAAACTTTTCCATGAAGTTCCTTGGAGGATTGCAAACCAAGGAATAAATGGGCTGCTGCAAAGCCCAGGCCTAAGTACTCAGGAGAATCTGGAGCTGCTCCTCTGGTGATCAACCTGGGTAAGCGGTTATCCTTGGAATCCTTCTCACCTTTCCTTACTGTTCTCTTTCTTGTGTTGATCCAGTGAGGGGTTCAGAGTCCCTGGAAAGCACTAGGAGTCCTTAGCTCACAGCCTCAAGCAAAAATCACCAAAGTCACACATCTGCCTGCCCAAGCCCTGAGAGACCAAACCTTTCTTCACTCTCCACCTGGGCTCTAGCTGCAGTTTAGTACAGTGAGTCACTTCACCAGCCTCTGCTTAAGCACCCTCTCAGCTGAGTAAACAAGACTTGGCAGGAGTCAGTGTCCTTCATACGCAAACCTGGACACAATCAGTTCCCTCTGCCAGCTCTTCGTGGAGGGGCAACGTTAGCAATCCACTCCCTACATGATTTATGACTTGGCCTTTCCACAAATGGGCTGCAGATTCATGTCCCCAGGGTGGTATCTAGGAAACCTTTTCTACCCTGTGTCTTCCTAGGAAAAATACTGAGTTCCTGACCAAAGACCCTCTGCCTCTCTGTGAGACCAACAGATGTACAGGCAGCATGTGAGAAAGAGTTGTGCTGGGCTCACATCAAATCCTGCCTGTGGGCTCACACATTTGTCCCTCATGGAGCAAAGGTAGCTTGGAGTGGGACAACCCTGGCCTCTGGGGGTTTGGATGTGACCAAAAAAATACCCAGCCCAGGCAATTGGCAGGACCAGTGAATAAAGGTGCTGCGGGTGGGACACAAGGAAAGGCAGCCCTAAACGAAACACGACGCGTGTTGTTTCCTCCTGAGCACCATCAACACATGGCACGCATTTCTCCATAAAGGACAGCCCGATGGGGGGGTGGCAGCTCAAAGATGCATGCTGGTTGCATGGTGGCCATGGTTCCAAGTGGGTGGATAATCCCCACCAGGCAGTTTGTAGTGTGGTTATTCGGTCCACCCTTGCAGTGCTTCAGGATCCTCTGCGGTGAACAAAGCCAGCCAGGTTCTCACCAGCGCTCTGGTTGCTTCAGTCTGAACCAGGTGGGCTGCCCTTCAGATCCTGAGCAACCCTGGAGACAAGATGAACTCCACATTGCTTGATGTTCTTAAAGAGCCTCCCAAGTACAAGTCAGGGCTTCAGGAAGCCCCCTGACAGCTCATCCCTCAGAAGTTTTTCCCCTCTTGGCTGGGGCAGGCAGAAGTATTTCCTTTGCGGGTCTCATTTCTTGTCTCAACAGTCTCCTTCACCTTTTCCAAGAGAATTGTCCATGGCTCTGACCCCATCCACAGAGAGATGGAGAGACAACAATCAAGCTGTGAGGTGGAAAGGTGGCCAGAACCAAGAATGAGCTGCTTATTGAGGATGCTGATTGTATAAAATCAAATAAATTGGCAGAGGGGTGATGAGGAGGAAGGGATGCCCATACACTCACTTCTTCCCATCCCCTCCCTCGCCCCACCCCTCCACCCAAAAAAAGTTACTGGTCTGGTCGTTTTGTAAAGAAACCAACACAAACTGAGTCTCTGCCTGGTGTCTGCTTGCCCTGCTTCACATCATGAAGAGGCTCAGCATGGCACAAGCAGAGAGAAGCCACATCTGCAGTGGAGACGCTGCCCAGTGGGAGGGAGCTGTTAGGTTGGAGGTCCCTGATGACAGACGAGTAGAGCCCCGCAGAAGCCTCTCCTCTCCAGCCACCTGCAAGAGAAAGGAGGCAGCATCAGGTGAGTACTGTGGCTGTTCCTCACCTTGGTTCTTCTGCGGATTTAGGGCTTGGGAACCATTCAGACTTTCTATGTGGGTGCATGAGCAAAGAGAGTTAGGATGAGTCTCAACATCCCAGCTCTAGTGTGGAGGTCAGCTCAGCTCTGTGGAAGGTGGTGGTGAAGCTGATGGTAATGCTGTGACATGAAGAAGGACCGTCTCCTGGCCACAGCACTGGGTGTGCATCCCACATGTCTGGGCACTGCTTAGAGGAGTAGTTGTGTGAACTGGGTGCCTAGATGCCCACTTCAGTCAATGATGATCCATGCAGCTTATAGAACCACAAATGGCTATTGTTTTGGCGTGGTGGACCTCTTTGGGTGAAGATGTCATAGCATCATGGAATCATAGAATTGTTTAGGTTGGAAAAGACCTTTAAGATCAAGAAGTCCGACCTTCTCCACAGGGCTTCTGGATATTCCACTGAGCAGCAGGTGGCTTATTCCAAAATACGGACATGACTTATTCCCACCATGGGCACTTGCCCCAGCAGACAACCTGCACCCTTCTCCTTTGACAGTGCATTGATTTCTGCAGCCAAAACCGTGTTTTACTAGAGATTTCTGCTTGCATTAGTTGCTCTTCTCTGGAGCTGGGAGGCAGATGGACTAATTGGTCCATTGTAGCTCTCCTCCCCATGTCCAGGGACACAAACTTCATTATTGAACAGGATCTGGATTTGAAGTTGGGTCCAAAGTCAACACCCAACTGCCTGGTTTCTCACAGAATCTTTCACATAGAATCCCAAACTGGTTTGTGTTGAAGGGACCATTAAAACTCATCTAATCCACCCCTCTGCAGTGAGCAGGGGCATCTGCAACTACAGCAGGTTGCTCAGAGCCCCAAGGTTCAACCCCACCTGGGATAGTTCCAGCAGTGGGGCTTCTCTCACCTCTCTGGGCAACCTGGAGCAGGTTTTCACCACCTTCATTGTAAAAACCTGTCACAGGAAGGATGTGGCAGGGCCATCCCTTACTGCCGTTGTGTTCTCCAGCTTCCCACTTGCTGGTGGCAACATCAACTGGCTTTCTGGGTTTGACTGTCAGTGATGAGGGAGGTTCACAGCTTCTCCATCACTTCCAGGATAAAGTTCTCAGTGCAAGGTCCGAACCTCAGGGCACTTTGGATTGAGGAACACTGTCTAGAATGAAATCCTCCAGATCTACCTGTTCTAGTTTATGCCTTTGCTTAGCACGTCCAGAAAAGCCCTGAGGGAAACTGAGGCCACATTTCTGCATCTCCCAAGCTGCTGCTGTGTGGGAACAGAGGAGAGGGAGGCGAAATGGGTGTTTTCTCATCAAAGAAGCAGGGAAGAGGCTGAAATAAAATACGTGTGTGGAAGCTCTCTGAAGGTAACAGTGCAAAGCCCACACTCAGTCCTTGGAGCCTGGTTAACTGACAGCTTCTGCTACCTGAACATTCAGCAAATCATGGCCACTGTTAATTATTCAACAGTAAAATAATTCAATCTGAAATGTACTCTGCTGGGTGGCAAATCAAGGTCGCCGTGTTTTTATTTGAAAATGAAATATTTAATGCCTGCTACTGCCATCAGTGCTGAATTAATCTGTTATTTGCTTAAAATAATTTCAGTTTAATATTATTTCCATACTAACAATTTGCTGGTGACTAGAACCTTCACGGGAAATTTTTCAATGCTTAGCAGACCTTAGTTAAGCCTCTACCTTATGACTTCCTGGATCTTCAGCTAACAAGGGAGGAATCTGTGTCCCAGGCAGCTGAAATACTTGTCTGAAGGGATGTAGTTGCCCTGCAAGAGAGTGAGGAGCCAAACCAGTTGTCCAGGCTCCCCTTCTACACTCCTAAAAATCCATGGATTTCCCAGTACCTCTAAAAAAAGCCCCATGTTCTCTCTAGTACCCATAAAAGAAGACCCCATAAAAGAAGAGAAGGTGACCAACGGGCAGGAGGGCAGAGTCACAGATAGGAGCATGTGGCTCTGTGCTTGATGTTGAGGGAAGTTCAGAGCATGGAGAGTGTGAATTAGGGTCTCCAGGAGGTAGAGAGATGTTGAATGCCTGTGCATGTCTGAAATGACACAGATGGGACAGGGAGTGGAAGTGAGGGCTGGAAGGCATGGAGGAGGTAGTGGTCATGGAAGTGTTGGGTTAAAGGTTGGGGTAGATAATCTTAGAGGTATTTTCCATTTCCAATGGTTCTGTGTGATTGTGTGATTCTGTATACAGACACAGCCAAGCATCACTTAGGGTCAGGTCAGCCCTGTCGTACCTTGGTGGGCTGGAGGTGCTCGAAGATGTTCTCTCTGAGGGTTGCCACAGCTCTGTTGGCATTTTGCTCCTGCTTGTACATCTGTGTGGTGGGGGGGATGGATGGGGCCACAGCTGCGTTCAGGTAGGTCCCATTGCCAAAGGCCTGAATGGCATTTTCTTTGTGTGGGAAAGAGATAGAGAAAAGTGTGGTCAGGGGAAAGCACATTCATCCCTTCTCCAGCCTCTTTTGACTGCACCACCCAACAGTCTTCAGAGCACCTTTGTTGAAAGCACAGGGAGCTGGACACCTGTAGAGTCTTGTGGACCAGGGTATCTTCATACCCTCATTCACAAGAAGCCTCACCAGCCTGTGGGCAGCGCTGCTGGAGCAGCAGTGTGCTGGGCAATACTTACGGAGACAGATGTTGTTGGTGAAGAGATGTAAGAAGCTCTCACACTCTTCCTGCCTGTTGCCGCTGGCGTTGCACGTGCACCAGGGGGCTATGCTGGAGGTGGAGTTGTCAATGTAGTTGGGTGTGATGGGGCTGCCTGCCGAGAAGGAGGGACAAGTGTTACTTCAAGATCACTTCAGTGATTTCCCTCCTTGTTTCTTACAGCCTCAGATGAGCCCATCCATGGCGGCAACATGAGAAAAGACTTCAAATGCCAACATCAAAGTCTGGTTTGCTCCCAAGGAGGAGAAGAGGGGCAGTCACAGTGCTTTTACCCACCCCACCACCAAAGCCTGTAAAAGTGTATTGCACAGTCCAAGAGATGGGCAGCTCCTGAGGTCTCAGGTTCCCTCATGACGTTCAGACAGTCTGTGAATGTGCATAATGCTTTCTGTGCTGCCACTGAAAAAGCCAAACTCAACCTTTAGAACAGCCAGAGGCAGCAAAGGAAGGATTAAACCAGGATGAAATCTTGACCCAAAAAGCCGTTAATCTAAACCATCCATCAAGATGGACCAAGTTCAATGGCCGCTGGCACTTCTTTTTGGTCTCTGTATGTGCTTGTGCCAACACCTGCCAGCTGAGTGCCTGCAACCTCTGAAAACCCATTTTGACAGTTTCTAAAGTCAGCAAGATAGCAATGGATGATGTTTGCTTCACTGCTGATGGCATTAGGGAAGCCCTGACAGAGCAGATGCCCTGGGTTGTCCCATGTATTTCACCTTAGAGAAGAGGGGGTAGGCTCTTGCTGCAGCCCATGGTGTGTGGTTGCTGTGGCCATCCTAATGCCACCCTCTGCTTATGGCCTAGGCTCCTTCTCTAGTCATTTCAGAGAGAAACTCCATCATCTCCCTGACATCCCAGTCTCAGCTCTCTAGCCCATAGATTTTAGCTGGCATGGGGAAGAGAGTACTTCCCACCCGCAGAAGATATTTCTCACCCAGAGAGTGATAGTGAGACCATCGGAAGGACGCAGCCTCTTACCTATGATCCCTGTGTAGGCCAGCAGACAGGCAGCATAACTATCCCTCCGGCATCCACTGGCAGCCTGCAGGGACGGTTGGCAATTGAACTGGAACTCAGCATAGCGTGACCTGATGGAGACATGGGACATGTTAGTGCAGATACCAGGGGCAAAAGACTCTGGGACCTGCAGTGTGGGAAAGACATGGAGCTATTGGAGTGGGAACCCAGAAACTCTGTTCTGAGAGTGGAACTTAATACTCTGAGGCTGAATTGGGGGTGTTCAGCTGGAGAAGAGAGTACAGCATTTCAGGGATAAAGGAGCCAAAAAGTAATGGGGAAGGGCTTTTTAGCAGGAGGAGGGGTGACAGGAGAAGGGGTGATGGTTAAACTGAAAGAGAAAGAGGTTCAGACTAGACAGAAGGAAGAATTTTTTGATGCTGAGGGTTGTGAGACCCTGGTCTAGGTAGCCCAAAGAGGTGGAAGAAGTTTGTTTCCTGGAATCATTCCAGATCAGGCTGGACCTTGGGGCTCTGAGCAACCTGCTTTTGTTGTAGATATCCCTGCTTAATGCAGAGGGTTGGACTGGATGAACTCTAAGGTCTCTTTAACCCAAACCAGTCAGTGATGTTGTGATATCTGGAGTTGTTCACAGAAGAAAACACATTTGCAAAATCGTTTGCTGCTGCAGCTGTTACTAACCCAGTTTGAACAAATGTCATTTTACACTCTCCTGCACCCCCCAACAAGCCCAGAAGTGGGTTTTATCCTTTTGAGATGAGATGAGAGTAGATGTTGTAGTTAACATTTTACAGGCTTCCTCGGGGACTGCTGGCAAAGTTCAGTCCTGGAAGGTCTGTTTGTTTTCTGATGTGTGAAGCTGGTTTTCGAGGGAATTACTGTTACAGACAGCAAGGGAATTAATTCTGTATTGCCATTGACTGGCTCCTGGGTGATAACTTCCCCTAGAGACCCAAGTCTTCCTTTTGGAGTAAGATTTGCTAGAACAGAGAATCCTCCTGGCTTCTTTTCTCTCTCTTCAAAGATTATCCTAAAGGTAGATGAGCTGAACTTCAGATGAATCTGAGCCAAATGCTCAGATATGAAACACTCTGACCATCACCAGGGCTGCTGCCATGTCCTCTGCCTCAGACACCCATTCTGAGGAGATGACTGGACTCTCCAAAGCCTGTGGAGCAAGTGTATGACATACAGCTCAGACTACATACCACTGTGCCTTGGTCGTCACATAGTCGAGGTTAAAGCATCAAAACACTCAGCACAAAACAGCTTTGAGATACACACTGGCCTTATTGGGACTGTCAGGGACACACAGAGAAGCTGATGCATTCACACAGGTTGCCAGATTGCTCATTGCATGTGACTCCTCTGCTAGCTTGGTTGGATTGACTCAGTCATGCTGCCAAGCAGACATTTGCCACCTAAGTCTTTAGGGATGGCACTAGTTGATACTTAGGTACCTAGTGGCATTTGGACATCTAAGACAGCCACATGGGGCTTTCAGGTAGGACATCAGACCTACCGGAGATTCAGCTCCATCTAAACAGGCATCCCATGCACAAGTAAGGCATCACACACAGCATTTGAACCACTTAGAAAAGCCAGTGGTCCCGTTGCAATCACTAGAACATCCAGGTTTGCAGCAGAAGGTTGTATTTTTATATATACCTTTAGTTTTTCTGATAAGAAAAAAGAAAACCGTGGTTTTAAGGTGCCAGTGACAGTTAGGACAGCTTAGGAGCTCATGTTCGATGGTCTGGGCTAGAGGAGATAGAGCGTGAAGGGACAGATTGGTGAGTACAATCACCCCACCCCACATCCCTGCTTAGCTTGCGCCTCCCCAGCAGTGTGTCCATAGCAGGTCTCTCTGCAGTACCAAAGCCAAGAAAACCCATAGAAGAAGTCTGAAAAACTCCAGCATTAATATTTCAAATGTTCTCCTGCCTTCTGTACAGTGTGAGACCAGGATGTGGAGCACGAGAAGAGGCCACTCAGGCTGTATCTACGTCAGTGGGTTGTGGTGCGATGGGTGCCTCCAGGATCCCCCAGATGGCTCTAGTCACTGGCCTGTCACTGGTGGATGAACCACAGGTTTATCCAACAGACCTGTTGGCCTCCCTGGTGTGTGAACATTACCTGCAGACGTAGTTCTCCCGACAGGAGTCCAGAGGTGCCAGGCAGTTGGGTTTCTCCTTGGACTCGTAGGAGCAGGCTGGAACGATGGTCTGCCGCCGGCGTTCGGCGCAGGCTGTGTCATCGCAGGGGCAGAAGAGCAGCTCATGTGTGTACTCGGGAGGCACGCGGTCAAAGAACTTGCGCAGGGCCTTGTGACACTTGGAGCGGTTGCAGGTGTCAGCCCGGGCCAGGCGCCGGATGCAGAAGGACACGTACTCTGTTCTCAGCCGTTGGCACATCTCGTCCACATTACAGGCTTTGGCAGCATCCAGGCACCGGTTCACCTGGGTCACCTCATTCTCAGACCCTGTGGAATGGTGGGAGACGGTGATTGCACTGACCTCCCCACCAGCTGTACCAGCCTATGTCAAGACCTTCATATCCATCCTGCTCCCATCCATGACCACCTCAGTGAGACCATCACCTGCTCTGGGAAGGCAACAGTGAGGGCAAAGTCCACATTTGCTCTCTATGTCCCGGCAGGACCAAACCCCCTTTCCGTATTCACCATCCCTAAGAGGTGCCATGGCCACCTCACACGCCAAATCCTGATCCACCAAGATCCTACATTTAATAAAATGAAATTTTATTCTACCCCAGGGGTCTTATAACACTTGGGCACTGGGACTCTAACAATGTGAGGCCTGGGAAGAGAGCAGCCACGAGAAAGGGCATTCACTTATGGCCACGACTCGATCCACCAGCATGATGAGATCACTAATGGGCCTCCTTTTTCCAAAGCATTGCTTAAGATCACACACTGATCATGGGTCTCCTGACACTAACCCTTGCACCCCAGACTCTCTACCCTGTGCAATGAGTTTCCTCAAGCCTCTGGAAGGTCAAGTTTGGCTTTGCTCATCCTAGGACTCGCTCAGTTAAGTGAGAGCTGAACTCAAAGTGCCACAATGGTGCTCTGGCTCTCTCCATCCTGATCAGTCCTGCCCGGTATGCCCATGTTGAAAGTAGAAATGACCTGAAGCATACTGGGAGGACTTTCTTCCTAGCAGAGGAGGGTATTTTTCTCATGGGAAAAGTCCCCAGAATGATAAATTTCCAATGCAAACCAAGCCCTGTCTTTGGCCAAGCCTTAAAACCAGCCTGTGACTGCTGGCAAGTGTCAGAACATTCTCAGTCTCTGAGCATTTCAGAACTTGCTGCCCAATTCCCTTCTTGTTGGAGAGAGTCCAGAGGAGAGTCTCAAGGATGATCAGAGGAGCACTTCTGCTTCAGGGACAGACTGAGGGAATTGGGGCTGTTCAGCCTGGAGAGAAGGCTCTGGCAGAACCTTATAGCAGCTTCCAGGACCTGAAGGGGCTACAGAAAAGCTGGAAAGGGACTTTTTGTGAGGAACTCTAGTGACAGGACAAGGAGGATGGTTTCAAGCTCACAGAGGGGAGATTTAGGTGAGATCAGATGAAGAAATTCCTCCCTGTGTGGGTGCTGAGGCACAGACCAAGTTGCCCAGGAAGGTTGTGTCTGCTTCATGCCTGGAAGTGTTCAAGGCCAGGTTGACTGGGGTTCTGGGCAACCTGGTCTGGTGAGAGGTGTCCCTGCCCATGGCAGGGGGTTGGAACTGGATGATTTCTAAGGTTCCTTTCAACCTAAACCAGTCTGTGGTTCTATGATTCTATAAATATTTTTGGTGCATCAGTTTACGCTGGGGAACTGTCAGCCAGCGTGTACGAAACAGTTACTTGGAAGGGTTTCATTACCCATTCAGCTAATGAATCACAGGGAACATGCTGCTTTTCTCGTCTTCCCACGCAGCAGCAGAAGATGTGCTTTTTTAAATCACCACTACAATTAAAGTGGAGGGATATAATTCTGGCTGTGTGGTTTTAATAGTAGCCATATATTGTTTATGCAAAATTTGGTTTAAAATATCTCTTGCTCTGACTCGGTGTACGATCATGGGGATGTCTTGGGTTGCAATGGGTTCTCGGGAATTTAGTTATTTGTTGGTAGGTTTGAAAAAGGATCCCTTGGCAATGCTGATTGTGTGATCCTGGGCACTAGGTAGGGAAGGGGCAGCAGGTCAGCAGTTATGTTATAGAAAGTGTTGATGAGTATTAATAGGAAAAAGAAGTTAAACCAAGAGCATCTTTCCTACAAGGACAAGCTGAGAGAGAGAGTTGGGGTTTCAGCCTGGAGAAAGCTCCGAGAAGCAGACTTTCAGTACTTAAGGGGACCAATAAAAAGCTGGGGAAGGACTTTTTACAAGGACTTGTAGTGCTTGGACAAGGGACAATAGTTTCAAACTAAAACAGAGGAGACTTAGATTAGATCTGAGGAAGAAATTCCTCCCTGTGTGAGTGCTAAGGCCCTGGAATGGGTTGCCCAAGGAGGTACTGGCTGCCCCATCTCTGGCAGTGTTCAAGGCCAAGCTGGATGGGGCTCTGGGCAACCTGGTCTGGTAAGAAGTGTCCCTGCCCATGGCAGGGGGTTAGAACTAGGTGATCTCTGAGGTTCCTTCCAACCCAATCCGTCTATGATTCTGCATCCCTAGATCCTTTGGTACATAACCCTGTTACTCTGGTCCATTTGACTTTGCTGCTCAAACACTTTCATTCTGCTTTAAAAACCTGACAACATGTTAACCAAGCATAAGACCCTCGCTAGATTTTGCCTTGTTCTAGGACTTTGACTGATAAGGGAAAAAAATCCAGTTAAGGTGGCCATGACCCAGCAAACAGCTTTGTGTGATCTTCACTTTCCATGCTCAAATCAGTCAAGTGGAATCAATAAGATGTGAGGTTGGGGAGCAGCCCCCCTCCCCTTGCTGCTCAGATTGTTGAAGGCTGATGGGTTAATTTGCTCCTGGACATTTTCACCTAACAAGTGCCTTGCCATAGCAGGGACTGCATAAATCCATTGACTGCAGGGATCTGCTGCTTAGTACTCGCTCGAGTGTACTCCAGCTGTAGATGCCACCTAAGAGCCTCATGCATTCTTTGGAATTGCTGCAAAAGGACTGCTGGTTTGGCACATCTGCCAGAGACATGAGGAGTAGGTTACCTGCTCCCAGACAGACAATTTGGTTACAGAAATCACTGTCAGTAAGTTTCCTCATGGCTGGGGTGCATAAGCAACATCAAAGACTGGTTGTGGTGGCAGCTGTGATGTTGGTGATGGATGGCTTAACAGCTACCCCACTGACCTTTTAACTGCTGAGCCAAGGGTTCATGCCCTCAAGGGGGTTAAAAGGTGTCAGGCAGCTCTGCTCATGTCATTAAGTGGATTACATGGTGCAGAGCAGAACATGGGTCTGAGTCTTGAGGTTACCCTCAGGTCATGGGGTTAAAGGTTGTGGCTGGGATCAACCAGTAGGTTGGCTTATTTTTGCCTGAAGAGCTTGACCCTGTGGCTGATGTGAAGTTACCTTCCCATACCTAACGATACCCAAGCAGTCCCTAGTCAGCATGGTGTCTGCATGGCATAGGTCATCCACCTGCTCTGGTGAATCATTCCACCTGTGATGGCTCACTAGAAAGGGCCTTCTTACCATGTTACTCAGTCCCAACCCTTCACATTATGCACATGAAAAGGCCAAAGAACAAATATCTCCAGTGCTTCGCTCCAGGACATTTTCTTATTCCATCAGTTTAGCACAGGAATCATAAACAATTCCTTGGGAAAAGTATCTTGAGATCTCAGCAAAGCTTTTGAAGAAACCACAAGAGACCACAAAGAACTGCTTTGTCCACAATACTTGATCCCACAGCTAGTCCCCCCTGTTTGAACCAGTCAGTATAAAAGCATCTTCCCACCCACCTACCTGCAGTGATGGATGCCAGTCTGACATAGTCAAAGCCTCTGATGAACGGCTCATAAGGGGAACTCTCCAGTACATTCATGCCTGGGTTGAAGACAAAAGTTAGTGAGAAGGCAAGTGAGCTCCTGAGAGATGTCTGAGCTGTCAACACATATTGAGGTTCAACAGATGCATTGCAAGTTTGCTTAATATGTCCAAGGGTATGTGTGCTGTACAAGCCATAAAGAAACGGACTCTCAGAGTCACAAGGGCTGATTTCCAGCCTCAGAGAAGGGAATATCATGTAAATGGCTTTTAAAAATGAATCATTGCTTTGGAGTAGGATGGGGAAAGCGTTGAGTTGCAACCCTTTATAGCTCAAGTCTTGCACCTTTTTAAAGGGTTTGCCACTGAGGAGACCAGAGTGTACACAGGCTCTTGCTTATGGGCAGAGTTCGACCCAGTAGCTCCCTACAAACAAGGGGTTTCCATCACCGTTCTTGCTGTTTCCTGTATGTTCCTCCCTGGACCAATGGTCCTCACCTGCTCCTAGGACACAGTTCATATTTATTAACACTTCTCCCCTTCTCCTTGCCAGCAGCCCTTTCTTACTCAGCACAGAGCTAATGACCCGCAGCTCCCACAGAAACTTCCCGTCTTCATTTTTAAGTTGCTAGGAAGATAATTTTATTCAATCGGTGCTTCCCTTTCATCCATTCAGTGGTCTGTAATGCCCCGCCATCCTGATGGGTACCGTGGAATATTATTGAAGCAAACAGCCCCACATAATTTTTTTTTATTTTATTAGGCTTTTAGATGGATATGGACAGCAGCAGCAGATGTACTGGCTGGGATAAAAGGACTATCAAACCTCATGCTCTGGGCATATGCTGATCACCAGCTGTGGTCAGGAAGAATGGCTCCCAGGATAGACAGCCCCGTGCAATTACCACAGGTGCATTACAAGGCAGCTTTACACCTTCATTGAAATATCTTACATCGTTACTGACTGGAGAGGGGCCCATTTGTATGTTCCAGCATAGCAGTTTTATGTCATGATGATATAGCACCTTATCAGAGAATTGTTATCGGCTTGTCATCGTGTTATTGTGTCTCCAAATGGGAAGGCGCACTCAGGAGAAGCCGAGTAAATAGTGTGCTTTGTAAATTCCCTGAGCACGCGCTTCTACAATTGATTTTCTAAGAGGGCTTCTAGGAAGCTTTTTACAGCCTCCTGGGTATGTGTGACTGAGAGACAAAGCTCTACACAGAGCATGTGGATTGGCTTCCTTTCTCAGTCAATTAAACATGTGTAAGAACTCTGAAACATGTGACTAGGTTGAAATATATTTCCCTGGGGAAATTAAGGCAAGGAAATCAAAGATTTAGGAGTGTGAATCTGCATTGCAAGTGAACTCAATGCTTAAAATATGTGGGATCAGGGTTTGACAGCAGAGGAGAAATAGGGCAGAGTCTTGGCAGCCCTTTCACAGTCAATCCCAAGATGGAAGTCTCAAGCCACTGGGCAGGAAACACATCCAACCTGGCCCTCCAACACCCTTCTTCTACTCCATGTTTGGAATTCCATGCCTATGCCCTGCCTGCTCTCAACATTCTCTTCCAGCAGTGGTGCTGGAGCTGAAAGTCATGTATCAGATGAACTATGTCCAAAGCTTCATACTGTGATAATCGGGGGAAGGAGTTGTGATGCAGCTTGTTAAGCTGAATGGAGAGGCTAGACCACCACCTCTTTCCTAGGCTTCACATCGATACAAACAAATTCACCTGACATGTAATTATGGGAAAGACTGGATACTGGTGGGTGGTGAGGTCTTTTATTTCCTCAATCAGTTTTCACCACCATGCTCTGTACCCTACAAGCTGTAGTAACCAAAAGCTTTCCGGGAATGTGAGCAAGCCGTTCCCATTCTGGCAAGCCTATCCATTTGTTTTGCTTGGCCTTTGGCCTGTGTGATCACCCCCTGCACCTTTCCTTTCAGCTTTGCGCCAGCAGTGTTTTATTAATCAATTTCACAGACCGTGGCTTGAAGGTTCTGTTTTATTCCCCATTTTAATTTTCATGGCGCATAAAACACTCGCCAACCTGACAAGCAAGAGTTATGGCCACCAAGGTGCACTTTTATGATGAGTCTTAAAAAATGTCAAAATCCAAACTTACTAAATACTGGCTCTGGGAGCACTTTAAATTCCAACTTGATGTCACCAGCCCCAAATCTTCACTAACACAAAGACTGTGGCATTTAAGAGCCTCTGAGAGTGACTTTTTTTTTTTAGCTAACGTTTGATTTTGCCTCAAAGCCCCTTCTTTGCGGAGTGTTTCTGTAAAATCCATGGTGTTCAGTCTCAGTTAGCACTTAGATGCAAAACACACCAAGCATTTCCCCAGCAAAAGAGTTCAGGTACACTGGGAATATCGTGAACTAGCCACCAGGTTAAAAGAAAGGAAGGGGGTGTCTCAGGTCTTCAGGACTGATTTCCCCAGAATGTCATTATCATGGGGATCAGAACACCTTGAAAAGAGATGCGATGCTACATGGGTGACCTGTGTTGCAGATACTTCAGGGCTGGGGAGCTCTGCAGAAAGCCCCAGAAGTAATTTAATTTTAGGGAGATCATCAGAAATAAGTACCCTGTTTGACTGACCTTCCATCAATGTGTGGTGGATGCTCCAGTAGACACTCAAACAGTGCTTCTCCTTTTTCATGCCTCGCTTGCACTTGCAACCATAGAGCTGGCTGGAGAGCAGGGCTGTCACAGTGTTCCTGCACTGGCTCTTGGCATCGGGACCCAGTTTGTTGGCTCCGTTGCCTGCGATGCATTGTCGGAGGGTCCTGAATTTGGCACTGCAGATGGGGTCATTGGTACAGGACTCACCTGCTTGAAGGCAGTCCCTGCTTGAGCTGACAGATTCTGCCATACCTTCTGCAAGAAAACCAGAGAAGTGGTGTGAGGGAGAAACCTCAGGTGGGAAATAAATTGTGTGTCCCCTGAGCTTCCAATGCCTGAACGGGACCTATCAGAAGGCTGGGGAAGAACTGTTCACAAGGACATGGAAAGATAGGACGAGGGGTCATGGCTTGAAGCTGGAAAAGGTAGATGTAGGTTAGACGTAGAAGAAAAGCTCTTTAATCTGAGGGTGGTGGATCTCTGGAACAGGTTGCCTAGAGACGTAGTTGAGGCCCTCCAAAGTTAACAGCAGCCCAATGCTATGGAGACCCCAGCTTCCCCTCTTCACACACAATCTAACCCTGAACACTGCCCTGAAGCTATAAATGGCTCTGTCTGGGGTATTCTGACACGGAGTAAGCCCACCTGTGTTCCAGGAGTTGACCTTTGTTTTGAGTCATCACCTCCCCAAGTCTTCTATTGGTTTATTTTGGCTTTTTCCAAGCTTCTGTAAATTCTCCTCAGTTACACAGATACACAGATCACTATGGGTTAGAAGGAACCTCCACAGGTCATTGAGTCCAATCCTTCTGCTCAGGCAGACTCATAAAACTTAAGACAAGTTACACAGAAATGTACATCCAGATGGCTCTTAAATGTATCCAGGGAAGTAGAATCCTCAACCTGCCTGGGCAGCCCATTCCAATGCTCAGTAACCCTTACAGTAAAGAAATTATTTCTCATAGTGAGATGGATCTTCTTGTGCTCCAACTTACACCCATTGCCCCTTGTCCTATCACAGGGTGCAAGTGAAAAGACATTGTCTCTTTCTTCTTGGTACCCAGTCTTTGTGTATTTATAGTCAGTGATTAAGTCCCCTCATAACCTTCTCCTCTCCAAACACAAAGTCCCAGATCTCTCAATCTCCCCTCATAAGGCAACTGCTCCAGTCCTCTAATCATCCTCAGTTGAACTATCTCAATCAAGTCTCTATCCCTCTTGAACTGGGGAGCCCAGAACTGAACACGAAACTCCAGATGTGGCCTCACTTGGGTAAAGAAGAGAGGGAGAACTTCGTTTCATCTGCTGGNCTGTCCAAGTCTTCCTGGATGGCTGCACAGCCATCAGGTGAATCAGCCAGATGACCCAGCTTAGTGTCATCAGCAAACTTGCTAAGGAGACACTCTATCCCATCATCAAGATCATGAATAAAGACATTAAACAAAACTGGATCCAACACAGATGCCTGGGGGACACCACTCATTACAGGCCTCCAGCTAGACTCTGCACCATTAATCACTACACTTTGGGCTCTATTATATAGCCAGTTTTAATCCAAGTCACAATCTGCTTTTCAATCCCACACTTCCTAAGCTTATTCACAAGGATATTATGGGGGACTGTGTCAAATCGAGGTAGACCACATCCACTGGTCTCCCAGCATCCACCCATTTAGTCACAACATCATAGAAGGTTATCAGATTAGTCAAACATTATTTCCCCTTGGTAAATACATGCTGACTACTTCTGATTACATTCTTGTCATCAATATTCTTTGAGATGCCCTCCAGAACGAACTGCACCTTCCAGGGATGGAGGTCAGACCAACTGGTTTGTAGTTGCCAAGATCTTCCTTTTTACCCTTTTTGAAAACTGGAGTCCTCAGGTACCTCTCCGGTTATCCACAATCTCTCAAAAATATTGGAGAGCAGAAGAGCAACAACATCAGCCAGTTGTCTCCACACTCTTGGATGCATCACATCAGGACCCAGAGATCTATGAATATTCAACTTTTGTCATTGATTACTACTCCAGTCCTCTCTAACCACTGGAAAATCTTCCCTCTTACAGGCTATCTCTCCTGCCTGCCAGGTCTGGAGTTGCCAAGGACAGGTCTTAGGAGTGATAATCAAAGCAAAGAAGTTATTCAGCTCTTCTGCCTTCTCTGCATTGCCAGTTGTCAGGGCTGCCACCTCATTCAACAGTGGCCCCACACTATCCTTATGCCTCCTTTTTCTACTAATACATTTGTAAAAACCCTTATTTTCTTTAACTTTCCTAGTCAATTTTAACCCTAGAAGTGCTTTAGCCTTCCTTATAGCCTTCCTACAAGTTCCAATAACTTCCCTATAAGTCTTCCACACAACAAATCCCTCTTTCTGTGACCTGTAGACCTCCCTCTTACAATTTCATTTAGGAGCTCCTTGGACATCCACATAGGTCTCCTAGCCCATCTGCTCGATTTTTTCCGTAATGGAATACACTTTTTGCGGGCTTGGAGGAAGTGATGTTTAAAAACTAACCAACTTCCATGAGCTCCTTTACCCTCCAGCATTGTAGCCTATGGGATTCCTGCAAACAAATCCCTGAAAAGTGGGACAGTAGCTCTGTGAAAGTCAAGGGTTATAATCCTACCTATTGCCTTACCCTTACCTAGCAGAATACTCACCTCCCCCATGTCATGATCACTATCACCAAGACTATTTCTCGCTTAGTATCGCCAATCGGTCCTTCTTTGTTTGTAATACCAGTTACTTGTAAAAATTTCCAAAATACTCTGTTCCCCATGCTGAAAGGCTAGAGAATCCCACAGGATAGGGAAGGACATTATTGCTCTGTAGATCAATAAACTAAACATGGTCAGTGGGTCTCTGTGGTCCTATGTGCCCATGGACTGAAGAAGACCAATTCCATACTATTAAATGCTCTTCCTCTTTAAAACATCCAGAGCGACTTTTTGGGACGTGCTCACTCTAAAGCACACGGCTGCTTACTTGTACCCCGGCAACTGCATGTCTAGAGGCTCAGCTGTGCTCAGCAGAACGTGGTGGCACCCAAGTGATGGAAAGGACACATGGGTCAGGACAAGGCAGATCACATTCTTTCCAGTTGGTGTGATGCTCTGCAGCATATTGACATAGGTCAGGCATGACTGCACCATAGCTTGGGGGAGTGACGAAGAGGGAAACTTCATTTATGGGAGAGGAGAAGCAGTCTCCAAGCTTACAAAGTAATTTTGGATCCTGCTGTACTATAAAACCAGAAACTGCTGTCATGACCTTGAAGGAGGACTTCTCAAACACTTCCCAAGGTAACTCCTTGTCCTTACCATAAACTACCTTCCCTTTGGATAGGAGCCAGAAGGGTGAGGACACCTTATCCTTTATGGGGTTGATAAAGTGGGAATATTGTCTGTTTTTTGAGTCCCTCCAGGGTCTGTTCCTGGTGAGACACAGCTCGGACAGTAAGAGAAATATCTGCCTCCTGAGAAAAATGTGGGGCCCTGATTTCCATCTCTGAGGGCTTCACGAGTTTTCCCCTCTCTCCAAGAGTTTGTTGATCTCTCCATAAAGTCTCTTTTTCCTCCTTCCACCTGCTACCTCTCCTCTCCTGAATTTCTGCACCTGCCTCCCAGTTCAGCACTTGAACCCAATAAATCCAGTTCTCTTCCCACAGCAATCTCAAGGTATTTGCTAAGAATAAGCTGCTTCTGTTGCTTTTGATGAGAGCACAAGGTAGCAGCTGGAGTTCAATTATGTTTATTGCAAACTTGGGGTGAACCCACCAGGAGGTTTCCTCCCAAAATATCTCAATGGCATCTCAAAATGCAAAAACTTCCATCAAACTCCAGACTATTTTGAAGTGCCTCATGGCCAGCGTCAAGCTTTCAGTTATTTCAGATCTCACAACACCTCAAATTTGAGTTCCTCTACTCTTGATTTATTCATAGACCCTGTTTATTTAGCACTCAGGGCTTGTTTGGATCCGCCAGACGTGAAGAGAGAAATTATTTCCAACATGTACAAAACTCTGCCTTGGGCTGTCATATCTTGAGAAACTCAGAACACAAGGAATGAGTTCCCTTGAAAAATCATTTGGTCTGCAATTTCACTGAGATCCATTAAATGAGACAGAGCTGCTTTCAGACCTCACTGAATTTTCCATGCAAAAATCTGAGAAAAATGTAGGGGCAGGGGGAGGGAAGTCTCTTGATTATGTTGTCCTGACTTTCTCCCAAGATCTCTTGTGGGTGAGGCCAAAGCATGGCAGGTTTTATTCTAGATGAGAAGGCTTTGTCAGTATCATGTCAGCTGCTAGAAAAGCAGGTTAAATTAGACACTGTGACCCTCTTTCCACCTCTGTGCCACAGGAATTGCAGAAGATACTCCCCAGAATGGTTATAAACACAGCCAGCCTGTAAAAGCTCTAAACGACTTTGGGATCTCCCTTTACATAAATCAGGCTGGTTGACCATTTGAGAAACTTTCCAGTGAAATTTTAAGTAAATATATCCTCAAGCTCCACGGAGCAAAGGCCAGGGGTGACTATTTGCAGCCCAAGGCATAAAACACACTCGTTCATCCTTTATGATGGAAGTGGATGAAGCAACTTTGTAGTGGAGTGTCACGAATGACCTGTTTCATAATCACATCACTTAAAAACCAATTCATTCAGGGGCTTTTATTGTTAGCGGTGTCTTTGCAACTGAAACAACATAACACCACATTTTCCTCTCACACTACCCTGAGAGAGTAATTTTATGCAACATTAAAAGAGTGTCTCTTAGGGAAGCAAAAACGATCTCAGTGACTTATAAAATAGCTGGCGCTTCCGAACACAAAACCAAAGTCTTCCAAAGCTGGGGTGGCCTTCCTGGTTTTGCCTTCAGACCTAGCACCTTGGGGACTCTCCACTGTGGGATTTTCCTGCAACTCTGCCCTTGACTGGCAAGGAGGTTCAGGATATTCAGTGGGTTGTGCTTGGCTTGGGCGTTCCATGTCTCTGCTTTTCTAATAACAGACCTTCCCGCTCCCTCTGCTCTCTTTAAAAGGCCATTTGTCTGGCTTTTTATTCCTCACTTGCTGCTAATTTCACACTGTTTACAGTGGGCAGATGGAGTAATGCGTTTATTTTCCCATCCTGTTTGTAGCTGTGCTTCACATCTGTTTCTGCTCTTGCTCACCTCAGTGACATTTACATAAAGTTACTCCTAACATGCAGGACTAAGAGAAAAGCCTGGTTCGTCCCACTGACATACAGACACACAGCTCTTATACCGGTATCTCAGAGTGCCTCTTGCTGAACAAGGAGGTCTGAATCTCCTTCAAGGAGATAATTTCCTTCAGCAAGTGCCTGGGGTACAGAACGTGAAAGTGACCCCATGTGGTCAGGAAATGAACAAAATGCCTGGAGAACATCAACAGAGAATCACAGAATGTATTGGGTCAGAAGGGACCTCCAAAGGTCATCTAGTTCAACCGTCCCACAACAAGCAGGGACATCTCTCACTAGAACAGATTGCCCAAAGCCCCATCAAGACTAACCTTGATTGTCTCCAGGGATGGAGCCTCCACCCCCTCTCTAGGCAACCTGTTCCAGGGATCCACCACCCTCAGATTAAACAGCTTTTTCCTGATGTCCTGCCTAAGTCTACCCTTTTTGAGCTTAAATCCATGACCTCTCATCCTATCATTCCATGCCCTTGTGAACAGTTCTTCCCCAGCCTTCTCATAGTCCCCTTTCAGATACTGAAAGGTCACCCTAAGGTCCCACAGAAGCTGCTTTCTCTTCAAGCTGAACAACTCAAACTCTCTCAGTCTGTCTGCTGCAGCCCTCTGACTATTTTCATGGCCTCCTCTGTACATGTTCCAACAGGTCTACATCCTTCTTGTGTTGGGGGCCCCACAACTGTATGCAGTACTCCAGGTGCAGTCCCCGTCACTCTACCTTTTTGGTGTAGCCAAGACAAGGGACAGGAACCACACCAGTTCTCACAGTGCTGTTCGCCCTGGAGCTTTGGTATCCAGCTCTCTTCCCTCCATTTTTTTTTTGTGTGATTATATTTACATCTCTGTCCTACAAAGTGATGAACATTTATTTCCATGATGATCTGGTCACTCCAGAACATTTGGTGTTTGCACTAACAATATTTGCTGCTGAGAATAACCACACAAATTGTCCAGAAAAGCTACAGGAGTAGATTATTACCCCTTTAGGTTAGCTGAACCTCTTTTACATGATTCTTCCTAAATCAGGTCTACCATATCTTGCACAATGAGTATGATACAGAAGACTCATGACTCTTCCTCCCCACATGCTCAGACTGGATCTCCTCTGCTCATGCATCCTTCATACTGTGGGATCCCTGCGCTTTGCCCACCTCATGTGTCTGCTGCCCTACAAAGGTCTTCTGCTGATCAGACATCTCACAGGCAGCCTGTTATGACGTGTGTAAGAGGCAGTCCCTTTACAAGCCCTGTTTTCCTGCCAGACTGGATAGTTTTCTTCATGTCAGAGTCCACCTTCCAACCAAAACGTGGGCTATGTAAATGGTTAGGAGAAGATATTACAAAGTGTGCCAATGTGACAGACACCTGAGAACCTGAGTCTGAACACAGGGTGGGTACCAGGCCCACCATCTCTCCATGTTCATCTAGGAGAAATAGCCATCTCTGGGCAATCCTAATAGGCTAGGTCAGATTAAATCTGCAGATCAGATGCAGGTGCTTGTTAATAGGCAACATCTGACATCCAGAAACTTTCAAATTACCCAGAGCAGTCAGAAATAGGTTGTTACACATTGTTGTCCTGGAGTAAAAAGTGTTGGGAAAGGGAGATTGGAAGAATTATTCCTAATATTTCCTAAATATTCACAAACTAACAGTGACGGATGTATGGGGCTAGGTGGTAAATGCAGGTGGTCACTGCTAAACCTTGTTGAGACTATGTTTTCATGTCATGAAAGTAGAAGTGCTAAGCGAAGTGCTTAGGCTCACCTAAGGAACAAAGCTGTGTACATAGCTCAAAATTCATTTCCCATTTACTGTGGAAATAGCTGCAGTGTGCACAGAGCTGCCCCAGAAACCACCTTTGCTATATCATAGAATCATAAGGGATCGGAAGGGACCTCGAAAGATCATCTAGTCCAATCCCCCTGCCACAACAGGATCACCTAGACCAAGCTGCACAGGAACACATCCAGATAGGTCTGGAACATCTCCGGAAAAGGAGATTCCACAACTCCCCTGGGCAGCCTGTTCCAATGCTCCATTACCCTCACTGGGAAGAAGATTCTTCTGCTATTTATATGGAACCTCCATATCAATGGTCCTCCTTCCATGCCTGTTTGAGAACAACCCTCTTAGGAGATTGATTGCACATGCCTTGTCCAGAGCTCATAGCTGTCACCTGGGTTTTGTAGTGCTCAGCAATTCCCTTCAGGATGCTGTTCTCCAAGCAAGGGAAAGTTCTTCCCTTCCAGCTCTCTTGCCCTGAGTTTAGTGTATGCTTGGTTTGCCAACATCATGAACACTGTGTGTGCTGGACCACTCTCATTGAATTAGACCAGACCAGCTCATGTGAGGAGGATGAAACCTTTTACTGCTACGAGCCCCCTGTGGACTCTAGATGATTTTACCAACATAACTCACACATAATGAAATCCCATAGTATAAACTGCCAGTGATTCTGCTCAGTCACCTCAGGAATGTGATGTCTGAGCCTGTCAAAGCCGTACTGGGTTGTTCAGGCCAACAACATGCTGCACATCTCAAACAGGCATTAAAAATGTTCTTCTCAACACTTTGTGCCTACAGCTCTGACCTTTCTTTTCCTACTTCCAGGTTACAATCAATCTTTTGTCTGTGTTTGCTCGGTGCCTCCAAGCAAAACTTTGCAGGTACTAGGCAAATAAATACAGTAACAATCACCAAGTGTTTCCTTCTCCACTAGTAGTTCATCCATGTAGAAGACAATCTACTCATTGTCTGGGATCAAAAGCAGAAGAAACCACAATCCTCCAACGTGTCTCCTTGCTTGCCACAAACTGATGTATGACACCTAGGTGCCTTCAGAGAATCCAGAAAACTCCAGGTGTCTGACGTGTCCTGGTCAGGGCTCCTACTTCAGCAGGAATTTTATTAAGCAAAGCCATCCCACCTGACCTTTGGGGGGGAAGGAGCTGGGCAAGTCAAGTGGTGCACAAACATTTTCAGTGAGTTCTTGTCCGCCCTGTGAAGACTTAAGATGCAAAGTGAGAGTGGAATGAGTGTTAAATGAAAACCAAAGAGGGCTCAATGGGTCAGGTTTTAGACATCTGCTGCAATGAACTCAATAATCCCCAATTTGTCTTTGACAGCCCATCTCATCTGTAGCTCTTTTAGCCATTTGCCAAGGAGACAAGTGTCGCTCTGATGAAGCCTGAGAAGATGAAACAATTTATTTATCCCTCACCAAGTCAATGACTGGAAGCTGGATGGAAAATAAAATAATCTGAGGGCATTAGATTTTGGATAGTGTCTGAAGACTTTCAAGTTGGAGGAAAAATCTGAAGCCCTCTGGGTGTTTGTGGTCTGGTGAAGTTACATTATGCCTCCATTACCCTTGAGGAGTAAAGAATTCTTTGTGAAAACTCTCATGATAACTTGGGGTGAAGTCTTCCTAGATATAATTACTCTCCTACGCTAACACATTCCTCTTGACAAGGCTTCAGCCTTTGTTTTCTAAAGATGCCTCTGGAATGCCCCATCTTGCTGGAGTGACTCAGCCAGCCTAACCACCGGATCAGCTATAAACAACATTGTTCTGAAAAGGAAGATGCAAATCAGACCATCATGCTCAGTGCATGACCTGGCTGCAAATAACTTTGTACTTCTTCTGAATAAGATAAATCCAACTGGCCACCTGATTCTCTGGTTCCATGACCAGAATGAAGATTTAAAACTTCCGAGCATCCGTTGAGCCTCCAGCTGGGTACTCACTATTCTGAAATGTGTACTCTGCAATCGGTATCACACAACATGACACCAGTTTTGGTAGTGACCATGATCCCTGTCACATCCTTTGCTTGCCAAAATTTGGAGACAAAATGATACACCAGGGGCTTCAGTCCCCTGATTCCTGACGTAACACAAGTCATTCCCCATTGCCACAACCAATAGCTAGTGATCAGTAAGGTTTGTGATCACTATGATCTTAACACAGACACCTACAAATAAGCAGCCAGTCCTGCAGGATAATTGAGAATCTTGGTATATCAGCTATTTTTCTGAAGATAAGAGCACATCTACAAAAGAGCTGTGAGGACAACTTTACTAAAGACTGTGAGGTCACAAGGGCTAGAGAAGATCTCTAAGTACTTAAGTAGATACATATGAGACTACAAGTTCTACCTGGAAATGTTCTAGACACATGGTAGAGACATAAAAATTCTCTATTTAGGCACAGTGAAGCAAATTTAGACTCAAGATGGCTCCTTTTTAGGTCTAACTCTGGCTGGATCTGCTGAGCCATACCACCTAGTCTCTCTTCCTTTCTCTGACCTCCCACATTTCTCATCCAGAGTTCTTCTTATTGGACAGGGCTCAGACATACCCGTCTCCATCCAGAAGATGATGGTGAGCGCTAACTTTGCTTATACGACTTCTTGTGGCCTCAGGTCTAGTATTTGACCTTCCTAAGATTCAGAAAGTGCATCCCAAGGAAGGTGACTCAATAAGAATACTGAGGATTCTTGATATTCTGAGTGACTTTTACTCTTCTCAGAAAATGCAGTGAGCATTGTTCCTGCCTAGCCTTTATTTAGTTAAAAAGACAGCTGGTGGGAACATATATGGGCTTTACAGCTGAGGCACTAAGTGTGTTCCTTTGAATGTGTGTTTGCTGCTGGCATTTTAAAGCAACTCTTACTGGCATATCAAAACACTTGGACTGGGAGCTGCCATTGGAAGAGAAGTCATTATCCCTTCAATTGCTGCTGCATTCAGATGAACTGAGAGTGATCTAAAAAGGAGAGAAATCATAGGTAATGCAAGTGACTTCCATTTGCCCTGATCTTCCACGTCCTTGAGAAGAGTGTGAGACACGTCAGAGCTCTCCACTGCAATGGTGAAAGCAGCAGCCCTGATGACCTTTTTCTAAGCAAGGTCAGGCTATAGCAACCCCAAATATAGAAGTCCATCATCCAGTGGAACACAAAAGAGTGTCTTTAAGCATTTTGCCTCCCTAAATTGTGACAAAAGGGACAATTTGAGATGAGAAACTGGATACTTCAAAAAAATCATGGAATGATAATCTGAGTTGAAAGGGACATTTAAAGGTCAACACCCCACAGAGAGCAGGGACGTCTGCAACTGGAGCAGGTTACTCAGAGCCCTGTTCAACCCAACCTGTAATCTTTCACAGGTGAGATATCTACCCCTTCTCTGGACATCCAATTACTTTTTGCTGTGCTGTTGACCTGCTTTGCAGCTCCATAAAGAAGCCAATGACACTGATCATCAGCTGGGTTTGTCACACAGAAACAAACAAAATGTTCCTGTCCCAGTACCAAGGTGAGGAACAAGTGGAACATTCTGCAAGCAGATGCGGGAATCATGGGGAAAGGGTAGCATAATCCTGTGTAGAGACACACAAAGACAAATTGAGGTCTACATATGGGGGAAATGGGGAACTGACGAATAATGTAATCACGGAATGACAGAAATATTGAGGCTGGAAAAGACCTCTAAGATCATAAAGTCCAGTGTAAATGAATCAACATTCTGACAGGCACAACATGCTAGACATTTACAAGTCTCCTCTCTGTCAGATGTTCCAAGTTCTGGCTACAGAGCTGATTTTCCAGTCTTCATGGGAAAGGAAGTGCTACATGCTCCAACTATCAGTAGAGACATTTCACTGGTGTTTCTACTGTCTGCAATTACTCTTCTCAAGGCAGAGTGGTGATAAGTGTTTACTCCTTAACTGCAATCACTGAGCTGTGAGATCCCCAAAGATCTTAGTTGGGTTCCTCAACAGTCCACACCTATAACTAGGTTTATATTTAAAAGGCCTCTATAGAGATTGGAGATTGGGGAACAGGCTGTTCATGTGTCCTCTTGGTCTCTATCTCCTAGAGCAACCAGAGTATAAGCCCTTTACATCTCCCCCTTTTGCAAACACAAGTTCTTTATGCATTGCAACTTATGCCCAGCTGCCATTAAAACAGCATTCAGGAGTAATCAGCCACAAAGTTTGTGGAGCCTCAGAGCTTATTTGATTTGTACGTGTATTTTGATCAGTGCCTCAAGATGAGCTCAGCTTCCCAGCCCAGATTTGACTAAGCAAATCAAATTCTCATCTTTCTGAGCAAAATTTCAGAGAGCAATGGTCAGAGCCTTAAAGGCAGACTTCTGAAGTCCATCAGAGTGAGATGTAATCTTTTTCAGATCCTGGAATGGCTTTATACACACATATAAATATGTATGTGTGTGTGTCTTTAACTCCACTTTGCTTCAAATCCTTTGTCTGAATTCTGACATTCACCATCTCTTCAAAATCTTGCAAAGCCTGTCAATTAGGCACGGGCTGATGTTAAACATGACCGCTTCTGGATGCCCACATCTGTCAAATAATGGTTTGCTGTTTTCTACATTAGAAAAACATTGCTTTCTACAAGAAGAGTTTCCAATAATGGAGTCTCAGAATATCCTGGATAATCCAACTATAACCCACTGTATCTGACCCAGCATCATTGTTTCTCCTCTCCAAGGTAGAAATTACAGACCCATTTCATGCATGTCTGTAATCTATTTTCTTCATCTCTGTGCTCATTCGTGACCACTGCAAGACAGTTTTCAAGATCTCTCTGATTCTGCAGCATACCTCAGGCCTGTTGTATTTTTGGCACTGCTAATTTTTGCATCTGTACGCTATACTATCAATTACAGAATGCTCTGATCTGAATTGATATGTAATTCCCAAATCTTCTTTCAGTGACACTGTTAATAGCTTTCTTCAGTGTCTTGTCTTCTGCCATGGCCTCCAGAAGTTTATTCCCCACTATGTTGGAGATGAGAGAAATCTCTTCTGACAGTTGTGCATGAGTTATGCTGTTCTCCAGAGTCCTCAAGAACTGAGTCCTCAGACACTCTTAGGACTGTATCCACACTCAGCTCTTGTTTTCTTGGTTTACAGACTACTCAAAACTTCACGGATGCAGCTGAAAAATCAAATCAAAGCACCCTCCTGCTTTCTGGCAGGTGAAGAATTTTTTTTGCTTTGGGAACCATGAATTTAGGGTCCATTTTTTGTTTGGATTCATCTTTCCTATCTGAATAATTTTCTTTAACATCATCTGTGCAAAAGAAAACCTCCTATACATTAAGATGCAGTTCTCAAAACCAGTGCTGCCAGCCTGCACAGTGTCCTCAGTAATTTACAGAGGGATTTACTGGCCAGGTGGTTCATCTTTAGGTGACACAGCTTGACAAAACTCAGGTGCTTGCTTTCCTCTCTCTTTAGCTTTTCAAATTCTCTGTCCAGTCCTATTTCATTCTGAGTCCTTCTGCATAACATCACAGACAGAAGAACTGTCATCTCATCTTATTTCAGGGATCAAACTCTGCAAATCTTTCTGATCCACCAAGTCAGCATTTCTGTAACTACCTGGCTTTGGCCAGAGTCTGTTTGCATGTCGATTCATTTATACTTTCTTCCAAATATCACACATACCTGATTTTAAATTGGGTATCTGTTGCCATGCCCCATTTCCTGACCCATTTCTACAGCCTTTCTTTTTTTTCCCTCCTTGTGCTGTCATCCTGTCCTGCAGTCTTTCAAGACATCATCTATGTGTATCGCCATGCCCTCATTTCCTTCAAATAGTTTTTGCACTCTCCTGTCAAAAGTCTCAGGATCAAGTTAAAACCTGGAGGGAAATTTGTGCAAGCAACATCTCCCATGAGGGATGTTGAAAATGCAGACTTTCAGTCTTCTCGGAGCAATTTGCAAGGACTCAAGAGGGGCAGTTAAGAGCGTAAAAGAAAACACATCTCCAACCATTGTCTTGAAAACATCTCCCTTGACAGCTGTAAGAAAATATTTTATCTGAATATTCCTACAGAGGTCTTTGGGATCTAATTGCTGTCCGAGGGACTTGTTCTTCTTTCCTGCTGTTCCCAGGGGCAGGCACATTGCAGTGGCTTCTATTTTTAAAAATTATTTCCAGTGTTGGTAGATACCCAAGCCCTCCCCTTCATTTGTGTCTCACAAACAGAGGAGCGTGGCTGAGGCTGAGGCACTGAGTGCTTAGGGTCTGACAGCACAGAGTTCTGTGCCTTGTTCACCGATGCCATGGAAGACATTAATATTATTTTCTTTTTCTTTTTTTTTTTATTTTTAGGTTTTCCTCTTTTTTTTTTGAGTTTTGGTTTTTTTTATCTTAGCCAGATTCCTTCGTTTAATGATCTTTACTTTAGGAAACATGGTTTAATGATAGGAAACGTGGAGTAGTGGGCATGGTGGTATTGGGCTGACAGCTGGACTTGGTGGTCTTGTACGTCTCTTCCAACCTTGATGATTCTATGATTCTGTGGTTCTGCTTGTAAGTCAGAACCCCACCTATCTGTTGACTGTGATCCACCCACCCTGCTGGTGAATTTAATTTCCCAGTTTATTAAAGTTTTAGCTTAACTTAACCCCACCTCCCTTTTAACCTCAGCACTCCTGTTTCCTGGTCTGTACTTCTTTATTATCACCTTCCTGCTCCTGATACCACCCAGTATTTTAGACTCTTTAAAGATAAATCTAAAAGGATTTAAACAGGTGCAAAAATGAAAACAGCAGAAAAGATTTCCATTTGTCTTGGGCCCTGATTGCAGGCAGTTCCCAAAAAACAAACCAGCTGATGCAGGCTGAGGGTGTGGATAGTTTGTGCTGGTGGTCCATGGATGAACAGATACACACTCATCAATTTGGAACAGAAATGTGTGTCATGGGCTCCTCCTCTGAGAAAACAAAGAGCAAGAGGCTGAACTTCTGCTATTGTCCAAGCCAGTACATGTGGGGCATAATGAGATGGATAACAGTTCCAAGGAGGTTGAGCACTTCTAGGACCTTTTCAGGCAAGACCTTCGGAATGACATCCAGCCTGCTGCCTGTCACGTTCCACCACACTCTCCATAAGAGATTTTCCCTTCAAAGACTGTTTTAAAACTCACCCCCTCTCCCCATGCCACACAACTGCTTAGACAAGAATACTGTCCTCCCAGAGGTTGCTGGTACCTGCTGGAGAGCTGTGTATATCAGCTACAAGGAGTGGTAGAAAAGTAACAAGCCCATCTTCCCAGTCCTCACACAGAATCACACAATCATTTAGGTTGGAAAAGACATTTAAGACCTTTGAGTCCAACCATTAACGCAGCAGTGCCAGGCCACCACTAAACCATGTCCTTTACACCACATCTTGCATATCTTTACAATCTCCACTTGACAACCTCCTTGGGAGGCTGATTCCAACATTTAATAACCATATTAGGGAAGAAATCTTCCTTCACTGCCAAACTAAACCTCCCCTGGCACAACTTGAGGCCGTTCTCTCTCATCCTGTCACTTGTTCTTTGGGAGAAGAGATCAACCCCTACCTTGCTCCAATCTCCTTTCAGGGAGTTTTAGAGAATATCTTCCCTGGGCCTCCATTTCTCCAGGTTAAACCTCTCTCAGCCACCCTTAGATCCAGACCTTCCCCAGCTTCGTTGCCCTTTATTGTTCTCTCATCAATGTTACCCCAAAGTAGTGTACAGAGACCAGAAATGTCCACTTTAAAGAAGCAGAAAAAGGGACTAGATGAATTATAGGCCAGTCCTGTGTCCAGACTGGCCAGGACAGTAAGGGGGAGACATGGCATGATTTTACTTTTGCAAGCTATTTGGCACAGGTTCCTATGCGCCCGTAAGAATGACCTCAGAGCAATCTTGGGTGCTCATGAATACTGTGCTCCAAGACAAGTAGCAATGGCACATTTTCAGACTGAGAAGGTCCCCAAGGGTCTGTCCTGAGTCTGGTACTGTTCAATATTCTCATAATGACTTGGATGATGGAATAGAGAATAGATTTATGTAATTTGTGGCTGACAGAAGACAAGGAGGGGGTCACAAGCAATGTGCAGCACAAGACTGGAATTCAAAATTGTCTTGATTATCTGCTAAAGGCAATGTCTGAAATTAGGAGGATGACACTGAACAGAAGCAGAAGTGGAACTGGGTGATGCAAGTCTAAGTGGACGGGAAGAAAAGGTAAACCTGGGAAATGTGTGGCTTGCCAGCAGTGTGGATGATGAGAACATGCAGTGGGGAGTGGTCACAGGCTGAACAAGAAAAACAGCATGCAAAACAGACAAGACAAGGTTTGGGATGAGTGGGGCCTATTTACCACAAGAAACAAATAACTTGCTCTTCTCAGCTCTGGTGAGGCTTCTCCTGGAGTTTGGGTCTACCTTTTCAATGGGACAATACATGCTAGGGAAGGTGACAAGATCCCAAAGGAATTCTACTAAAATTGTTAGTGATTCAGCAGGGTGAGGAAAGGCTGAAAGAACTGGGTTTATTTGTCTTTGAAGAAACAAAATCAGAGCACTGACATATGTAAACAAGGCAGTTCAGAAGCGGACAGTGACAGATAACCCTCCACCAGCGTGGGATGTAAGATGAGGAGTAATTTTGAGTAAACATGAAGCAAAAGAGATTTTGTTAGATATTAAGAAAAATGTTATGTAGGAAGTTAAAAAGTGGAACAGATTATGGAGGGTCTGTTTATTCCCCAGTAGCAAAATCATTTACAGAAGCATCTGTCAGAAACAACTCTTGCATCCTCCCATCTCTGGTGGAGGAGCAGGCTTTGTACACATGGTCCATTCCTGTTCTCCATTTTTATGACACTGTCCAGCTGGAATTACTGAAGGCCTTGAGGATGGTGTGGACTTGTAAGCTGAGAACAACCTCAAAACTGAAAAAGCTCTGCTGGAGTCAGACACAAACCCAGGGTGAATTAAGCCCACATGATGTCCATGTCTTCCAGAGCAAGGCATCTCTGTCTTCTTGCAGTTAAGCTGCTATTAATCAGCACGGACTTCACTGAAGCACCCAACATGAAGGTGTGTACAACCAAAGCTGAGGAGTGTCTAGTATGACTATTGTCAAAAGAAGAAGCATTTCCTTCTCTGATGATGATTTTGCTGTCTGGTGGCTAGGGACTCTCTTGGGAAGCAAAGGAAATGGGTTTGGAAGCCCATCCCATCAAGGAAGAGCTGCAAGCACCACACTAACCCATGAACAGCAAGCTGTTTGAGACTGAATGCAAGGTTAGCCGTGTGCTAAGCATGGCAATGGGGAATGTAGCCATTTGGATTATTTTGGCAACGAATTATAGAGAAAGTAGGTGCCTACTGCCTTAGCACAGGGCTCTGTTTGGGCTGATGGAGAGCAGAGTTGGGCAGGTTGACTATATCCCAAAGAACATCCTGATCCCAGGAGGAATGGTAGGAAGCTTTCCCATTTGTGTTTAGCTTCCAGATTCATGAGCACCTATGCCTTATTCCAGCCAACACACCCTAAATGACCCTTTCGTGCCTCACCAGGTTCAAAGACAGCTACTGAAGTTCTATGGCTACCATCAAGTGCAGAACTGATGCTCGGCCACCAAAGAAAGGTGGCTTGTTTTTTAACACACATTTCAGCACACGGTGGATGTCTGTTTCCTCCTTTGCCATCTTTGTCAGAGAGCTGAAAGAACAGCAGTTCAAGGGCAAGCTGGGCCCATTTGTTCACACTGCACCCTCCTTTGACTCAACACCACCTCTGCAGGCAGAGCACGTAGCATTCCTTTGTCCACTTGTACCAATATCAAAATCAGCACAATGCCTTCAAAGATGGAGAGAACATGAAGTTCAGGAGGCTCTCTGAGGGATCCATGGTGCCCACTGCATCAGACAGTCCTAAGAGCATGTCAACATTGTTGGTTCAGCAGGGGCCAGGGACTCATTTTCAGGTTGCAGTTCTCACTGTAGAGAAGCAAGGAGAAAAATTACATTTTCTTCCTTTGATCTCAGGCACTTTCTGGATCAGGAAAGTCCAGGGGTGTTGAGTTTGAACTACTGCCTGACTAACAATTGTTAACAAAAGTGGACAGTATTTCAATTGTGCCTTCAGTGATTTCAACACACTCTTATCTATCCCATACATCATTGCATAGAGCAAAACCCTTCCAGCCCTGCCTGCAAAACACAAGGTGGTCCAAGACAACTGTGCAGACCTTGAGCATTCAAGGAGAGAATCTCACCCATTTTTAAAGGGTCATTTATCAATGAACTCTCTTCTTAATGTACCTCTTTAAAGCACTTAAATGACAGTGCATTCTGCGCCGCACAGTTATGATAGAGAACCCAACCATATGTCAGGCAGGAACAGTGACCCCTTTCTCTACGATTAAGTTAATTTTTGTTCCATTCACTGTTTTTTTTGGTACAAGATTAACTGGTGAATAAAAAGGCCCCTTTTTATTTTTCTTTGCAAGGGCTGAAGCAGTTTTAATCATATATAATTCAAACCTTGCTATGCGATTTGCATTCCCTGCTTTAAGATGAATTTGGCACTAAACAAGCTCTCAATTATACTCCCCCGTCTCTGTTTTCTCTGGAAGTCACAAAATTCATTCAAACAAAAGCTAAACCCCCCTGGAGTTTTATGAAGATGAATGATGATTAAAATCAAAGAACAGAGATCTTTCTCCTGACTTTACAAAGCCACAGGATTCCAATATATGTTCTCTGGTGGCACTTTTCCAGGCAACCTTGGGTTCAAACACAAAATTGTGTACACATCCGCAGCAGCCCAGGTCACTTGGTCTATCTGTCATCGCTGCTTCTTCTTCTTCTTGTGTCAACGTTTTTTATTTTTGCTTCTGACCCTAAACACAAAGCCTGGAGTCTGCAAGGCCACAGCTGACAACTGAGACTGAATAAGAACTTAAAATCAGAAGAGGAAGCCAAGTTAGAAAAACTGGAGAGATATCTTGCTGAAGAGGAGAGGAAGAGGAACTTTATGAATTTGTAGTTATTCCCTGGAAACACTTCCATGCCTTCAGCAGCTACAGAACAGACTAGGGAACCTCCCTTGGCTGTGATCACTCTCATAGCCAATGAGGCTGATGGAAGCAAACAGGCTGTAATTTGAGCATTCACACTTTGGGACATTCATTGAGTAATCCAGGGGGAGACGAACTCCACCTTTCTCATCTCAAAGAAACTAGATATATAGTCTATGTAAAGGTCATATAATAAGTACAGTATGGGCATTAACACAGCTTTACACACAGGCATGTGTCTTGTTATGTGTACCTACATTACCCAGAACATCAGGGTTGAGTGCATGGTAGACCCAGAGGTGTTATTTTAATTATGTAAAAAAAAACCTACTTAAAGAAATCATTAACATGCAAAAACCTACCTAAAGCCATGCAAGCCTCATGTGATATTTGGAGTTATGTGCAGAGCAGAAAGAAGCAGCACTGCAGAGTCTAAACAGCTTTGACAAGTCTTTTCCAATTCATCTCATAAGAGGAACGATGAAAGAGAGATTTCAACTGTTAGTAATAAAAGACATAAAACCAAAGCGGAGGCCACAGAGTAGGGAGACACAGTGGAAATAATATGTGAGAGAGAGAAGAAAAACTGACCGTGTCTTGGGGTTGTTCCAAAGTCAAGATGATAGATTGGTTTCCCCCAGAGATGCTGAGCAAGAAAAAGGTAGAAATGGGTGGGTAATGAATGATGAGGGCAGCATGTCAAAAACATAAAATAGAAAACAGAGAATAAAAGGCAAATATTTAATTATTTGTTGTAGAAAGGTTGTAAAGGGGGAGGAAGATAGGAATTGTCTCGCATTCCTTTAGTCAGTCCCATCTGAGCTAGGTATGTGCACTTCTATACCACCAAAGGAGCTGATTGCCCTCCTCTGGGTCCTTACTACTGTTGGAGATGCTCCAGAGTACCTGAGACATGGACAGGACTGCAGATGTAACTGCATATGTTCAGACTTGGGAAGTCTGAGCATTTCTGGAGCAGCAACGGGAAACCAAGGAAGGGCAACCAACTCAGCTGTAGGTAGATTCTTATATGAAGGGTACAGCCCTTGGAGCTAATTCTGGTCATATAGGAACAAGAAATTTGTTGAAGGTTCACTGAAACAAAGAGAGATGATAGTGAAAATGTAAGCGCCGAGTGTCAAATGTGGCCGCAGCAGGGATCATTAACTTCACTGTCAGAGGAAGTACCACGCTGATTAAAGGGAAGACCTCTGGCTTCTGTCAGGGACTAAATGAAGTATCTGGAGCCAGCCTGCTAGAGTCAGAACTTGCCTAAAGGTGGGAAGAGTTTTCACAGTGCAACATGGCCAAGTGCCTGCAGTGTCATCTGCTATAAACACTGGCTCCTCTGGAAAACAACACTTCTGAAACACCAAGGAAGGAAACAGCATCCAAAAGTCACAATGTCCTCACCTGAGTTAGACCTGCATTTATGGCAATTATGTGTTCCTTCCATCCTGGAAATCCCACAGGATAAAAGGAAATTAAATAATAAGTTATTAAACAAGGTTTGAACCTTCATGCTGAACTTTCTCCTTATACCCTCCATATTTCTGTCCTGGAAATCTGTTCTCTGTCTCAGCTCAAATAACCAAAGGAGAATTTTGCTGCAAGAAATGATCTTGTGATCCATTACAATTTGATCCACACAAAGGTCTAGTAACTTGCTCAAAGGCTTCCCTTACCCTTGTAAAGTAGGAGTGCACTCAGGAACAGGAGCAGCATCCTAAAATTTAATTACTGGCTGCAGTACACTTGCAATTATTTCTAACACACTTTCAATGATTATTCATAGGTTTCATATTGGGAGCAAGGGGGGGAGGTCACCAGGTTGCAAACAAGCCTGGAATTCAAAATTGCTTGTGAGGAGAGCTGGGGAAAAGATGATTATAATGGATTATACAAGAGAAGAGCATAAGGGAAATTGATTATGAAGGGTTACCAGGAACATGTGGACTATTAAAAACTCTATTGCCCAGCAGTGAATTTCAGACACTTAAATCGACAGGACCTTTAAAGGGAAAAATCACTTTTTCTATCATCTAATCAACGCAGGTTGTTCTCTCTTCCCTACTTTCTGTTGACTTCATTCTCCTAGTTATGAGAAGTTTAATGCTTAATCTCATATTAAGTGTCACGGAGTCTGAATAGACCAGAGGCAGCTGAAGATGCCTGAAGCAATAAAGTTCAGCTTTCCTCCTAACTCTCTGAGTAAAGTCCAGCTAATCACATCTCTCTCCTTGAATGGTATTTGTTATTTCAGGAATGCTTTGCCCCCAACTCCCCAATGTGACACATCAAGGTTGCTCTCAGCCTTTTGCTTGCTCTGCTGAAGGCAACACAGAATTCTGCCAGCAACCGACTGTGAGGACCTCTTTCCCCATCACATGATGAAACGTTAATTCAGAGCTGTTTGAGACCTGGCCAGGGACAATACTACCAGTCAGGTCCAGTTCCTTCTCTGCCTTTCACCTTATAGAGTCATACTTCTGTTCACAAATGCTTTTCAGCCAGGGGCCAGCATTCCTGGCTCTGTGTGGGGATAAACAATAAGGCAACGGGTTGCAGTGGCTGCTTTTCAACTTCAACATGTTTTTTCAGCTGCAGATGAACCCGAGGCTCCCACTGCCCAAGGAAGAATTAAGCTCCTACAGGATTTCCCTATGGTGCCCAGCTCAACAGCATAAAGATCTCATTGCAGAGGAAGATTTGGAATCACCAAATGAGGCAGTGACCACAGTGCCCTTGAGAAAAGAAGATTGCTACACCCATTTAAAACCACAGAAACCATGAAGGAAGGAGGACAGACAGGAGGGAATGGGAATGAGCTTTTCTCCAGACCAGGCTGAACTATGAAGTCCTGGTGCAATCTCACAGGAGGTCTAACACAGAGGAGGATCCTGTTGGAAATGCAGGAGAGGCATTTTTTAGGATGTTGGTGTGAGAGCAAGCTCTCTTGTTTGTGTGTTCTCATGTTGAGTTGTTGGCAGACTTTATGAAGTAAATAAAGTGAAGGAGAGGACGCTTTCATGGAGTAAATGAGGTCAAGGAGAGGCAGCAAATTAGAGTAGATGCTGGGATTGTAGGAACGAAATATCTGTGTTGGATGAACAGAGGGTAGATGTGGTTGTGGATCAGAACAAAGCTAATATGCAGAGTCTGGAAGTGGTTCAATGAAGGTTATTTGGAGCAAAAACCACCCATGGGTGGAAGAGGTGAAAGGTCTGATACACTTGGCTGCTCCCCAATTAGGACCTACATTACAGCCAGGGTGCCTGAGCATCACCATTCTGCTGTGGTCAGCAAGTAGTTGATTAAATCCCTCAGTGCTGCCTTTGTGAGCAAGGTGGGGGACCTTCAGAATGCAAAAGAACTATGTGATTCACAAGTTCAGATTCCAGGGGGTCAGACCTCACCTCCTACACAGTCCAGAGGGTTGCATCCACTTATAGTGGTAGTAGCCACTGTAATTTGTCTTTGACTTAAATGTATTTTCCCTATAATAGACCTCATTGATTAGAGAATCTCAAGAGAGAGAGAAATCTATTATCATTCTGGGTAGTTTATTCCCATGGTTTATCACCCTCCTTGCCAATATGTCCTTCTTATGGCTCCTTGGGTTGTATCTGACCCAACATCTCCCTTCAATTCTTGTTACTATTTCCTCTGTGAGGTTTAACCTTTTCCCCCCTTATATTGAGAACAGAATCACTGCACCACTCATATCTCTTCTGCCAAAACTTAATTCCTTAAAATCTCTGTTCCTGGAAGATGTTTGCAGAATTACAAATTGTTTCTGCAGTTCAAAATCTGCCCTCCAAGACATGGGGAGGGTACTTGTCCCCACTTTTTTGGGCATCTACCCCAGCTGTGCTGATCTGCTCCAGTATGGAGTTTTCCTTTCTGTGGCCATGAAGGGTTTGAGTCCCCTCAATAACTCAGCAAATCATTGAATCATAGAATGTGTTTGGTTGGAAGGGACCTCCAAAGGTCATCCAGCCCAACTCCTCTACAACAAGCAGGGACTCTTGTTCTCTTAATTAGAACAGATTGCCCAGAGCCCCATCAAATGTGACCTTGAATGTCTTCAGGGATGGGCCTCCACCACCTCTCTAGGCAACCTGTTCCAATGATCCACCACTCTCATATTAAAGAACTTTTTCCTTGTGCATAAATCTACCCTTTTTCAGCTTAAAACCATGACCCTGTGTCCTATTGTTCCATGCCCTTGCGAACAGCTCTCCCCAGCACTCTACATCCACCTTTACTCCTCTCCCCACCAAAATAACCTCATTCTGTGATACAGGATTGGTTTTCCTCCCATCCTGGAAACCTGGGCCCTACATTCAGATAAAGAAAAGCTCATTGCATCTGTCTTGTTTATGTATTAATGATGAGGATTTGTGCTCTCAGCTACTCAATACCTCCCCACTACAGATTGTTATCTTGTCCAGGAACAGTATCAATATTTTTAATCAGACAATTAAAGACCATATTGGAATGGATATGCACCAGGGGAAAGGAATTAAATTGCACAGGCAGCCTCGGATCTGTCATCACCTGTTTTTTGTCTGCCTGTATTTTCTACCTTAACCTCTCTAATAAGATCAGACCATTCTCCCTCTCCTTCTCCAGAAGATATTAGGAGGTGTAATGTACCTGTGCTGACCTCCCACTGTCCTCAGTATCTCCAAAATAAACACTTCACAGCTTTGCTGGCTATCTCAGAGAAAGGTACAGACATCTCCAGCCAATGCTGAACTTCCTCCCTCCCCAGATCATCCGCATCTAAACTCTAGATGGTTGGGGGTCAGGCTCTTCTCTCATGCAACTAGTGACAGGATGAGAGGTCAGGGCCTGAAGCTGCACCACAGGAGATTCAGGTTGGATGTTAGGAAGCCCTTCCTCACAGAAAGGGTGGTTAGACATTGGAATGGACTGCCCAGGGAGGTGGTGGAGCCCCCATCCCTGGAGGTGTTTAAGGACAGGCTGGATGTGGCACTTAGTGCCGTGGTCTGGCCAATGTGATGTTAGGTCATAGGCTGGGCTGGATGATCTCAGAGGTCTTTTCCAGCTTCAATAATCCTGTGATTCTGGAAAGTGTACACATGGGATCAGTAGTCAATACCATATCACACTGTCTCATGAGAAGATATGTTGCACACTTGCCTGGTGTGATGGTGTGATTCACACACGACACACAAGCCTCAGATGACAGCTCCTGATCTGGTTCCTAGCAATGACAGTGGAAAATCCCTCAACCTTTCCAAGCCTGTTTCCCCAACTGGGAGATGTTGGTTTCTGCACAGAGAGCTTTGAAACCCCAGATGCATTGCCAGGTAGAATGTTTATTTCTAGTGGTTTTGGAGTAAACCTGGAGCACCCCAGATCTAGGTCCATGTACAGTACAGAGGTGTCTGTGCATGGCTGGTTTACCTGGCCAAGGCAATTTACTCTTATGACCCAATTGTGCCCAGCAGTACATCCCAAAGCACAGTGCCACTGCTGTACTCTGTGTTCACTGGGCACAGAGAGCCTCCATAGGAGCCCATTTAGAAGCCTCTGATGAAATAAAGATGAAGCTCCTCAGTCTTTGTGAGGATTTGATCATTTCAGCCTGGTTTTGACTGTTTTCTTGATGTATAACTACTTTTTTTTCAAGGTGCCTGTGTCACTAGTGACCACAACCATTCCCTCTGAAGAAGAGATTTCATACTTCACCCAATTCCAATTTCCCTGCAGCTCTTGACATGTCTGACGTGCAGCTTTTCCTCTTCAGGGACAGACTTAATGTAAGCAGTTATAAGGTGGGTGGAACTTCCCTAGGGCCTGTAAAGCTCACTTGGGTCCTGCAAGCATTGTGCCCTCGAGCCTCCCACATCTCCTGCAAGCTGCGGACGAGGTATTGAACCAGACACCCTTTTGCTATTGATGCTGGTTGAAAACTTTGTTGTCTACTGGCTCTAAGCCATGAACAAGTCACCATTCTTCTCCATCCCCCTCCCACTTCAGACAGTCCCTCTTTAGGCTCCTTTTGTGAGCTGGGAATTTTGTCCTACACTTGTACTGTGCATTCCCAGCAGCATTCTCTGAGGAGAAATTCCCAACCTCATGAAATTAGAAGCTGGCATCACCAAGGGGAGACACTGCTGACCCAGATGACTGTACTGAAGCTGTGCTGATATACTTCAGCCTAGGGGAAAGCCATAACGATTTTCCTCTCCTTCAACTGAGTAGCTGCAGTGACAAGAGACTGAATAGATGACAAAATAAAACAGATCATGAATCTAGAACATGCAGCTGGAATTTCCCTGGCGGACTCACAAATGCGAAACATCCTGAAAAAGAAAGGCCTGTGAAATATGAATTATTGTAAGGACGGGGTTTTAATCAAAGCTGCACAACTTTAAGGCAGTGATTCCATAGAGCTCAGTCTGGTGACTCTAGGTGTTTGCTAAAATTGCAAATGGCCTGTTGGTGCACACGGGACAGACCTTGGTCTTATTTCTGGTGCTGTCAGTTCTGCAGTGAAGTCAGTGATGTATAGAAGTATGAGATTAAAGGTAAGCTACAAGAGCTGGATAATTTGCTTCTGTGACTGGTCATCTCCAGTTGCACAAACATCTATGTTGAGGTGACTCTGGCCCTGCCAACGTTCAGCAAGGCTGTTGCAGAGCTTCCAGGTGTTGTGAACTGGTTCCTTTTCCATTTTGGGGAAGTGGCCTCCAAATAACCTCTCCAAGCACTGTGTCCCAGACTGCTGTGGGATCAAGCATTTATTTTTACCCACCCTGCACAGGGCAAATGGAGATGCAAAGACAAGGAGAAAATACTGATTTCTAAGGTTTTGCCTTTCAATGAAAAACCCAAATGTCCCCAAAGTGTGGCCTCTGAACTGTGGCCACGATGTGATCCGGCTTTCTTCTACTCTGAATTTCACAGCTGGAGTCCATCTCCCAGCTTTCTCTATGGATCTCAGGATCCAAATCACCTCCCTGTCAGCCAAAGATATTTTCTGTTTTGCCAAAAATTTCAGCCAGCTAACAGACTCTTTCTTTCCTCTTGTTTTGTCAATATTTCCCACAGAGGGGAAACAAAACTCCAAAGGTTTTGCAGCCTGCTCTACTCGATTAGAATAAATGCCTGCTCGGGGAGGGGGGGGGTTGTTTTAAGGTTAAGGCTGCTCTGGGGTCTGTCTCTGGGCTGACCCACAGCAAGCTCTTGTCTTGCTTTTGAAGTGAGTCATGAGCTGCCAAGGAGGCAGCAAAGAGAAAGCTCTATCAGACTGACCACACAGGACCACAGTCAAAGTGCTCTTTGGTCGGGCATGTACAATAGTACAAATGCACTACACACCATATGGAATACAGCAGATGCAACACCCATATGCAATATGGCCCATGCAATCAGGCATAGGCATTACAGCCCTTGGTGTGTTCCCTGGCTGCAGTGACTAATCCCAGGCTCTAACCAGAGGCCATTTGTTTCTTGAATCCCTAGTACATTGGAAGGATATTTCTTTAAATGCAGGGGTTGGACTAGATGACCTTTAGAGATCCCTTCCAACCCAATACATTCTAAGATTCAATGACTATGCAGGCAAACTTGGTTTGTAGTCTGGGATCCACATGGAAGAACCTTTTGATTTTACAAGAACAAGAGAAGGCTGAAAATTTTACCAGAGTCTGGAGAGTTTTGAAACCTTGTGCTTGGGCTTCTCTGAGACCTGAATCAAAAACAAGGGGTCTGACTTGCAGTCATATTCACCCTTCACAGATGAGCATTGAACGTGCAATTTACACACCTCTGTGATGTCTATGGCTCTAGAGTTTCTCTCTCCCACGTGCTCAGAAAATGTTTCCTAATTCCAGATCTTGCCTCAAGTTAAACCCATCCCTTCTTGCTCTTTATGAAAGAACGTAAAGGATGGATTATCCCCTCTGGTTCTATCCCCCTGCACCTTGTCTCCACCCTGAATTAACCCCACTTCACCAGCACTTGACAATGGCTGGTGCCCAACGATAGCCAATTATGTACGAGCATATTGAAAATATGTACTGCTTCTTGCATCCCCAGACACTTGCAGCTATTACCCTATTTTTCTGTTGCCACCAAACCTCATTTCCAACCAGCACCAGAAAAAGGAAAACCCAGGAGCTATAACTTTGATTTTTGGTATTTTTGGACAAAGCTAACACAAGGTGAGGTTTAACACAGCATCACGATGTCACTTTCCACCATCATTTCAGATAGCCCAGGGCACATCTAGGGAAGGGTCCATATCTAGACAAACCATCATTAGCAAAGAGACACTTGCCTTGGGAGAAAACCCCTCTTTTCATCACAGATCCCTGGTTTTCCCTTGATCCCCAGCCAACACGTACAAAGCCAGGTACATAGAGAATCTGGGAAAGGCAGAGCTCAGTGAAAGCAACTTTGGGCTCCCTTCCCCCCTTTGATCATGTACCCTTAGTAAATATGCTTTTAATCTCACTAATGTTTGAAAGAAGCAGTAGTGGATGAATCATCCGATGCAAATGGAATAGTTTAGGGAATACATGCATTTTCATTAGCCTAACTTCTCCTCCAGCACTACGTATTAGCATGGAATTAACCCATTAATTCTATTGATTTCTATTAATATTGCACATTCCATCAGTGCTTGAATCCCCAAGGACTCCTTTCCAACCATCTACAGGAACTGGCTTGTTTAATCAACATTGCAAAACTAATCGAGGTAACGGTTTGGGTCATGAAGTGAAGAAGAAAATTGTTTCTAATTGAGAGTACAGGAGGAATTTGGGGAGGCAGAATATAATTATTACAGCTGGCACAGGGCCAGGATGGCAGCGATCACAGTCTCCTGATCTCGCCTAAAGTGCCACGGGAGTTGTGAGCACAAGTGGCATCAGAGAATCACAGAATGATGGAAATGATCTAGTCCAACTGCCCTGCTGGAACAGGTTCTCCTAGCGCAGATCCCACAGGAACACATTCAGGAGAGTTTGAAATGTCTCCACAACCTCTCTGGGCAGCCTGGGCCAGAGTTCTTTTTCTTGTACAGTGAAAACCTTCTTCCTTACATTTAAATTGAATTGTCTGTGGTCCAAATTATGCCTGTCATCCCTTGTCCTTGATGGAGGCAAGAATAGATCATTTCATCTGTCCCAAAATCTAGCCAACACCACACAGATGGGAAACCTATACACTAAAATCCACTGGGATTTTCTCAAACATCCCCTAGCTATCTGTCACAGACATTTATCAACCTAGACCAAAGCAGTATCCGATTACCTTATTGTACCCCTCTACCTGTCTTCCCAACACTCTCTTTGCCCTATGCAGATCTGCTGTACTCCTTCTGTCCACACTCTACCCATCATAGTGGCACTGTTGGACGTCTAGTGGGATGGAGCTAACAATGTAGCTGTCTCTCCTATATGGTGATAAAAGAATGTAGTCAAAGTGCCATGTCCCCATGTAGAACAAGGAAAACTCTGCAATGCCAAACATCTCCCCATCATCCAGTGAAGTGCAGTAATCAAGGGATGGGAAGGATCTCCAGAGACTGTTGAAGTCAAAGCAGGGTCACAAAGATGTTTCTTTCTTGTTTATAGCTCAAAGTCCCTGGGTTTTCGTTACTGCTCAGGTAGCAGAATGGCTCTGCTGTTTGTAGCCTTTTGCTTGGAGAAGAAGATAAATGAAGCCTTTGATGTAAAAACCCAAATGAAAGCAAACACAACAAAGCTGCTCTTTAAACTTAACTTACCCACCGACATCTAGTTCTGTCAGTCTCCTCCCTGAACAGTAAGTGCAGCAAGCTCACCCTCCCATGACTATGCTCACTGAGACAGTATCCATCACATTTTTTACAGCACTCTTCCAACAATATTTTGTCTCAAACTGCCTTTGCAAAAGGCCTTTTTTATTCCACTTATCATAAGCCCTGCCTCATTCTCAGCAGCAAACTGAATCTCATCTCTTGCATCCTGGCCTAATTATTAAAGAACCCCATCAACGTATTCAGTCGTTTGCTGATGTTTTACTCACAATTAGCGGTATGACTGTGCTCCATTAGGCTCCTAATATCCTTTATGATCCACCTGACATTTGGGGAGCTATTTTATTACAGCTGACACTCTTGGAAATGGGGCTGCCATAGTTAGCATCAGTAATGGTGTTATTGACCCCAATTTTATGAATGTAGGAGGGTGTCTGAATGTTACACACACAGGTATTAGAGGGTTCTCATTGTTTTACACCGATGTCTGCTCTGGGAGTTCATATTCCTACAATTCTGTGAATGTGTGGGTATTTTAATCATGCCCCTTCTGACTAAGTGTCTGCAACAAGTTAATACCAAAATATCCCATGAAGATAGAGAGGACTGAGGTTGAGTTTTGAATTGAAACAGCTGCTGACAACCTTCTGGTCTGTGAAAGGGGATGTTAAGAAGGTTGGGGAAGACAGTTCACAAGGGAAAGAAACAATAGGATGAGGGGGTCATGGTTTTAAGCTGGAAAAGGGTAGATTTATGCTGAACACAAGGAAAAAGCTCTTTAATCTGAGGGTGGTGGATCAATGGACCGGGTTGCCTAGAGAGGTGGTGGAGACCTCATCCCTGAAGACATTCAAGGTCAGGCTTGATTGGGCTCTGCGCAATCTTTCCTAGCTAGAGATGTTTCTGCTTGCTTTAGAGGGGTTAGACTAGATGACCTTTGAAGGTTATCCTGTTAGCATCCAAAAAAAGGACCCCTTTGTCTTGTCTTGACATGGTCTTATTGCAAACAGGCCTTCTCTCCCTCTCCTCCAAGGCCAGAGCAGCAGGAGATACACAGCCCACCAGCACTACAGTGTTCTCAGCCTTGAGACTCCATCTGGCCCTATCCAGGGTGTCAGTGGCTGAGCCTTTTGGCTATTGGTTATTGACTCCACACTGTGTCTGGACATCTTGAGACAGCAGGACTGAGTTTTCAATGTTGTAAAGCAACAGAGGCCTCCTTTCTCTGGCTGCTTATGGAGGGAAGCTGATAAGGCAACAGTACCAGTCTCTATGAAGATTTACAAGATGCTGCATTCTCGAAGCTGTGATATCACTAGGTGGAGCAGAGTGTTCTGTAAGCACTGACTAATTACAGAGAACTCATTGACCAGTACCAACTAATTAAGATTTTGGGACAAGAGACAGCAACTTCAGCCTTGAGAAATAAGAACAGAGAATTCAACTATTGAGACCATCCCTGAACCTCCCTGCTCAGGAAAGGAGTGGAGGGAATAGAGGTAAAGGTATAAGATGGACTCACAGAAACTACACAGGGGACCCAACCCCCACCAAAGACCAATCAACCATCACAGAAGACCAGTGGGATGCTGTTGGTTCACCAGGAGCCTGAGGATGCCTAGGCAAGTGATTCCTGCAATGGTGTATTCTCTCCCCACCCCCTTCTCTATTTACCTCTCTTCTTTTCCCCTTTCTTTTCTTCCTTCACCAATGTTTTTTCCTTCTATCACATGCTGTTGAATAAAGCTGTGCTAACACACTCCCTTGGGCACGCTTGCCTTATTTTTGCATTTTAAGGATCACAAATTGATCAGACCTCTCACAAATCTACTTTAATTTACGGATTGTGACGCTTCCAACCCATTTGATGACTCTATGCTGATCAGCACCAAACACAGCTGTGAATCTTCAGGAAACTTCTGAAACAGAGTGGTGGCACAGTCCTGGGCAAGTTACTTCACTTCTCTGCTATTTCAGTCTGTGTCTGACTGTAGTGGCATCACAATTTTTGTTGCACAGGGGGGTCCGAGGTCACTCTAAAGCATAGGGAGAGATGGTCCCTGCTGTGGAGGTCTTCAAGATAAGGCAAAAAGTCCCGATCCTAACAAAAAGGATAATTTGAGAGCTGAGGTATGAACATGGGTATTCCGAGTTCACAGTTGCTAGCCACAGTTCACAGTTGCTAGCCAGTCATCCTAGTTCTTGCCACAGAGATTGGTCTGGCTTATTTTTCTGGCAACTCATTATCTGGATCTCAAATATCATCACAGGACTTTTCTGGAGCCCAGAACAATATCAACCAGAATGAAGCTACTGTCCCAACATCTGACTGATGAGCACCAGCAAACAAGTCCTCCATCCCTATCTGCTCTAACAACTTTCTGATAACAACTCTCTAACTTCTCTCTTATAACAAACAAGCACCTGGAATAGCTCTGTGAAGAGGTTCTGGATAGGATTATACTTGCTGGATCTTTAATCTGTATTTGCAAAAGCAGACTCAGTAGCAAATCCAGCTTGAATTTACAATAAAACCTGTCTAACTGATGCTCTTCTCCTTTTCTTCCTTAGCAGTCATGATACTGAGACTCTTACAGTTTCAACGAACAAGGAAATCCTCCCCTTTTTTATCCCTCCCAGCACCACATGAGCACCTCTGGACAAAAACCTCCAGGTATTTTGGAACACAGGAAAACACTCAACTCTCATCAAGCTGAGGCTACTGCTGAAATTCTTCTCCATTTCATAAAATCATAGAATCATTAGGGATCGGAAAGGACCTCTAAAGATCATCCAGTCCAAGCCTCCTGTCACAGCAGGATCACCTAGACCAAGTCGCACAGGAACACATCCAGATGGGTCTTGAACACCTCCAGAGAAGGAAAACTCCACAGCCCCCCTGGGCAGCCTGTTCCAATGCTCCGTTACCCTCCCTGGGAAGAAGTTCCTTCTGATATTGATATGGAACCTCCTCTGTTCCAGCTTGCACCCATTNAAGGGAGGTGTTCTACTTCCTTCATCATCTTCATTGCTTTACACTGGACACTCTCCAGCAGCTCTGTGTCCTTCTTGAACTGAGAAGCCCAGAACTGGACACAATACTCCAGATAAATTTCAGTGCTAAAAAAAGGAATTCCTTGTATCAAGAGCAGTTATTGTACTCTAAAGTCTTTAAAAAGTGATAAAAAGGAAGAGCCTTTCATCCATCGCTGTTGGGCTTTTCATGCAAAGAGACAAAGTGGGCATGGCCGTGACAGGGAACACAATAGGTCAGTGGAAGACATAGGACAAACTCTGTTGAGCCTCAGACCAACCCTGTAACTTCAAGTTTACACACACTCCTGATCTTAGAAATTCAGCTGAGCCTTGGGCTTGGATTCAGTCTACCTCTGCTCTGTGGTTGTTGCTCTGCCTTTGATAGCAAATACTTGTGAGGAAGACAGAGACAGACTTTTCCCAGTGGCACCCAAGGACAAGACTGGAGATAAAAACTGAAGCACGGGAATTTCCACTGAACACTTTTTACTGCGAGAGTGACCTAAAATTGGAACAGGTTTCCCACAGAGGTTGTGGAGTCTCCCTGATTCTAGATGATGTTATACACCTGGAAAAACTCCTTCCTGGAAAAGGGCCATCTGGCTCTGGAACAGGCTGCCCAAGGAGGGGGGTCAATCACCATCACTGGGCATGTTTTAAAGTTGTGGAGATCTTCAGCTTAGGGCCATGGTTTAGTGGTGGCCTTGGGACAGTTGAGTTTATGGTTGAACTTAATGATCTTAAATGTCTTCTCCAACCTAAATGATTCTATGATCATTGTAGATATTCACAACTCAACTGAACACTGTCCTGGGCAACTGGCTTTAGGTGACCCTGCCTGAGAATGGGGATTGGACTAGATGTTCTCTAGGGGTCTTTTCTAACCTCAGTGATTCTGTGCAATGTAATAGCAATAACTGTAATAATAATGGAGAATTTCCCAGAATGGGCTGAAAAAATGCAGGCTCTGAGCCAGAGGTTGAAAGGATGGAGATTGAGAAGGGGCTACACAGACCCTCTTGTAAATCCAGGGTACTGGACATGCTGAAAGTGTCTGTCTGCAACCACTCCTGGCATAATCGGGGTCTGTCTGCTTGTCAGCAAAACCAAGTGTTGTCCATGTCCCTCCAAATTCAAGGCACTGAAGGGTGGAAATCATCACCTCTCCAATCCAGGCTACTTATTTGATATCCAGGAATTCAACCTGGGCTGCTGTGTCTGGAAATGTTGGGCTTGCATTGCATTGCCTATCTCCAGCCTTCCTCCAGAACTGACCAAATATCCTGGCAGCAGCAGCAGCAGAACCTTCAGCCATCACCAACCACAGGGACCAGAAGAGAGAAATCCTAGTGTCACAGGCTAAAAGGAGCTTCCTTATCCCTACTTGTGTTGGAGCACAGAGCTCAGTGTCACAGAGCAGATCTGTAAGGCAATAAGATGTCACTGGCAGGTGTGTCAGCTACCAGTATAATCAGTGGTGAGTCTGGGTAGGACCCACATGCCTGAACAGATGTGCTGCATGCCCTTTGGATGCTTTGGGATGCTACAAAGAGTGCACAGGAGTGCACAAGAGGCGGTATCGTTAGGATCTCTCACCTCTTCCCAATAAGCAGAGGAAACATTCAGACAAAATAACCATCTGAAGAAACCACACAAGTAGTTTTCTTTTTCCCAGTTGCTCTGCCTCTGGCGGACCACACAGATCCAGCTCTGTACCACCCCACACTGTTACCAAGCGAAGTTAAAACCTCTCTCCTACTCTCCACAGCCTCCCCCCAGCAGACACCCCCCTCATATCCTCCTGCAACAACAAAGCTCCAGCTTCTGCCTCTGAAAATTAAATCTTATCTCCTCAAACCACTCTAGCTCTGCACACCTAGGATCCCATCTCTCCCTCTCATCTGACTTTAATAACAACACCATTTCCCCTCAGAAGGAGGAGAACAGAGCCAGGATTAAAAGGAGCTGTTTAGCTGGCAGCAGTATTTCCTTCCTTTGCCCTCTGATTTTTGACTCTTTTTTTTTTGTGTTGTTGTCACTCTTGCATTTTTTATCGAGCACCCGGGCTGAATGGCTGAATAAAATCGAACTTCCCAGCTGAGACGGCAGATGCTCAGCTGTGCATACCTTAGGGAAAAAACTGTGTACAATTTCCATTTTGGCCAATTATTATGCAGGGGAATCTTTTATCCTGGTGGGAAGGTGGATAGGAGGAAGAAAAGCCTTTGGAGACTTTGATTATCTTTTAAAGCAATGCTGGCCATTTAAAATTGTTGAGCCAGAACTTCAGTGCACATGAATCAGCAGAGATCCTTCATAAATAATAGGGATGAAGAGCTAAGGATGCAGCTGGGAAGCTGGATGGTTTGGGTGTGGGAGCATCACTGCAATTCTCTTTCGTGGGTGTATTTGGGCTTTGTGCTTTTATTCTTTTTTACTTTTCCATTTTCCCCAGAACATTGGAAATCAACTGGTTTGCTTGGGATCACATTTTGGTGAGTTTAATTAACCCCAGGAGAGCAAGCACTTCTTCCTTCCACCCTTGCCAAGGGTGTATAGGTCCTACACTGCTGCTCTTTGCACAAACTCCAGCCTCATAGAACTAAACTGTATTTGTATTTTCTTGTTTGTGCTCTGTTAAACTTTCCAGACTATCCCCTTTTCCTACTTTCCCCTCTTACCCTTCTTTTTCCTGTTATCTCACATCTGGGCCTCAGCCTTGGAGCCTCTTTGAAGGTCCATGGCCTCACTCGGGTTAATGCCCTGCATATTCAGTGGTTAAAGGAAAAATTAATGTCAAATACAATACACCACAGCAGGCAGCTTTGCCAAGCTGTGGTCTTGTGAAGCTGCTGCGGTATCTCATGCTTGAGTCAGCACAGATGACTTTTGGGTCCTGGGAAAATCAGTGATTTTTGGGGTAGGATCTAATGCTCTTGATCTCCTGCAAGACCTGGGATCGTTTTGAACACTGTAGATAAAACCAAGAACTTGTCATGGAATTACTGAATCATTAAAGCTGGAAGAGGCCCACAATATCATCAAGTCCAAATGTCAACTCAGTGCCACCGTGCCCACTAAAATGTGTTTTCTGGTGCCACATCTACATGGTTTTTGAACACCTCCAGGGATAGAAACTTCACCACCTCCCTGGAGGGACTGCTCCAATCCCTGACCACTCTTGCAGTAGAGAAATTTTTCCTGATGTCCAGCCTAAATCTCCCCTGCCATAACTTGATGCCATCTCCTCTTGTTCTATTGCTATTGACTCGAGAGAAGAGGTGAACCCCCACCTCTCCACAACCTCCTTTCAGGTAGTTGTAAAGACTGATAAGGTCTCCCCTCATCCTCCTTTTCTCCAGTCTAAGCAACCCTGGTTCCCTCAGCTATTCCTTCTAGTGATGTACTTGCTCCATGTTGGATTTCAAAAGCCTGGAGTTAAGCCACAAATCATTTTAGGGAACAAAATAAAAACCTTCCCTCATCTAGGACCAAAATTCAACCAGTCCTTATAAAAGACTTTGTAAATCTACTCCAGTCTCAACCATTCAAGCTCTTATCTCATATGCACTTGCACACTCTTTCCTGCTGGAAAAAGTCCTTCTTGGTGCTGCCATGAAGTCCTGCAGCATCTTTCCAATCTGAGCATGTCTGCCAGGCTATACCCCTCCACTTTTTCATCTCCATCCTTGTATAGATCTGAGACAGCCCAGGCCACTGTGGACTGGGAGTGGAACAGCAAGGGGCTGGTGCATTCAGAAAGGAGTCATCAGTTTTGCCCCAGAGCTTGGGTGAAAAGATCATCCTAACTATGATGGGAGCAATTATTTTGACTGCAGGTGTATAAACAAGCTCTTAGGAACCTGCCCCTCCATCCCTCCTTCCCTAAGTTACTGACTCAGTGTTCCATGCTGTGAGTGGTTTCAAGTAAAAGCACTTTTTCCTCCCTCCTCACTTAGCAAAGATATCACATCCCTTCTTGCCCCAGGGGAGAGGTTTATAACTTCCTTCTTCCCTCACCTTCCTGATTAGCATCAGCACCCTGGGCATGAATCCCCAAAGACTAATCCCAGCAAACCATGTCATCTTCTAGCACATTGACACCCTCCCTTGCTTGCATTTGCCTTACTTTGCATTCCCTCTCCGTCTTCTCAAGAAGACTTTTTTCCTCCCTCTGGGTCTCTCCATCTGTTGTCCATACATTTTCCCTCCCTGCTGGGCTGGGAAGGTGCCATGGGGTTGTGGCACAAGACCAGGTTTGTGCTGAAACCAAGTGTATCCTGCCAGCACCACCAAGAGCCTTTCCCCCCAGCATCTGCTGTAGGGAATGTGAGTGCCTTGCTGCTTGCAATTAATTCCTCGTTAAGTCAGAACAGTGGCCACAGAGGAAACACCAGCGCAGGGAGGCTCATGTTTTCTCTTTTGTGGTTTGTGGTTTGATGTTCCAGCTCCCTTGTAACCAAACTGCAGCCTTAACTCTGCCCATCCGTACAGCTTGGTCTGGAAGTGCGCAGAAAGTGAGCGGTACAGTGGGAGCCCTGGATGGGACCCCTGTCCTGATATGACAGATCTGCAGCGGTGGGCTGAAGCTGCAGCATCCCCTGCAGCGGTTAAGCAAGAAGGACTGAGTGCAGCCTCTGAGTAAGGAAGTTTTTAAGCTGCTGATAATGTTAATCTGGGAGCACAGGGAAGGGTTGTGCAGCACAGATCTTTGCCCCATAGCCCATTAATCAGGCATTGACCCCACAAAGTGGTGTTTAACCTCCTCTGACCCAGATTTACATAGCAGCAACTGTTTAAAGGTGCCGCTTACCCAGCAACCTGTATGCAGCAGTGATCAACAGAAGAAGCCTGGAGAAGACAACGAATGTGTGACCAGTGCATGATCGTGCCTTCTAAGACCCTTTCAGCTATTTTGACCTGGTGGACATCCTGAGCCAAAGGTGGTTTCTAGGTAAAACAGCCACTTTCAGGAAATTTCTCCTTGGAGAACATATCCACTTTACCCACAGACCCACCTAAACACCCACTATGTTTGGCCATGAGCAGTAGCATGGAAGACCAGATTACGTGGGGCTCTGGGCAACCCGGTCTGGTAAGAGGTGTACCTGCCTGTGGCAGGGGCTTGGAACTGCATGATCTCTGAGGCCCCTTCCAACCTAAATCAGTCTGTGATTCTATGATATCTGTATGAAGGTATCAAGTAAAAACAGTGGGCTTTACAACATTTAAAATGGAGTGACAGAGAGGATAAACTTCATATAAGACACGGGAGAGGGGATCCCATCCCTGAAACTTTACTTTTGGCAGGTGTTATACCCAAATTCACATCAGGGATCTTCCATCCCTGGTCACTGAGAGGTTCTCTTATTGCAGCAGGGTTTCAGCTATCATGTCCCTAGGTACCAAGGTCTTTTTTATGTCACCAAGCACCCAAATGGATGACTTAAGCTTGCAGACCTTCTCTCTGGGCAGGATTTAAATAAAGAGGGTATTTCAGGTGCAGGTCACTCTTGCAAAAACAACACTGCAAGAACCACCATCCCTCTCTCCATAGGTACTACAGATGTATCTGCAATCTGAGATCATAGAATGGTTTAGTTTGGAAGGGACCTCAGAGATCATGAGTTCCAAGCCCCTGGGATACCTCTTACTAGATCGGGTTGCCCAAAGCCCCATCCAACCTGACCTTGAACATTGCCAGGGATGGAACAGCCACAACCTCCCTGGGCAACCTGTTCCAGTGCCTCAGCACCTTCACAGGGAGGAATTTCTTCCTACAATCCAAACTAAATCCCTCTTTTATCTCCTGATTAATGTGCTTCACCTCTAGTTAAAAGCAAGGTCATCAGAATACAAGACTGTGGGATCAGTGTTCCAGACCAGTACAAACGTCATTGCCCAACATGGAGAAACACAGGTGTAAAGCTGGACTGTGAGCAGGGGACACGCTCAGCCTCATCCATACCAGCACAGCTTTCAGACACACAGCAGGCCGTTCATATTACACACAAAGTTATCCAGCCCCAATGCTGTCCCCTACTGAAGGGTAGGATAAAAGTTCCCCTGACTCTTTAAGTAATAGAAATACAATACTGATGAGGTCTTTGGTATCACATGCACAACAAATTCTGTGCAGAGTCTAAAACCTCCTTCAAAGATTTGAACAACAGAAAAAAAAATACAGAAAAGTTGAGAAAGAAAATAACACTTTTGTGATGCCAACGGATTTGTCCTGGGCAAACAAGAGGAAAACCAGAGGAAAAAAAGAGTGGGATGATTTAACTACTTGGCTTTGCTGGCTGAATCTTGTCTGCAGAATTTTGGAAAAAAATAACTTGAGGGGGGCAGGGAAACCAAGAGGCTGTATCACAACAGCCCTCAGCCCCAGGAAAACTGCAATCATGAGCAAAGCTTTCAGTACCATTCTCTCTGCACTGAGACCTCCGAGAGGAAAAAATCAAAATGAGAGTGCAAATATGAGGGAATACATTGGAAATATGGAAAACGTGTGTTGTTTTTTAACTGCTTGCTTTTGGGTTTGAGGAGACCCTGACCCAGAGCAGCCACTGCTTCCCATCAGGATGTGGAGAACGGAGGACAAATGCACACGAAAGCAGCCTGGAGTGCAAGAACCTGAACTCAAAGGGTCCAGAGCAGACTGTTTCCCATTGGGATGTGGACAACTGGGTACAAACACACAAGAAAACAGCCTGGAGAGTATGAACCCAAGCTGAAAGCGACCTGAGTGTAACTGCCAGCAGCCACATTTATTCATTGGTACAAGGGATATTACACCCAGATGCTTAAATGGAGAATCATGACAGTCCTTCACCCATCCCACCACCTCTTCACTATATTCCTTGAGGTTAGAAATCCCAGTGACTGCTAACTACTACCATTCTGGTCCCCGGTGCACTGAGGCTAGCAGTATTAAAAGGAGTTTCCCTTTTGCTGGATCATACGGTGTTCCTGTTCCTTTCAAATATCATTACATTTCTATTCTCGAGATGACTGAGAAAATTTGCATTAAATACAAATTCACCTCTGGCAGCCCCTTCAGGTATAACTTGAAGCCAGTGACTTCTCCTCAGCATTTACTTGCTATTAAAGTGTACGAAGAGTTAATTTTTTAAACCAAAAGTGACGCTTTCCTATGTACTCAGAAATGGGTGGAAGATAAGTGGTCTCCAAGACGTCCCTCAAGACCCACACATGCCCACAAAACCCATGGCCATTTTTTACCATCAATTGCTGTGTACTGGCTCGACTGGGGTTTTTACTTTATTTTAACTGCTTGAGCATCAGTTCCCTGCTTTCAGCTTGTTCGTTCCTCTGCCCAACTCGAACCTCCCAGAGCGAGTAGCTGCTCCTGCTACAGCCCTGGAATAGCTATAACCATTATATGTCACTTTGCAAACACAGCACTTGGGTTTTGCACGGGCTGCCTCTGCTAACCAAAGTCCGCATCTTTGCTTACAGAGCAGATAAAAACCTCCTTTAGCAGCAGCTAACAAGGAATTGTGCACAGCAGCATTTCTCAGATGTGGTATTCTGGGGTCAAACAAAGAATATTGCAAACTACTTAAACCTAAAGAATAATACATTAGCATGTGAAGACCTAAATTATAAGCAAAGAGGGAAAACCAAAATCCAGAGGCCACTTGCCTTGGGTCCTGGAGGAAGAGATAGAGCTCCTGCAGACAGTCATGGCATTTGTATTGGGTGAGGCAGGCGTGTGCAGAATTTCCTCTGCTATTCGAGGCTTTGATGAGAAGGAGCTGTGTGCTTAACAGGAGAACTTACGACTTTGTCAAGTTTTATGCAGATAATTTACACGGTCATTGTAATTGATAATGGGATAATTCATTTTTACTGTGGTAGCAACACCAGAAGCACTTCTGATCGTTAAACAAAAAAATGCTTCTAAAGGAAGAAAGTCTCTTCGCTTTCAGATTGATGATGAGAAACAGAGGTCTTATACAGGTGGCAGGAGGACCCGTGTTCCAAAGCAGACTTTTTGTGTTCTCTCCAATCAACACATGGGTTCAGCGGGCTGGGGAAAGTTAAGGGCTTTCTGTAAACCCCCTGATTACACCACAAAGTGTTCCTATTCTCCTCCCACCTTGGTATTACCTTTGGTGGATGTTTCTGCAAGTGCTGTTGCTGAGCTCTTACCTCCATGTGAGGGACACAGAGCTTGGGGTAGATCAGGAGGGACATGCTGGTTTGGGTAGGTATTAGGAGGTGCAAAATGCAAACTGGATGCTGGTAGTGGGGAGGAGAGTGAGTCAGGTTATAGAGACCACAAAGCAAATAATCTGGGAGGTGATGAGAGATGTCATTCTGGAAAGGAAACCAATGCTTCTTGAGAAAAAATAAAGATAGTGACTAAAGAGCTCAGGCTCTGGTGAGGGTCTGAAAATTGCCAACCAAACCACAATAGTGATAGGGAGAGTGAGTAAAACCTTCCACTGCTTTTTCTGCCAGCACCTCCTCATACAGACACATCAACAACAGGCTGGCCAACCTCTTCCAGTGCCAATTTCTCCTCCAGTTCAAATCCACAAGTAGGGATTGAGAGAGAAGTCAGCTGAAAACAGCATCTACCCCAGAGTGAACTCCTGGTGATTAGTGAGCAGAGCCTGTGCTCTGCCATCTTCACCTATCATAAGCCCCATGGTAGCCACAATTCTCTGGCTGCAGGTGACATCTCCCAGCCTGGCTGCAGGGGCTGGTCAGTGGGTTACTTTCCTCAGAGCCTGGTGCAATCAAATCAATATTATAGAATTATAAAATGGTTTGGGATGGGAGGAACCTTCAAAGCTCCTCCAGTCCAACTCCATGCAGGGAGCTGGGACATCTGCGACTGCAACCACAGCAGATTTCTCAGAGCCCCAAGGTCCAACCTGACCTAGGACGTTTGCAGGGATGGGGTTTCTTCCACCTCTCTGAGCAACCTGTGCCAGTGTTTCATTGTAAAAAATGTCTTCCTATATCTATTCCACATCTCCCCTCTTTTAGTTTTATCCTTGTTACCCCTTGTCCTGTTGCTATCAGCCCTATTAATAAATCTGTCCCCGTCTTTCCTCTAAGTTCCCTTTAAGCGCAGTAAGTTGCAAGTATTGAAATGTTGCAATAGTTCAGGCTGAAAGAGCTTAACCTCAGGAGACAGCTCTTTCTTCCTTCGTGACTTCTACTTGCTTTTCCATATACAGATGGTTTTACAGCTCCCAGCCTTGCTTTTAACCCACTGGCAACCCGTTATTCCATTCACATTCCCCAGCTGCACACTAAGAAAACCTCATCTGTAAACAAGTGGTCTGAACCTCCCTAAAGATGCCCTTGCTTTCAGGCACCCCAACATCTCCTCTGTGCAACAGCATCTTTGATTTGAAAAGGGTCACTAGAAATGTCCCTTTGTCCCTCCAGGGACCAGGAGGGTTCAGAGCCTCAAGGAGGCAGGTATGGTCTGTGGTGGGTGATAATAAGCCAGTGCAGACAAAGTTGCTTCAGCTAGAAAATGCCACTGCACCATCAAACATAGATCTTGGTTTTAGCTTTCCATGGCTTTCATGGCTGCAGGAGCAACAAAACAGCGACCGTGGTGCTTTAATTAGCACCTCAGACTTCCTTCATGTCTTTTGCCAGTTCAGTCCGTAATTTTTGGAGCACCCATCCTGCGTTGCAATAAAAAGTCTCAAAGGCTTGGGAGCTCTTAGCTTCTCTTTTGTACAGCTGAAGATCAAGGCTCAGGCATTTCAGACATGCTGCTGCTAACACATCCTTTAAACGGCCTCTCCCTGCACATCAACCACCACAGACTTCTCCATCCACATCAGAAGAAATGGCTTTTGATCTTCTCTCAACACCTTTGAGCCAGTCCATGTGCTGTGCCATCTGCTCGAATCTATAACGTATTTTTTTGTCTGGTATTGAAATGCGCACAACAAACTGTGGCTGGTGGTGACTTTCGCTTCATCAGAATTCCCTCTTTAACTTAACAGACATTGAAAAATCTCTCAACTGAGGTCCTGTACCTCAAAGGAGTTGTAGAAACCATCTCTCCTTACTTCACTTAGTTAGGAAATATATTGAGTTGTCCTATGTAGGGCCACAGAAATGATCCAAGGGCTGGAGCACCTCTCTCATGAAAACAGGCTGAGGGAGTCAGAGTTCTGTGGCCTGAGAAGGCTCCAGGAGGACCTCATAGCACCTCTCCAGTACCTGATGGAAGCTACAGGAAAGTTGGGGAGGGACTTTTTACAAGGGCAGGGGGTGAGAGGACAAGGAGTAATAGTTTCAAACTAGAAGACTAAAGATTTAGATTGGAGGTTGGGAAGTTCTTTAGTGGGAGGGTTGCTCCCTGAGACTGAAACAGGTTGCCCACAGAAGTTGTGGAAGCTCTATTCCTGTAAGGGTTCAAGGTTAGGTTGGATGAGGGTCTGGGCAACCTGATTTAGTGAGAGGTGTCCCTGCCTATGCAGCAGGGTTGGAACTTCACCTTTATGGCCCCTTCCAAATCTAACCTTCTCTGATTCTATGTTTTGAGGGCTTTGAAGGAGATCTCAATGGCATGTGGCTGAGAGGAGAAGGATCTTCTTATAGGACAGTGAAGAGGCATGGGAGAAGCAACGTCAGTTTGAACACACCTTGAATAGCATCAGGACAACAGAAGGACTCTTTGAATCCCAAAAGGGGTAGGAGAACACAGTCTTCTGTATTTTGCTCTCTGGCACATCTGCTTATGCATGACAGATAGCTTCTTAGGGAAAAGAAACTCAATTCTCCTATAAGCACCTGAATCAGGTGAATTAGGAGATGAGAGTCTCAAGGAGAGAGTCCCAAGGCCAGGTTCTAAAAGAGGGAACACACTGAGGTGCACTAGATCAGCCCAGAAGATGGGGTAGCGGCTGTTGGTGAGGCTTGTGGTAGTCCCTGACATTCCATATTTGATAATAATTTGAAGGAAAAGGTGAAAAGAATTCTTGTGAAATGGAATAACATAGACTGAGGCTCAAAGAAGCAGCCTAAAGCATTTATGAAAATAAACAGGGAAATCGAGGACTTTATGTAATAAAAGGGTGTCTCTGTTTTCAGTCTATTTTAAGCCTGACCGGCTTTAATAATTCATCTTGTTCAAGAAGAAGAAAAATGGGGAAAACAGTGATTCCCTCCCCCCCACACACACACAGACAGAGGGTCAGGCACTGACCCACTTGTCCTTTCAACTCAAGCCCACTAAAACACAATTTTGCTTGTATCACCAAGATATAAACTGCAGTGACTCTGTCAGGTATCTGATCTGTTATCTGGTGACTGCAAGGAAGAACAATCACTGTTATCTTCTGGGTATTTTTTTTAGTCCTTCCCTGAATCCATTTTTTCCATCATGAGATGGAGTTAAAGGAATTCAGACTCTGTAATGAACATGGACTGGGACGTTGTTACTCGACAAGAATTATGAGGAACCGAGGGATGTTCTGGGTAGTTAATGAAGCCACCTAGAAAGGCTGATGTACTTGCATTCATGTTAAGAGAAAATAATAATAATTAGAGGCTGCTGAGAAGTGCTGCTCTGACAGCCCTGCAGAATATCTCTCCCTTACCCAGAGGCACAAAGCAGTCTCAGCTCCAGCTGTGCCACTGCTGTTTTGAGACAGATCAGCCTGAGTGTGTACACGGTTGCTCCCTGCTGAGGATGAACCCCAGCCCATCCACCAGCCCATGTCTGTGATACCCACAGCTTCATTTCCCAGCCAAGGATTCCAGACCCTTCCTGCTAAACTGAGAAGCAAACCCCAAGCCCAACACTTGCTCTCAGCTGAGCAGCATGTCATGACAGGCAGGGCAGGGAGGAGATCTAGCTGCCTCAACCTTCATGACACTGCCCTAGCCCACCCTTCCTCAGCATCATGTGCTGCCTCTAAGAACCATACACTGTTGTGCCTGACTTTTCAAAATGGAGAGATCTTTCCTTCTTCTCTAGGAGCCTCAGAGGCTCTCAGGTCAAATCCCAATCTGCCTGGAGAGGCTTCCAGGGTTCAGTAGCCCCCACCACAGAGACTTTCTGGGTAGCTTTATCACTTGTCTTGCAGAACTATCTCACTGCTGTAACATCAAGTTTGAGGTGACAGAAGGGTCCTTGGGATCCCAGCTGCTGGAACCTGCTTCCACCTAGCCTCAGCTGACTGCATGGTTTCTGGCCAGGCTGTACTGAGATCTGCGTGGGAACTTCAGCTGCAGCAGGTCTTTGAGCTGAGATGAAGATTGAACTTCTGCTGCACACTAGAGAAGCTCCCATTCCACATCAGGCTTTGCCAGGTCACGCTTCACTGGCGAGAAACACAGTGGGGAGAAAAGCATCAGGGAGATGCAACAAGGAGAAAAGCAAAGAGAACTCGGGGCTGGGTAACTCCTGGCCAACGATTGTCTATAATAAGGTTTGACTGTATTAATTAATTGAGATGTGCTTTGGAGAGCTGGAGCTGCTGCTGCTGGAAGTCAGCCAGGAAGATAAAAACCTTCATTTTCTCTGTAAACCTGCTGGTCAGACCAGATCTGCGAGGTTTGCTGTAGCAGGCTTTGGGGAGATGGGCAGCCTTTCAGGGCCTGTGACACAGCCTCAGGTATAAACTTGTTGTCAAGAACTGTAAAGGGAGATGGCCAGGGGTCAAGGAGGACCAGGTTTTGCAGTGGCATGGAGCTGACTGTTCTTTTGCATACGCTTTTGATTCATTTCCTATAGTAAGCCAAAATGTGACTGTGTTCCCTGTCTGAGTAGGAAAAAAAAACACAACTAAGTGTATAAGCAAAGGTTCAGGTCATTGGTAGGGCCAGGACTACTCTGGAGTCCTTACACAACCAAAGTTCATGCTGTTAGCCCCAATAACAATACCCACATGGACCTCTCAAGTAGACAGAGATGTTGTGGACTGGATGGACCAGTATGACAAAGGGTGACCTTCTGGTCTCAGATCAGCTCTTCCAAAACCCTGTGCAGATATCGTGCCAGAAACAATGTGGGCAATGTGGGTGCAAGGTCCCCAGGAAGAAAATTACTTCAGTCTGTTCTTGATCCTGTCCTGCTCTTTGCACTGGGGCTGTGCCCTTGGACATGGAGCATTGGTGTGCATGGTTGGGTGGTTTGGCCAAGGTCACATCCAAGGGTACAGACACCCAGGGGTCTGTGCATCTTTCTGATCTTGAACTGTCAGGGAGAGGACAAAATGGTCCTTTCCAATTTTGCTTTTCTATAATGCAGAGGAACTTTGCTCCATACTTTGAACACAGTGAGAAGGCTTTGTGCCCTCCTTGAACCTGGACTCCTGTGCATCTCCAAGAACAGCCCACCCATTGCCACCATGAGAAGTGATGTAGGTCAAGAAACATCCTGCAGCCCTGTTGACCTGACAGCAGTTCCTCACAATCTGAGGCTTAAATGCTGTAATATTGACCCACATGAAAACGAACAATAAAAAATCACCAGGTTAAACGTTTTGGACCGTATTTTCGGGGACTCAATGTTCTGCTGGGGAGATAGGTCTTCTTGCTGATAGGGTTGCTAAGAGTGCAAGGTGAAAGCAAAGAGCAGAGGGTGGCAGCTTTACTTCCAAGTGAAGGAGATTATTGTTGTCTTGATGAACAAAGATAATTAAGTAAATAGAACACCTCCCTTCTGAG
>VZRI01005449.1:99109-130140 GCA_013397515.1 Upupa epops | reverse complement strand
CCTCCCTTCAGGGAGTTGTAGGATGGGAGAAGCTCCCTCCACCCCGAGTCTCCTCCAGGCTAAACACTCCTAGCTCACTCAGCCTCTCTTCATCAGACATTCTCTCTAGTCCCTTCCTCAGCCTCCTTGCTCCTCTGGACCTTCAATCTCTTTTTTGAAATGAGGTGCCCAGCACTGCCTCTAGCATTCAAGGGGAGGCTTCCCCAGTGCCCAATACAGGGGGAGAATTACGTCCCTAGTCCTGCAGGCCACACTATTCCTGATCCAAGCCAGGATGCCATTGCACCACCTGGGCACCCTGCTGGCTCCTGTTCAGCTGGTTATCAATCAGTACTGCCAGGTCCCTCTCTGCCAGGCTGCTCTCCAGCCACTCATCCCCCAGCCTGTTTCAGTGGGGGTTCTTGTGGCCATCCTGCTTTTACAGACTACCATCTGCCAGAGATCTATCACAATGTCTTGTTCAATAGTGCACCCCTCAGGGTACACAGCTAATAAGAACAGCAGTAATCAGAGTATTTTCAACCACCTATCATAAATACACGAAGAGGAATAATAAGTCATTGAGTATATTTACCTGTTCTGGTCCGTACAAACATGTCAGCAACATAGATGGCATCAGAAAGATAATCAATAATAAACCATATCACTAAGTAGTCATGCTGAAGCTCATCAAAGCAAGCTCTGGGTAGAGGAAGAGAAAAATCAGTTACCACAAAATGAAAATGAAATAGCTGCGTGACATCAGCAAAGAATCCAACAATTCTTAGATCCATTTAAGGATATGATGATTTACAGACATTGTACATAGCCTTAATTACAGGAGTACATCACCTGGCAATGATCATGGTCCAGTTGTACATGACAGGCATCGTGATGCAAAACAACCAGTTGTAATACAGATTTCCTGCTGGATCAATAATGAAAATCTCTTTCTTCTTCCTGAAAGTGACAGGCGGAGTTGGGGTGTGGAAAATCCACCCATTAGTTTCATGAGAGACTTGAAAAATACACAGCAACTTTTGAGAAATTCAGCGTTCCAGCAATTGTTACGGTAAAAGCAATGGTCTCTATTAAAGTTCTGCTTCAATCACAGACTCAGAATGTTAGGGACTGGAAGAGACCTCACAAGATCATCCAGTCCAATCCCCCTGCCAGAGAAGTATCCCTCAGATCCAGTCCCACAGGAACATATGTCCAGGAGGGTTTTAAACATCACCAGAGAAGGAGACTCCACAGTCCTCCTAGGCAGCCTGGTCCAGTGCTCTATCACCCTCACAGTGAAGTTTCCTCTCATATTTATGTGGAGCCTCCTCTGTTCCAGCTGACACCCGTTGCCCCTTGTCCTATCATTGGGTGCTACTGAGCAGAGCCTGGCTCCTTCCTTCTGGCACCTACCCTTTCCATATTGATCAACATTCATGAGGTCACCCCTCAGTCACCTTTTTTCCAAGCTAAAGAGACCCAGCTCCCTCAGCCTTTTCTCATCAGGGAGCTGCTCCTCTCCATCATCTTAATGGTGGTTCTTATCTTTGTTAAAAGCTCTAGTTGATCTTTTAGGTTCTCATTGCAACACAACGTTCTACACTGGCGATACCACATGAAAATGCCTCTTCTATTGATGAAATGAGCTGCCTAACCAGTTAACTGCCTTGTCTGAGAATTAATTCCAGCACCTTCGAAGAAATAAAATGATTATGTGGCTACTGATATTTCAATAAGAGGAACAAATCCTACCTTTCTCATTGGGAAAAGCCTTGCTCTGGGCATAGTAAAGCACTGACTATGCTTTGTCATATAAACTATGCTATGTTTACATAAAGAAACCAAAGAACACAGGTTCCTGCTGCAAACAGCAGCCAGAAAATGAGGAATTTACCCAGCAAAAGGTAAAGCAAGAACTTATAGCTCACAGTTCTCTTGTTTGTAGATGCCCTTGTGTGCATGACAGATTCCTTTCTGCTGGTACCTATTTCGCTTTAAGGTGTTTTCCATAAAATACTGGGTAATCAGGATCCAAAGGAGATTGTCCTAGGTTAATTTTTATCAAATCCATGCGTGCTTCTGTCATTCACACATGGAGTGAAATCAAAAGGACCTCAGGAGGAGCCACACTGCTGTGTACCCTCAGTCACTAGAATATAAACACCTCGTTTGCAGGATGCCCGTTGATTTGATTAGACTAAACCCGCAGGACCTACATGAAAAATACTTACTCTTCTTCATTTTCTTTCTTCTTGGATTTATCTTTACTTTTGTTTTTCTCCTTCTTTTCCTTCTTCTTTTGTGTTTCCCCGTCCTTTTTTTTGTCCGACTTGCTAAGAAACAGATTCATGTTTTCAGTTGCTGCAGACTAAGTTAAAGCAAATGTGAACTGCAAAGAGTTCACATTTGAATTCTTTGTGAACTGCAAAGAGCAGTGTTAACGCTCCTTTTCTTACCTCTTCTTCTCTTTTTTCTTTTTCTTCTCCTCTCTAAGGAAAAGAAAAACATGATGTGTTCAGGGATGCACAGAGCCCTTGCTTCCACATTTATTTATGAGAATAATCTGAACTCAGTAAGGACAACATTTTACTTGATGTTGGGGCATCTAAAACTGGAGTCACATAGAAATTCTTGTATTTAGAATTAACGGATATCACACCGATACCTGTAACATTGAGAATGATCATCCTAATTGCTGTGTGTGGAGTCAAATGTGCATGCAGTCTCTATGGGGATTACTTGAGTGACACAAAGGAATGACTATCTGTATTATCAGTCTCTGTGGCTGCTCAACCAACCGATACTGAGGTGCAATCCTCTGACGAAATGGCAGAGATACTCACTCATCTTTATTACTATTGTTGTTAATATTGTAGCGTGCAAGTGCCCCGGGTAGATACCAATGCCTAGGGAACAGCAAGATGACACAGTTATATGAGACAGGCTGGAATAGGAAGAAACATTTCAGCTAAACTGTTCTGGACTGTTTTCCAGCATTTTAGAACCATAGAATCAGAGAACAGTTTCAGCTGGAAGAGACCTTCAGGATCATCCAGTCCAGCCTTTTCCCAGCCCTAGCAGCACCACTAAGCCCTGTCCCCCAACACATCTACCCTTCTCTTCAACACCTCCAGGGATGGGGACTCAGGCCCTTCCTGAGCAGCTGTTCCAGTGCCTGACAGCCCTTTCAGGAGAGAAATCCCTCCTGACATCCAACCTGAAGCTCCCCTGCTGAAACTTCAGACCATTTCCCTCTGTCCTATCACTGGCCACTAGGGAGAACAGACCAACCACTACCTCTCTACACCCTCCTTTCAAGTAGTTGTAGAGAGCATGAAGATCTCAATTTCCTCTTCTCCAGGATAAACCGATCCCTCAGCTGTTTCTCACACAACACCCATTCCAAATCCTTTAGTCATGGACTAAGTTATCAAATGAAACTGGAAAAGCCCAGATTCTAATCTCCTAAATATTTACAAAAGGCAATATTGCAGTCTTAAACCTTTACCTTCACCCTTTAGAGGGTGAAGAAAATGTGACGATTGCAAGCATCTACCCAGATTAGAAAAGAAAAGAATCCCCAACAGGCCCGGAGTGGCCAATGTGCTGTACCTGTTCTCCCCTTTGTCCACCGGTTGAGGGTCGTCACTGATGTGGTGCACTACCACGCTGGGAACAACTGTATGGGAGTGATGGGTCTCAATCACTCCTACCTTCATGGTCAAGTTTGTCTCACCTTGGGTAATTGAGGAGCAGTGATTTAGAAAAGAATCAAGTCATTTGGCAACTAGAAGAAGTAGCAAGCAATTCCTTTTTTCTCCAGAAGATCGATCCTTTAGGCCCTTGCTTCCCCCAAAGCCACCAGTATTTCCAGTTCTCTCTCTCCCATGACATTCCCACCAGAGGAGAAGTGGAACAGCGGGTGCCTCAATGTGCAAAACACCGGGCAACTGCTGCTAAAGCAAAGGTTCAACACATCTGTCTCTTAGAGGAAGCGCTAATCTCGGCCTTTCTCTTGAGCCTAATAATTTACTTCAAAAATCCTTAGACAATTGAGTTGGAAACTGGTACCGCTGTTTCATTTGGGTTTGAAGCAAAGGCTCCAAACCGTCGGCACTGACACCGATAAAGACAGCCACACGGGTGACCTTCTGATACACAGACCACGAAGAAGCCACTGGTCAGCTGTCCAAAGAAATCTGCGTATGCCTCGTACCTGGGATTTATACTCTGTTAAGAGCAAAGAGCAGCTTCTGTAACTAGGAAGTTAGGGCTTTCTTTCAGAGCAGCTTGGATATAAATGTGTAAGCAGAAGTGGTAGTGGCTGTTCATGCCTCTTTGGTTTAAACAACTGGAAATGTTGTGGAGTACTGAACTAACAGGGAATTCTAGAGGACAGTCTGGCACTGGAGTGACTCACTTCTGCTGTCTCTTTTTGACACTACACTTAGAATTACAGAATCACTAAGGCTGGAAGAGACCTCCAAGATCATCCAGTCCAACCATCAACTCAGCCCCACCCTGCCCACTAAGGTCCCTTCAACCCTGGCCATGCTATGATCCTGATTTATCAGTGGTACAGCCACTCGTTTCTCAGTTTGTAGACTCCAAGTCTGTAGGACGTGAGCAAACATGAGGTTAGATTCAGCAGGAGCCCGAAAGCTGTGGCAAGGTTTTGATTCACTTCCTGCAAGGAGAGATTTTGTTTGGAAGGGTGGCAATTGCATGGCAGGCTGAATTAAGCAGCTTTGCATCTGCTTACAGGTGCTCTGAAAGCTCGGCTAATGCTGCCACATAAAATTTCATCCTGCTTTAACCTACATCCTCCCCAGAGCCCACACCGCTCGCAAATAACGGCGCAGAATAAAGCTGCGTTCAAGCAGTTCCGATCGGTTCTCACCACATTCGAATGTGTTCATAATTTCTCCAACACAGTGGCTTCTAAACCAGCCACTTCAGGACTCCAGATACCAGCATTTCTAGAGAGGAACTAATTTTTCATGTTTACCTTCGCTCCTTGAGTCTTCTGCAACGTCAAGAGTCCTTGCGCTATCTAGACCTACTGACCTGCTGATGCGCTAGAGGTTAGAGAGTATGAGGAGTAAAACAGAGCAGGTAGAAAAATCTTAGCCTGGAGTTTGGGCAGAAATGAATATCCTGTTCATTTGCTGGCTCTTCAGGTAGAGAGGATTTTCTGCGCACTGGGGCCAAGAAACATGGTGCTCTGGCTCATCCTCCTCTCGGTGGTGTGCTGGAGCAGCTGCGGCAGATGTCCTCAGGACGTGCTGGGAAAGCGGGCCTCCTGTTTGGGACAGGATGGAAGATTTCAGCTTCCTAAGGCAGGGGGAGCACTAAGTGGGCCTCAAAATCATCTGCACGTGGAAACTGGACGTACTTACTCACTTGTGGTCTCAAAATACTATATCCAGACGCTGGCCTCAGGTGACTGTGGGGTTTGCTGTTCAGTCAGGGGGCACAGCACCAAAGACGGGCAGAGTCCACTAGTCTCAAGGGAAACTACGGGGAGTTTTTGAGTCCGACAGTTCAGACTGTATAGAGACAGTCACTGCCGCTGGTTCGGGGACTGCAGGGGCCTCGTTACAAAACCTCATCACCCAGAAACACCGCAGAGAATTTCCTGTCAAACTCGGCAGGTCCCGAACTCACCTGCACGCATCTGACAATTCCTTTAGAGCTGTTTTCCAACCAAAACACTTCACAGGGAGCTTTAACTGAACTGCATCACCGCCGAATCTCCTGTGCTACGGTCACACGTGGTTTCTCTTCAGACACATTGTCCCCAGAGGGGTTTTTTACGGTCCAATGCTCTGCTTCACATTAGCACGTTCAGTCCGGAAGGCATTACAGCTCTGAACTTGTTACCACCTTGCTGACTGTGTCATCACAGCTACTTTGCTTTTACCACCGTGGGTTTTTAAGTGTGACCACTATGAGAAACAACCACCTTGACCTTTAACCTAATTCTATTCATTACAATACATGAAAATCCTCAGGGCTGCAGGAAAACAGAGGCAGCATCATGCTTTTACAGGAGTGCAGAGAACAGAAGATCAGCTTCCTCCTCTTCTGCTCTTTTATTTGACCTATTTCTCACTTACTGGCCCACTATATCCACTTCTCTAGTCAGCATCTACTGAGAGAAAACGCTGGGAAGCATTTATAGAGAGAAAATGCTGGGAACAAGGATATCCAGGAAGAGAATCTGGCATCATCACATAAAGAGCCACTCTTTGTCTTCAAAAAAAGCAGGACCCCCCCGTTCGTTACCATTAAACTGTACAGAGGGTTGTCACAAAACCTCTAAGGAGCACAGAGTCCTCAGCAGTTGTACAGCGAGCAGTTTGATTAGTGTGCAGGCTTACCTGGAGAAAGTAATCTGCTGCTTCCAACAGCAATGCCAGTCCTTCAAATCAGCCGCATTTCCTTACTGCACAAGCAGAGCCGCCACGAAAAGCAGTTGTGATCAGTGTTTGATACAGAAATCCCTCACCGGGCAGTTTCTCTAACGGGCAGTGCCCCGTGCAGTGCTCTGAGTCATTCCCAAGGAAGGACATGGATATTAAAGGAGGATCTCCTTGACCTAGTGATGGATTTTGAGATTTAAAGAGAGATGAAAGGGACAGTGGCAGCGGCTATTATCCCTTACTGAGCAAAAGCTTACTAGCCCTATCGACACATACACGGGGAGAGACCAACGTTGGAGCATAGTCTGTCTTGAAGCTTTTCAACTGTGCTTCACAACAAATGGAATGCAGGAAAGCAGTCCAGCCCCTGAGACCCCAGGATTAAGACACACTTGCTTCAGGATTAAGACACACTTGCTTCCTTAACTAAGAGCAGGAGGAAGCAGTGCCACCGGTCTTCATATTAAACAATTCAGGTCTCTCAGTCCAGGTGGCCAAGTGGTCATTCATAAACGGATCGATAGCCTGGAGAAGAGGAGGCTCAGGGGTGACCTTATCGCTGTCTCTAACTACCTGAAAGGGGGTTGGAGTCAAGTGGGGGTCGGTCTTTTCTCTCTGGACACTGGAGACAGGACAAGGGGTCACAGTCTTAAGCTCCATTGGGGGAGGTCTAGACTTGACCTTAGGAAGAGGTTTTTCCTTGACAGAGTGATCCGGGTTTGGAACGGGCTGCCCACAGAGGTGGTTGAGTTGCCATCCCTGGAGGTGCTCAAGGTCAGGCTGGATGAAGTGCTGAGTGGCATGAGCTAGATGTCAGATGTTTAGGGTTCCTGGGTTGATTTAGGTTGGACTGGATGATCTTGAAGGTCTTTTCCAGCCTCATCAGTACTCTGAGACTGTGATAGGCTGGACATGAAATCACAAACCCAAAATGAAGCTCAGTGGACAGATCAGCCTCCTGACCAGAGAAACCAATGAGCTCTATCTGCTGCTCTGGCTCTCCAACCCCGAAGGAAACAGAACACACATTTGCAATGCAAGAGGCTCAGGTTTTAAATGAAACAGCAGTGGGCAACAAGGAAATGCTTAACACTGCCCGGCAGAAGCCAGATACACAAATCTACAGGGAGGCATCCAACATAAACCAAAAGGGGGATGAACTGAGTAACCCAAGTTCACTCTTGCTGTCCTAGGGCTGAGACACAGCTGTCACTGTTTCCACTGACAACCCCATTCATTCATTATTCTACCATGGCCATTTCCCCTGGGGGGAGTTGCCAGGGAAGTAACCTGCTCTTACGGGAGAGCGGCCGCACCGGTGGATTACTGATTTAGTAGGGCAGCTGGAATCTATTTCTGCATATTGCTTTGTCATCTTCTGTAATTCTTCTCAATCCTATTAAAGCCCTGAAACCTCTCCTTTCAGACACCCAAAGGCAAAACACTAGGTGTGTTTATCCAGCTATTTATTTACGAGGAGGCACAACAGCACCCTCCCGCATACTGCCCTGCAGGCAGATGGGTGTTGGGGCTGGGACTGGAGGTGTAGGTGACTGATCTCCTGCAGTCACCCTTCTGTGTTTTCTAGTGCTGATGTTATTTCAGCAATTAATGCTGTGTCAGAAGCGCTACAGCTGAGAAGGCTCCAGGTGTATTTAATGCTCTGCGTACACTGGTGTTACAGGTAGAAGGAAAGTCTGATGAGGAAAGGCTGAAGGAGCTAGGGTTGTTTAGCCTGGAGAAGCCTCAGGTGGGGCCAGTCTGTCCACCTTCAGGGATGGGGACTCCACCACTGCCCTGGGCAGTCCATTCCAGACTCTGATCACCCTTTCCATGAGGAAGGGCTTCCTAACATCCAACCTAACCCTCCCCTGGCAGCTTCAGGCCCTGCCCTCTTGTCCTGGCACTAGTTGCCTGGCAGAAGAGCCTGCCCCTGACCTGACTACAACCTACCCTCAGTGAGTTGGAGAGAGAGAGGAGGTCCCCCTTGACTTTTCTCCAGATTAAACAGCCTTGGTTCCCTCAGCTTCTCCCCATCAGCCTTTCCCCCCAGTCCCTTCCCCAGCCTCATTGCTCCTCTGGACCTGTTTCAGCCCCTCAATCTACTTTTTGAAGTAAGTGGTCAGGAACTGCCCCCAGTACTCATGGTGAGGCCTCCCCAGTGCCCAGTACAGGGGGAGAATTAAGTCCCTGGACCTGCTGGCCACACTATTGCTGATACAAGCCAGAATGCCATTGGTCTTCTGGGCCACCTGGGCACTCTGTTTGCTCCTGTTCAGCTGGCTGTCATCCAGTGCTCCCAGAAGCACATCTGAGCAAGCATCAAAGCTAAGGAGGGGTACACAGGAACTATCCTCAGGGACTGGGTTAATGTGAAGGTACCTAGAATTCAAAGCTCCCACTCCAGTGAAGACACTGCTGCCCGAATTCCATACAGTTAGGGCGTGCTTCATCACAGAAATCCATGAGGAAGATACCATTCTCGTGAAGAAACAGTGCTAAGGTTCATGAAAACTATCAACCCCCAGTTTTCACTGTGTTCCCGTTCAGTTTTAGGGAAAATATTAATGTAGAATAGAACACCTCTTCATTTCCTGGTGGCACTGTAGTGCAGAGGAGCAGATAGGACAGAACGGTGACCTCAGTCTCCCTTAGACCTGCTGCATTTCTTTTTCTACTCCAGGGAGAACCCCAGCTACTCTTCGTTAACAATTCACGCTGTCACTGTGACCAGGTGCTGGGTTTGTTCACACGGCGGTGATAATCTTCAGAGGCTTTGTCATTAAGAAGGAAATAGCCCTTGAAACCTTTTCTGACCGCCTGTTACTTTGCACTGGAACAGCGTGGGAAAAGGGAAGTACTTCCAAGAAACAAGAGGCTGCCTCCTTTAGGCATTTTTCTGATCACAGCTCTCGCTGCAAACCAGGGCAAGGCTTGTCTCAGAAATACACTGAGCAATCACATCCACACACAGCTGTTCTGTGACACCTCCGGCCAGCACAGCAGCATCGTTTCGCACCCCTGCTTACGGGCTGCCTTGGGCTGATACAAGTGATGACGTCCTTCACAGGAGGAGCTGTTGCAAGGGGCAGTTTCTCTTCAGCAAACACTTCTACATTACAACACTCAGGTTTCTGATAGAGTAACAGCTTGAGAGCCATGCTCTAGCAAGTGTTCTCATGTCTTCTATGAGAACATCTTACTCTAGTAGTGAGGGTGTTAATAAATAGCAGCCCTCAAGGTCTCAGGGGAACTTTGTGCAGGCATAAAACCATGACAGATGGTTTCTTGGAGTTTCCAAATCCTTCCCAATAGCTCGAGCTTAGCTGTTACTGATAAAATGTGAAACTAAAGCTTTCTTGAAATGAAATACACAGATAAACAGATCACAGGGGTTGGAAGAGACCTCCAGCAGCCATCAAGGCCAACCCCCCCTGTTCAAGCAGGACCGTAGAACGTAGCACAGGTCACACAGCAACGCATCCAGATAGATCTGGGAAGTCTCCAGAGAAGGAGACTCCACAGCCTCCCTGGGCAGCCCCTTCCAGTGCTCTGTCACCCTCACAGGGAAGAAGTTTCTCCTTGTGTTGAGGTGGAACTTCCTGCGCGCCAACTTACAGCCATTGCTCCCTGTCCTATCAAAGGGCACAAGTGAAGAGAGAGTGTCTCTTTACATACCTAGATAAAATCATAACCACAGGATCCTTCAGCCAGCTCTGAGCTTGCAGACTATCATTCACACTGGGATTCCAATACCAGAAGCTCCTCTTGCCACCTAATGGCCATGGCCTTCAGCATCACACACTCAGAACGGGTTGCTTGCGGCAGCATGGTTAGTAATCCAGAGAGGTTCTCCTTCCCCTTCACTGTGTCCTGGTGAGACCGCCTCTGGAATAGCGTGTCCAGTTCTGGGCCCCTCAGTTCAAGAAGAACATGGAACTGCTTGAGAGAGTTCAGCACAGAGCCACAAAGCTGCTGAAGGGAGCGTGTGTTTTGCTTGGGGCTGTGGCGTCAGGTGAGCTGGAAGGCTGGTAACAGTGTTCAGGTAAGATGTGGACTATGGCACTCCTGGGAAACACCCGCTAACCAACCCTAGGCACCCTCTAAGACTTCCCTAGCACCTCTGGAAATCTACTGGAACCCATGGGTACCCTCAGGCACCCCTCAGCTCCTGCTGGAACTCCAAAACATCTTCTGGGAAACTCTGAAACACCCAGGCACCCCCTGGGATCCCCCTGGGAGCCTGTGGGAACACCTGTCACCCTGTGGCACCCCTGAGAAGTGCCTAGTACCCCCTGAATCCAACTTCTGACATGCCCTTAGGACCCCTGGCAACTCACAGGCATCGCCTTGGAAACCCGTGGGAACTCCCTGGCACTGATCTTGCAAGCAGCTGAGACTCTAGAAAAATCTAGAAAGCACTGTCCCACAAAGAGAGATCTCTTGAGGAGGGGTCACAGAAATACCTCTTGTGCAGCGACCAGACAACACAGCACGAAGAGACCTGGCTACAGCATCTCTTGCCCAGTTGTCCTGCCGGCTCTGGCAGGTAGAATCAACGCCGAGGGAGGACCTTCTGTTGCATTTCCCTTTGGACACACTGAGTAGGAAGAACTGGTGGCCTGCATGACACCCAAGGCAACACTCTAGAAGAGGGGCAGGAGCACTGTGATGGGAGGCTTTTGTAGGACCTGTCCCATTGTGGCACCAGAAATAAGGTGACAAGATTACAAGGTTTCCCTTTCCCTCTACCTGGAGTTATTCCAGAGCACTCCTCCACAGGGTTTTGCAGTCATCTACAGCCAACACCAACACACGACACTGCAGCTGGAAGGACCGTGCAGTGAGGCGAGCATCTCACAACACTTGAGGAGGATGCTCTGGCAACAGAGAAGTGGAATTACACCCAGGACTGGGTCCACAACAGCCACAGCTGTTTACTGCTGGTACAGAAACCTGGACACTTCTCTTCTTAGCACAGAGGGCAGGAGGATGGGACCAGACAGTCTTTTGAGGTTCCTCCTGATCCCTTAATGATCCTATGATGATGTGGTGGCCAGAGAAGGCTGTCCCATGGTTGCAGGCACAGCAATAGCCAGAGATCAGGTTTTGGTGCTGAAAATAACAGCCCTGCTGACTGCCTGGTAATGACACAGTGCACGTTTGAGTCCAGCAGACCAGCGCAGCCTCAGTATCTACTGTGAGATCAACAAAACAGAGCCTTTGATCGGTAGATACAACTCAGCCTTTAATTTCAATTTCCAGCAGTGGATTTACGCAGAGGGAACATTCTCCACAGCAGCTCACACGTGACCTTCCTCACCTTTGACTGTGATGCTGATATTGCTTTTATGGTGTTGAACAGCAAGCACAAGTTTATCCCCAGCCTGAACCTGAATGGGTTCATCAAGAACAACAGCAGCTTGTTTCCAGTGGGAGGCTTCATCTGATGTGTTCAAGCTGTGCTCTTCATCCAGATGCACATGATACCAGAAGGGAATGGCAGTGACTCGGCCAGCAGTACAAATTTCTACCTAGAAGGATTGGAAATACTGGTTTAAGCAGTTATACTATTTTAAAGAAGCAAGAGAATACAGTAGTTCCAACTATTTCAGAGAATACTTGTCTGCATACAAGCAGCTCTGGGCTGAAACTTTCAGTCAGGGTGAGCGAGAAGCTCTGCGGAGCACTAACTTACCTCCACTTCCCTGCTGGAGCTGTTCAACAGAGGGTTCATGAGATCCAGCCTTAAGAGCTCTGCTGGCTTGCTCAAGGGTAGACACGGTAACGTAGAGAGATCTAAATACACACGGACAGGTACCTAAGAGTACCAGAAAGTCAGATGTCAATAGCCTGACGTGTAAAAACAGAAGCTTCAACACAAAGCAAACGCTGCTAGGAATGCCTTCACTGCCTGCGAGACACGGCCAAGGTGCAATGTGCACCCTTCCCATACCTTTGGAAATGAGACTGTTCGGTTACAACATGATGGAGACGAAACAGAATCACATGTTATTGAGGCTGGAAAAGCTCTCTGAGCCAATGACCTAATGTCATCACAGCAACCAGAGCAGGGCACTAAGGGCCACAGCCAGGCTGCTCTTAAACACCTCCAGGGATGGGGACTCCACCACTGCCCTAGGCAGTCTGTTCCAGGGTCTGAGCACCCTTTCCATGAGGAAGGGCTTCCTAACATCCAACCTAACCCTATTCTGGCATCTCCAGACCCTGTACTCATCCTGGTGCTAGCTGCCTAGGTGTAGACCCTGTACTCATCCTGGTGCTAGCTGCCTAGGTGTAGAGCCTGACCCCCGCCTGACTACAACCTCCCTTCAGGTTCTGGAAAGGGAGAAGGTCCCCCTGAGTCTCCTCCAGGCCAAACAACCCCAGCTCCCTCAGCCTCTCCTCATCAGCCTTTCCCTCCAGTCCCTTCCACAGCCTCACTGCTCCTCTGGACCCACTCCAGTTCCTCAATCACTTTCTTGAAGTGAAAGACCCAGGAACAGCCCTCAGTACTCAACAGGCAGCCTCACCAGTGCCCAGTCCAGGGGGAAAATTACATCCCTGGTCCTGCAGGCCACACTACTCCTGACCCAAGCCAGTAGGTCACTTGCCTGTTGGGCCACCTGGGCACCCTGCTGGCTCCTGTTTAGCCAGTTGTCAACCAGTACTCAGGCACCAACCCAAATCAGTGTAGACCCTCGCTCTAGCCCATTACACCCCTTTTAGTTTATTCCAAGGTCCCTGTCTGGTCACAGCTCTCCTGGTAACTTCAGGGATTTTAACAAGTTCCAGCTCTTCAGTCTTCTTGCAGATTACACCAGAAGAAAGCAGCCAACCCAGCCGCAGGCTCTGGGAGTACGCCTGGAACACACCCACCAACTTCCTACCTTGAACTGGTTGATGAAAGGAGCTATGTTAAATCCAAGAGTTGGCTCCGTTCCTTGGACGGCGCTCTCCAGCAGCAGGGACTCCGATTCCACGAGCATCCCATATACCAACACATACTGGGGAAAAATCTTCCCTCCGCTGTGAAGTAAACATCTGAAAACAGACAGGTGTCACAGAGTCACAGACTGTTAGGGACTGGAAGGGACCTTGAAAGTTGAAAGATGATCCAGTCCTATCCCCTGCCAGAGGAGGATCATCTAGATCCAGGGAAACAGGGACAGTCCAGGCGGGTTTTTAAACAGCTCCAGAGAAGGAGACTCCACAAGCTCCCTGGGCATCCTCTTCCAGTGTTCTGTCACCCTCACCAAGAAGAGGTGTCTTCTCACATATTATTATATTTATGTGGAACCCCCTCTGTTACAGCTGACACCCGTTACTCCTTGTCCTGTCATTGGATGACACTGAGCAGAGCCTGGCTCCTTCCTCCTGACACCCGCCCTTTCCATATTGATCAACATTAATGTGGTCACCCCTCAGCCTCCTTTTTCCCCTGAAGAGGCCCCAGCTCCCTCAGCCTTTCCTCATCAGGGAGATGCTCCACTCCCCTACCATCTCATATGATTCAACAGGCACACTACTTCTCTCCCTGCAGTCAACTGCTCACAAGCATCTGATTCCATGTGGCCAGCCAAGTAGATCACACAAGAAAAGAGGAACCCAAAAAAGGAAGAAAAATAAATACTGAACTGGAGTCTTCGTTTTTATCTCATCAAGAATAGAGTGAGATTCATTAGCAGCACCTAATACCACATGACTGGCTGAAATGCTTATTCAAACTGCAAAGAGGAAGCCCTGGTTAGGGAGACAGCCTACCCAGGGGGAAACAAAGCCCGGTGGAATTTTCAGTGACCCTTCTACAAGTGCTTAACTAAACAGCAGCTTCTCTAGAAGGCTGGAGAAATCTTGTCAGAGGCCCTGCTAAAGTCAAGGGATACTGCATCCACAGCCCTTCCCTTGTCCAATAAGCAGGTTGCCCTATTGTAGAAGGAGCTCACGTGCTTGCATACAAAATACAAAGTCTTGAAACGTGACATCTCAATGCTCTTTAAGAGAGATAAATGTCAGTGACAGCCACACCAGAAACACTCCGGGAGGTCCAATCCATTCAGAAAACAAGATTTTCCTGCTCTACAGAACCAAGGTGACTGTACTCTTGTAGTTAGAAGGAATATTTTCCTAAGTTTCCAGGTAGTTCTGGACTGCAAGGAACATCTTTGTCCATTTATACTATACCTGGATATTGCAGCCTTTTCCATCACCTCCTGCTGGATTAAACCTGATGGCTCGATCACATCCAAAATAATAATACTCCAGAGTTTGTCCACGTTGGGTCTCTGCAGCACCACATTTTCATCTTCTAAGTGGCTGAGCCAAAACTCTAATGTCTCCTTAGGGAAATGGTTAGCTTCTGCAATCACATTAAGTGCTGCCTGATGCTGATCTTTCTCCACAGAACTGTAGGCTTTAATCAGTCCAAGTTTGCCAGCTATAATTGGCAGGATGGAGAAGCCTTCAGACACATCTAAAATGTACAAGGGGTCAGGAGCCATGTCGTCAGAACTCTTGTTTTGACTCTCTTGGAGGTTCATCCTCTGCCCATCAACATCCATGGAATGCAAGTCCTTACTTGGAGTTAATGACAACAGCACCTTGCTCATGGCAGCTCTGAAGCACTCATGGTACTGTACGTCATTCAGCAGGGCTATTTCCGTGGATTCCAACACACACACTTGACCACTGCCATCCTGCTTGCTTATCGTCTGCAGCCCCGCCAGTGCGTTGCATAACTCAGCCTCACTGGCCAAACCCAGTGAATCATCTCTGTCACTCAAGTCCATCCCACACTCTGAACTCAATGAAATCTTCTGGATATTCAAGTAGCAGTCTTGGCAGCAAACTTCCATCGTCACAGTATCTCCAGTGTTCACGGAATAATCTTGGCAAAAGAGCAAAAAGAAGTGACGTTAGTTCACAGCAAAGCATCATGAAGCACCCATGGAGTGCTTAAAGGACACCAAAAAAAGCCCGTGTTGTTAGCTGGCACTATGAAAGCGTTGTTCTAGGCTGAAATCTGCAACCATGCATTAACATTTGCCTTCGGCTGCCCCACACTAGGCAAATCCGTTGGTTTTCAAAAGAACCTCGGAACTAGTGAGGCTGGAAAAGACCTTGAGCTCACTTTGTGCAGCCCATGACCTAACATTATCACAGACCACTCCAGGGCACTAAGGGCCACAGCCAGGCTGTCCTTCAACACCTCCAGGGATGGGGCCTCTACCACTGCCCTAGGCAGTCCATTCCAGGCTCTGAGCACACGAAAAGTGATGAGGAAAGGCTTCCTAGCATCCAACCTAACCCTTCCCTGGCAGCTTCAGTCCTTGCCCTCTTGTCCTGGCACTAGTTGTCTGGCAGAAGAGCCTGCCTCCAGCCTGACTACAACTTACCCTCAGTGAGTTGGAGAGAGAAGGGACGTTCCCCCGACCTTCCTTTAGGTTAAACAGCCCCAGCTCCTCAGCCTCACCTCATCAGACTTTCCCTCTATTCCCTTCCCCAGCCTTGTTCCTCTGGACCTCCATTCCAATGTCAATCACCCTTTCCATGAGGAAGGGCTTCCAAAGATCCAACCTAATCCTCCCCGGTGCAGCTTCGGGCCCTGCCCTCTTGTCCTATCACCAGTTGCCTGGGAGAAGAGCCTGACCCCCACTTGACTACAACCTCCCTTCAGGTGGCTGCAGAGAGGGAAAAGTCTCCCCAAGTCTCCTCTTCTCCAGGCTAGACAAGCCCATGATTAAGAGTGTTCTGTCAAGAGCAGAGCAAATCATCCTGGTAACAAAAGTGCTTTTACTTCAAAATGTTAAATATTCAAATAGTTCTATTTTAATGCCTCCTGTAGAGAAAGGCAAATGTGTAAATTTATGGTTACTTGCAGAACAATAGCTGCAAATTAATTTATTAGAAATACATCTTACTGCAAGAATCACGGGGCACAACTCCAGATGGTCCTGGATACTCTGTTCTCAGAAAGTAAATCCAACAGTACAGAGCAGAATTCCAGTACTAACAATCTACAGTTTGACAAACGTTTCTTTCAACATAGAGAGAAATTACAAGTCAACAGTGTACCCTGGGAGCCACAACAGTCAACTGTGTTCTGAGGAGCGACAGCACAGCATGGCCAGCTGGTCAAGGGAAGCGATCATCTCAAGCTACACTGCACTGGTGTGGCCCCACCTCCACTCTTATGTGCAGTCGTGGATGCCTCAATAGAATGACATCATCAGTCCTAGAGAGTGCCCAGAGGAAGGTGGCCAAGGCCTTGAGGGCAGCACTTCAGAGGTTGGTTTGTCCAGCTTGGAGAAGGCTGAGGGATGCCCTCATTGCAGTCTACACCTTCCTTGCACTGGGCAGCAGGGGGCAGATGCTGATCATCTCTCTCTCTGGTGATCAGAAAGGACATGAGGAAAAGCAAGGAAGTTCCACTAGGGGAAGGTCAGAGTAGACATTAGGAAAATGTTCTTCACTAAAAGGATGGTCAGCCACTGGAACAGGCTCCCCCAGGGAAGTGGTCTCAGCACCAAGCCTCTCAGGCTTTGAGAGGCATCTGAACAATACTGTTAGTCACGTGAGTTTTAGGTGGTCCCGCAAGGAGCTGGAACTAGGTCTTGGTGATCCTTATGGGTCCCTTCAAACTCAAGATATTCTAAGATTCTGTGAAACAGGAGACTGGAAAACAGGTGAATGAAGCACAGAGGCTGGAAATGACAGTGACAGTGAGTGTGCAACAGTTTAGTCCCAAATGGTGGTGAGGGGTAGGCAGACACATACAGTTTAGGATTTGTGACAACAGCAGCTAGTAATCATTTCCCTGGTCTCCCTTTTACAAGTCACACCTTAACTAAAGAGAGCCTGTCAGAAGCCCTGCAAGGACTGTGCACTGCAGTCCACAAACACGATTGGGAACTGCTTCACAGCTACTTGCTCTTGAACTTCTCTTAAATCTGTCTGCAGCCACTTCTTAATCTTTGAGATATTCCAACAAGCTCAAAACCAAAACGAAACCAAGCTGACATGGTACAGCAAGAAAACCCCCAGGACGTACCGGGAAGGCCCTGCACAGGATAGACTGCCTGCTCCCAGCAAGTTTCCTCACTGGGACTTGTAGATAGAATGTGTTCATCATCAAGCTGTAGTACAAACCACACCACAATAGCATCCAGTACTCCTGCTCCAGTGACGGGCAGGCTCAGCTTCCAGGGTTTTCTAGTTGCAAGACTTTTCAGCTCCTGATAAAAATGGAAAGAGAGAGAAGTGTGAGTTTCTTTCCATAAGTAAAAAATAGTGATGTTTATGACACTGTCACCCAATTTTCTGTGTGAATCAAACCGTATTCATTCCTCACCTTTGCCCATTGTGTAAGTCTTTCTCTACGTGACAGCCAACCCAAGCACAGGCCTAGTGCATCAGGAGGGTAACTTATCAAGTAGCGTAGTTAAATAGAAAGTAAAGAAAATAAAGCAACGATGTAGGAACAGGCAGTAAAACCCCCGAAATGCTGCTATGCCACATATATCCTCTGAAGGAGAGAGATCATTTCCATTAGAAAAACTAAATGGGACTACAAATAGAAGGACAAACTACAGGAAGAATGGAGTTCCCAGTTTCCTATGTCTTGCTCCAGAATTTCTCAAATATTCCATGTACTAACTTCACGTGACAATTAGAAAGAGCTCGCATTTGTCATTGTTGGCAAGAGCACAGCTCTTTTAAGGCCTGAAAGCAAGACTGAGCTTTAATTACTAGCTGCTGAGGTAAACACTCACTTCCACTCCCAATGGCACTGATAAGCTGCCAGCAAACATGTGCACAGGTAGTACCTGGCAGGGTGCTACTGTCTCAGTCTGTAATTACAGCTACATCTCCTCCCCATGCCTGGTAGGAACTGAGTGCTGCTGCTAATTACAGCAGAAATAAAGCAGTCAGTATAACTCAGGTGTTTTTTCTAACATTAACCTAGTATCATTATTTTTCAGATGTGTACCCGTGTCTCTAAAGCCTCGTACAACTCAGCTGAGAAGTGCTGTTGTACCACAGTTTCAGTCTCTGTCTCAGTCGGGTCACTTTAGGCCTGAACAGTTAGTACAAGCGTTACAGATGCAATACTCATTCATTAAAATATAAGTTTAGGAAATGGCTCTTCAAAACAACCTTACAAGTGCTAAGCATTTTCTTATCCTCATTTCAGTCTCTGGTAGGTAATTCTGATACTCTCTGGTGGTACAGCAGGGTTTTTTAATTCCAGTAGGACCAGAGACAATTGTTCTTTTCTGAGCTGCATTGACAGAACGTCCAGGTGTGGCCATGGCAAAGCAAACAAGAGAAAAAAATCATCCCCAAAACTCCACCAAGGTTTGCAACTGGCTGTCCAGTGACAAAGTATCTACAAACAACAAGCGATTATTCCAAAGAAAACCACTTACAGTTCTTCCCTTTGCTTTTACTAACAGCATCTTACCACTGCATGATAGGAGCAGTCCTTTGGTCTAACTGAAGCAGGCTTTGAAGAGTAACACTGTGCTTTACTCCTTAAAGTTATTTTCAAAACATCTGTCAGCAGGTAGATGCTCAAGTGTAGGCATCTCCGAGATGAGAGGAATACTTTGAGTGATATCAAAAGCAACACCAGGTCACTGAGAGATTGCTCCTAGCAGCGCACTAAAGAGCCTCATCTTACTGAATTTTGAATCTCAGGATGTCACACAAACCAACCAGAAAAGCTACCAGTTCAGAAACACTACAACTCCTGGCCAAGCAGTAGCCAAGAATAATTCAATTTATACAGCAATCTATTTTTGGCTGTGACTCAATGCTAATTCCTCATCACAAGTCAATGAGCAAGAAACACACTAGGGATCAGGCGTATCTTTGTGCTTGCTCAGTGGTGAGTCAGTCCTCTTCACTACACACACGACACAAAACAATGGCACTGTACTTTAGAATTGGCTATTATAGAAACACTTTAACCTAAGCATGGATCAATACTAGCTAGTACATGGCTCTTTGGTCTCTTAAATATTTCCCTCCCATTTTTTGCCCTGGTTTCATTTGGGATGGTTCAGCAGCAACACTGGTGGGTGAACAGGGAGGTTGCCGGGGAGAAACTCGTGAGGCAGAAGCACAAAAGGGGTTCTGGGAAGAAGTGAGGAGACAAAAAGGTCACCCAGATGCAGTCTAAGTGTTTCCCTTTTGACTGTGCATTTCACCCTCACCACCTTGGCTGTCTGAGAACGCCTTGACTCTATGTTGGCTTTGGTTTTAAGTCTGAGCTCTACTCTGGGACTACAACCTCTTCACTGGCCCCAGTTGCTCTGGGACTGCACCCCTTTGCACTCCCCACATCAGTTTCTATACACACCCACCTGCTCTGCTGGCACTTCACCGCTGCCACTGGCCTGACAGCTATCCAGACTGCCACCGAGTTGTACTGTTTCTTTGTACCTTAGTTCTTTCTCATCTGTACCCTCATTTCTCTTATTATCACTCTTATTTTGCACCCATTAAAGTTACAGCATTTTATTCTAATTGCCTGATCTCTCAACCCATTGCCCTGCGAGGGTTCCACTGTTGGCCCTAAAGCTGGGCCAAGCTGAAGGGTGGAATCAAACTGGTCAAAGCATGGCTTCTTCACCTCCCTTCTCTTTCACACTCAGCCACCAACACTTAAAACACTTTTATGCCAGGTATAAAAAGACATCCTTTCTCTTTCGTCATCAGGCATTTCTTGAAAAGCAGTAATAAACTAATTGGCACCACAACTGCATAAATCATTTAACATGGGTTCATTACATTGATTACATTTTTCCATCCTGCTCAGTCTGTGCTGAGACAAGCTGTGGTCTGATCCTATGGCGAGCTAGTTCAGGTCTCTAAACCATGCCAAACAAGTAATAACCTCCATCTTCAAGAAGTCCTAACCAGGTTGATCAAATGACTGCACAACCAGACATGTGTCAAAACCAGCAGATGATTTCAGGGCAGCCCTGCCAACTTAGCACTTACAAACGGTTCTGAGACTGAGCCCAGATAGCAAATAAGATACAGGGCTCTCTCTCCTGATAAATGGATTACTTATAAAGGACATTCAAAAATCATTACCTGCAGACTGTTGAAATTAACTGTCATCACTTGACAGGGCTCTGTCAGAGGTATGTAACCTCCAGGAATCCGACTGAGTTTCTCAGTGGTGTAAGGTTCAACAGTGTCCTCTGAACCAGCAGCAGCGTGTGTCGGACTGAAGAACTGCACTGACCTTGGCAAGCACACACCACCGATATCCTGCGATCCCACTCTGGGAATAAAGGGGGAAAAAAAGGAGAAAAAAACTTAAGCTTCAAATAATTAGACCAGAAAACCCAAAGGGAATTCTTCCCAGGGTGTCTAAGTATTTTTAAACACAGAGTGTAAGAATAGGCAATAGAACAGGAAACAATTGATAGGGTTTTTGTTACTTTCAAGGCATCATTAAAGCTCAGAAGACTCATTTTCCAGAATCAAAACCGAATGCTGTCACTAGAGACTGAGAAAAAGCCCTACATGTCCTTGGTCAAACACCATAGACTTTCACCCCCTTAAGTACTACTCCCAGTCTCCACAAAGGGCTAGGAAGAAGGCTATACTCTGTGACAAGAACAAATAAAGCTTTGCTGCTGCATTACACATGTCAATGGAAGTGTTTCTTACAGATTCTTCGCTTAGCTAGAACAAAGACAGGTAACAACAGGAAAATGCATCTTTTTGACATGAAATCCTCAGTTTTGCAGCATCTTTATGTATTCATCAAGCATGATCTATGCAGAGTAAGGCACTTTCATAGTTACACAGGTGCAAAGAAAGTCTCAGGGTTTATTTCTCGGTGGAAAAGGTTTTGATGNAACCTCTCCCCCACCCCACAGATGATGTCCCCACAATTAAGTATGACTAGAAAGGCTGGCTGATAATCTCATCAGCTACAGTTATTTCACAATCGCAGAACTGAGTAAGCTGCCTTGTGTCATGACCTGCATTCTTAGGCAAATATAGTTTGACCTTTAGGCATAGTGTAAAATACAAAAATTAAGTGGACTCCAGCTGCAGAGCCGACTGCCCAGCAATAACAGCATATGTGGCATACAGGAAGGGCAAAGTAGTAAAGTACTTCACAATAAACACCAAACTATAACGTAACAACGTCAACAGTCAGTATCTTCCCCTCAGCCCAGCAAGAACACTTCAGCATTTCAAAGATCTTTGAAATCAAGCCTGTGTATTTTAAAAGAAATGCTAGGAATTAAACAACAGCTGCTGTACATAAACGACTTTCTTCTTCCTACAGCATCTAATTAACTTGTGGCAACCATTTCATTCCTGCTAGCCACCCGTCCTTAAGCTGTTCTATTGCTAATTCCTCAGACTGACAGCATAGTAATTTTTCTCCTATTCCAGTTTTGTAAGGAACAATCAATGCCATATTTCAAGGCAAAACCGTATCTAATTAACTTCTACCCTACAACAGCTCTTCAATGACCCCCAACTATAGGAAATTCTGTCTCTCTCTGGCCTTGCCGTGGTCAACTGCCTTAGAAAAACTGCTGATTTGGCCTATTTTTTAATCCAATTCACTGAGCGTCCCATAAAAGTCAGCTTTTCATTTAATCTGCAACAAGATTTATCCTAAACAAAACACATCAAGTCCAAACCCCTCGGAGAGAGGCTTGTTACCATACAGTGATACTGGTCTACAGGATGAGGCTAAGAATTACCATGAAAGCAACTGATACACAGTCAGAACTGGTGCCAGCAAAGAAACCCAGGCTGCATGGGTAGATGTAGAGCATGCATGCACGCAGAGCAGCATTAGGCAAGGCTCACATTCAGAAAGGTAGTGGTGGAGATGGGATTATTAATGCTTGTGCTTCACAATACCCTGTCCTCATTTTCTGAAAAGGTTAGATGCAGCAGCAAAGTGGTGGGATAAAATGACAATGAAGGTCAAGTGTTAAACCAAGGATCTGTAATACAGAAACTGAGACGTAATTTTGCTATCAATGAACAAGAGAGTTTCTGAAGAAGTCCCCTTTGCGAACAACAAGTACGGGTTCATACTGTGCTAGACTCAAAACACACCTGTGATGTCTGCGTATCTCCTTACATTCCACTGCCATCCCAAATATTGTAGCACTTGCAGGAATAACTCTGCCATAGTCTTCAATACTGACATCTTGATTTTCAGGCTGTGAAAAATCATACGGAAGCAATATGCAGTGAGACAGCAACCCATTCAGATTCGGTCCTCTAGGTTTGAAAAGGCCTTTCAGATCATCAAATCCTTTAATCTAACCATACCAAGCCCATTACTAAACCCTGTCTCTAAACTCCAGATCTCCACGACTTCTGTACACATCCAGGGATGGAGATTCAGCTCCCTGCCACAGCAGCCTGTTCCAAGGCCTGAGCACCCTTTCAAAGAAGCAGTTTTTCCTAATGTCTAATATAAACTTCCCCTGAAGCAACTTGAGGCCATTTCTCTTTTCTATCACTCATTACTTGTGAGATGAGACCAACCTCCACCTCTCTACACCCTCACTGTAAAGCCTAGGTTACACATTAATGAGCCACTCCAGATTACAGACAAAACAGCAGTAAATTCTTAGTGACTAATGAAGTCTCTGGCCTTTGACATTTCAATTGTCCATTTAAGGAACAAGGAACTCCTTAAAATACTCTATTTCAATACATGCATCAGCTTTACTTCCCAGTCTACTATTTCTTCTGCGTAATTCTAAAAGAGTCTTTAAATTTGTGTTGTGTTAGACTACACATGAAACATCTGAGGGCCTCTCCTTTCTGCATCATTCCTATACTTAACGCTAGAGGTCATCAGCTTCAATTTAACAGTACAGAGGCTTTCAAGCACTTAAGACTTCTTTTTTCCGTTAGCTGGAAACAAGGCAACATCAAGATAAAAGACAAGCCCTTCTATTTCGTAAGGCCTAAGAGAAGTTAGCAAGATAAGACTCCCTGTTAGTTGGCTAAAGCATGAAACACAAAGCAAATTCTGTCACCCAGCAGAACTGCTGCCTTTCAAGAATGTTTTACAATTAAACGAATGGCATAATATGGCATTTTCACTACGTTAGAATTGAGTGCTCCCTCGTGTTATGATGAGAAATAATTCCACCATAATTCACCATTTCTTCCCTAAACTGACATGACTTTCTGTAACTAGTTGGTATCTCCAAATGACTGGGTTGTAATCAAACTTGCAGAAAAACAGCGCCTTTAAAACACACACAGACCCCTCTGGAGGGGACGAGGGGGAAAAAGGAGAGTTAAACATCAATCAAGAGTGATGAGTAGTTTATGTCTTGTACAATGGGAGTTACATCACAGTGCATGTTGTAACCTCAGTAAGTACTATCTACTCAGAACACAAGCTCACAGAAGAGCTGTGTATGTAGCTGCCTCACTGTCTTTAAGCAGAATGAAATTAACAGAACAACAACATCTTTCAAACCCCAATAGGTATGGTGTATTAACAAGGCCATTGTTGCTCATTATTTCATGTACGACTGCGGACATATGCACATACACATCTCAAACAAAAATGGAATCCCATGCTCACACACATCCCACACCAGGATTGGAGCTTAGGAAGAAGTTCTTTACTGAGAGTGTAGTTGGCCACTGGAATAGGCTACCCAGGGAGGTGGTGGAGTCCCCATCCCTGGAGGTGTTTAAAAGGCCAGTAGTTAGAGCACTTGAGGACATAGTATAGGAGTTAGGGAGATGTGGGGATGAGGGCTGGACTTGGTGATGCTGGAGGTCCTTTCCAGCCATGGTAACTCTATGATCACCTACCTTTGGTTGTAAAAGCAGATGTTCCCAAGCATGTATCAAACTCTCCACGATTCCTTCTCCAAATAAACCAGCATCAACTGTTTCTGTGACTACCAAGGAAACTCTAGATAAGAAACACACATATAACATTGAACAATCCACTCTTTGAAGAAAAAAAAACCCCTTCCCTGTACCAATGCCAGCTCAGAACAAAAACTTTTACCAGCATTCACAAGTTTCAAAACAGAAGGGTTACTTAATTCCTAACAGAAACATAATGTTTGGAACCATTGTTACAAGTTATTCAAGATGCAGACAAACTCTTAACATTTATTCTCCTTTATCACAAAGCTTCTCAATCAGTATTTATAAATAAATTGTGTGGGAGGAACCCAGCCAACACAGGAAGATGTTTTACCCTGGGCACACAGAATAGGTACTGACTGAATCTTTAGCAAGATTATGTATCCACGCATGCATGTTAAAGAGTTATAAGAACAGAAGTACAGCCCAAGCACAAATTCCAAGGCACATTAACAGACCCTAAAGCCCTGAACAGGGCATAAAGTATTTCTGGGACAGCAGCAATTTATTCCTTAGAAGTGACATCCAATAACTTACTATATACACTAAGAGGGTGCATATGACCCATTACCGTAGCTCAGATGACCTAATCAGACAAGGTCTGATTAGCATTCTAAACTGCCAGAGCTTCCTTGTTTCCAATCTAGAGTCTGTACTTCATTAAATGTTAGTAAGTAAACCAGATTACATCCTTCTCATGTTTAATCTGAATCCCTAGTAGTGTTGAGCTGAAGTGATAAACCAGTCTTCCACATCTACCAAAACAAATTCCACCAGGTTTCTACTTGAAGAAGTTTACAGATCATCCTGAAGAACCACTGTTGAATTGGACAGTGAACAAGGAGCAAAGTAGCATGAAAACATGCAAAGCCTAGATCATACATACTGAAAGCTGTAATGTTTATCAAATTCTGATCTAGCTACTCTAAGCTGCCCATTTGTTCCCATAGCTCCTACTACACTTTACAGGCTGGAACTCAACATCAGAAGAATATGCTAACAACCAGGAAGTGCTTACTGTCCTGTGGAATCTTCTTGCCTCCACACACAACAGTGCCTCCCTTAGAGAGCAGAGCAAAGGCAAGGTTTTGCACTCGTTTCTGCCTCAGAAGAGGCAATGTGTAATTTCTAATCTCTCTGACAAATATGGAAGTTGATGTGGAATTGCAGAGGTGTGGCATGGCCCAGGAACTGCCCTCATTTGGAGGCCTATTACGTAACTCCATGCTATTCGTGGGCTACGGATGTGATCCAAAAGCACGTTAAAATGAATTTAATGATGCAATAAATCTCATTTCTGTTTCTACTGCTGCAATGTAATTGCACATGCCCCAAAGCTCCTGCCAAAGAATTCAACTTATGACACTGTTGATCTGTCAATGAAATCAGTATGACCTAAAGAACCTATTATACAGAAACAGGAGAGAGGAACCACTATAACTTGAGAAGGCTATTTAGGCAAAGTTATTTCCTGATTAAGTACAAGGTATTTCCTATTTTCTTGAAATGAAGGGCAAATTAAAAGTAGTATCACAACAAAGTGCAACAACATACCTTTCAGGGATATGCTTTGGAATTTCTATATCAAGTGACTTCAAATGCAGAAGTCTGATCTCCTTTTCCATGTGATTTGCTGCCACCACATCAAGGGCAAGTTCATACATGGTTTTTGATAATTCACAGGCATAGACAGAAGGTGCTCCTGCCTTCTTTGCAAACATACTGAAAAACAACAATCAGGGCTTTTCCTCTCCTTTAGGTAAAGCATGACAAGAGATCGAGTTTTCTTAAGTTGTATTTCTGCATTTTCTTCATATTTCTAAAAACAAAAGTTCAAGTCTAAAAATCATTAATTCACTCAATGAACTTAACTGAATGCTAACATCACACACAGATTTATATCCTTTTACAGGTTTTTGTTGTAACAAAACAAGAAACCAAACAGGTAGCATCCACAGTGCTAGGCTAACTTGTCTTTACACTGGACTCAAGACACACAACTCCAAAATCAACATGAGTAACTCAGTTTGCAAAGCAGTTACTGGCGTGAAAAACATCTGCAACAATAAAATGGGGTAAAAATACTACAATTTGCTAACACCCAGACTGACTGACTTCTGAAAGCTTTTGTTTCTTAAGGTTTGCCTCAAATACAGTCATTTTTTCTCCCCGCCAACAACCAGTTTTTGTTAAACCACAAACACATTCCCACTAAGTTCATGCTAAATACGTACTTACAACTCACCTCAAAATTCCTGTTCCAGTTCCAATATCGAGGACGGATCTGCACCCCGAGTGGACAGCATTCTCAATTGCTTTCAGGTAAGTAAGGTTCCTCTTGGTATCATTAAGCATGATGAAGTGCCACCGCTCTACCAGCCAGTTTGCAACGCGGTAAAAGTTCTCCTTTGCATCCGCAAAGTCTGGGTTAAGCTTTACTGCTTTATGGAAATATCCAGCTGCTTCATCTCTAAAGCCCATTCTAATAACAGAACAAACAAACCGAAAGAGTTCACGCAGCTGCTGAGTACTCGTATCCTTGAGTCTGTAAGGAGACTTTTCACAAATTAAAAAGCACCAGCCTCCATCCACTACTACATCCTGGGATAAAGTTGAACACGTTCTACAAAAACTTGCTGCAGCAATGTGACAGCAGCCACCCGGTTTCAGGGATTGTCAAGTGAAGGGTTTGTAAAACCCTCCAACAGCTTTCCTGTAACAAACTGAAACATACCGGAAAAGCAACAAATTTTGAGTTGCCAGCACTTGCATTAAGTAATTTTGAAACTACTCTGCAAGCCTGAAGCCAGTGTTGGATTCCTGCAGCATATTCACAAATCAGACAGCTCTGCACAAAAGCAGTCTGTGAAATGCAGAAAATCATAACAATTTCAAAACAATGCTGGGAGCGTTGTTCCTTCCAACAGTCATCACAAAAAGCAAACCTAGGTTGTAACTATCTGGGTCCATAACCCCCATGATTTTAATTTTAAAACTCCAGTCTCAGATAACCCTAGAGCCCTGAGGAACAACAAACAAGTCTTGCACTGCCTGGAGAAAGAAGGAAAAGAATGCTTGGTCTAGACAATCAGGTAGTGAGTTGGATTGTGAATTGGCTGCAGGATAGAAGCCTGAGAGTAGTGGCCAGCGAGGCAGAGTCTAGCTGGAGGGCTGGATCTAGTGGAGTCCCAGTCCTGTTCAATATATTCACCAATGATTTGGAATAGGAATTAGGGTGCACTGTCAAGTTTGCTGATGACACAAAGCTAGGAGTGCCTGACACACCAAAGGGCTGGGCTGCCATTCTGCAGGACCTGGACAGGCTGGAGAGATGGGCAGGGAGGAATGAAATTCAACAAGGACACTGCAGAGTCTGGCATCTGGGCAAGAATAACTCCAGAGCACTGGAAGTGTCTGCCCAGGGGTTTATGAAGTCTCTTTCTCTGGAGACATGTAAAACACCCCTGGACATGTTCCTGTGTGACTTGGTCTAGATGATCCTGCTCTGCCAGGGGATAGGACTGGATAATCTTTAAAGGTCCCTTCTAATCCCTAACATTCTGTGAGGCTGTAATAAACAGAAGCATAAGCTCACACCATTCAAGAAACAGCCCTACAAAGTACCACATGCACGACTAGCTTCTTGCTTCAGAGGTCATATATGTGACCTTGCAAAGGACCAGAATGAAGACCAGTACAGAGGGCAGCAGTTCTTAAGAATCTAACGGGAAAAAAAGCAGCAAAACAGCACCTACAAACAATTTTGGCCTCATTTTTGTTTAGCAAGTCCTTAACATTGCCAGAAAGCATTTAAAGGCACTACTTTTACTTTTGCTGTAATTCTAACGCTGGCAGCTCTATCTTAACTTGATAAACCCATGTGAAGTTCAACAAGCTTTTAACCGTACGTTGACATTTCTTCTGAGCACATGGTACTCTGCTGCTCCAGAGGTTGTCTACTGATACACAACAGTAAATATGAACCTTACAAACACTGAATATACTTCATTACTAACCTGAAAAGATGTTCTCCCATACTATTACAAATCACTTCATCATTTGGATACAATTCGAGTGCTTGCTCATAGCAGTTAAACAGATCTTGAACCCGTGCTAGAGAATCTAGCTCTTCTGCCCATTTAAAAAGGGTAAATTGAAAAGCCTCCTGGAAAACAAACCATACAGCAGAGTTTTTGGTAGTTACAAGAAGTAATCCGAGCCCTGAAAGCATCTGAAGTCATCTGAAGTGCACCTGAACACCCATCTACATTTCCCTGAGTAGCAGCCTGCCATCACTCCAAGTTAGCAGCCTCACCTGAAGCTGCAGAAATAAGCTCTCTGGTAAGTCACCGAGAGCTTCACCCAGCAGTGCGTACGTTAACATGTGCTATACCATGAGCCAGTACCAACAGGGAGCTATTTTTATTAACTTAATTGACTCACACAAGCAAGAAGCGAATCAATTCCCTTCCCAGATGCACACTGAGCGTACCAGACACTGTCTCACTAACAACTGCTCTCTGAGTTTTGAAGACTGAAGAGTAGAATCAGTTACGTAAAACAAACCACAAGCACAGAAGACATCACAAAGCCTCAAGGAGAACACAGTGAATAAAATGGTTTATAGCAATACAAAAGGCACTTACTTTGACGCTAGTTTTTAACTCAGGAGCTAGATTTAGCACCAGGAGATAGTGAGCATAGGCAGTTCCAAAATCCTGGTCCTCCAGGCAATGCTGAGCGCTCCGCAAAGACCTGGAAACCAACTCCCGTCTGCCAGCTTCTTGAGCACCTCTGTGGTTACAGTTAAACTTAGTGTGGGAGTTGGGCATTCTGAAAGGTGTAAACACTTGCTCTTCCTAAAAAGAAAAGCTGTGCGTAGCACAGAACAACAACATTATACATAGCTGACAGGCCAAACAACACTTTAATGTCTGCTGGAGTTAGTGAAGTCATCCTCCCCCCGGACCCTAAGCATTCAAAGACAAGCTCAGCTTTATGGCCATTCAGGAAGACTGGGACAGACTGGAGAGTTGGACAAAGAGGAATTTAATGAGGTTCAAGTGTCCCCCCACCCCAGGTAAAGGGCTCTGCAATCTACTAGAGAGCATGTCCGTAGAGAGGGACCTTGGAGGTCTTGTGGATAGCAAGTTCTCCATGAACAGCACTGCTGTTGTCTGGTGGCCAAGGCAACCAACAGAAACCCAGAATGGATCAATAACAGTGTGTCCAGCAGGTCAAGGGAGGTTCTCCTCCCTCTCTGCTCTGCTGCAGTGAGGCCACACCTGTAACATGTGTCCAGTTCTGGGGTCCCCAGTTCAATACAGAAATCTTGCTGAGACAATGCAGCAGAGGGACAAAAGGATAATTAAGGGACTGGCACACCTACCTTACAAGGACAGACTAAGAGACTCGGGGACTTTTTAGTCAGGAGAGGAGAAGACTACGAAGGGACTTAATCACTGTCTATAAATCTAAGAGGGCTGGGTATCAAGAAGAGACAATCCTATTTCACTTGCACCCTGTGATAGGACAGGGGGCAACGGGTGTCAGCTGAAGTACAAGTTCCACCTCAACATTAGGAGAAACTTCTTCACTGTAAGGGTGACAGAGCACTGGAATGGGCTGCCCAGGGAGGTTGAGGATTCTCCTTGTGTGGAGACTCCAGATTCATCTGGACGTGTTCCTATGTGACGTGTTTTAGGTTCTATGATCCTGCTTGAGCTGGGGGGGTTGGACTCTATGATCTGCAGAGGTCCTTGCCAAGCCCTAATGATCTGTGCCTGTATCTAATAAAATGGGCACTCAAGAGTCAACAGTCAAGCATGCATCACTCTTGTATTAGCCTGGAAATAACTTAGACTTCCTTATTAAAATTACTGCTTGTAACACATATTTCTACATGTCTCCGGCCACAGGAGGTTTGTACGCTGGAAATTTGTGCACTAACGAGTTTCATATCCAAACACAATTTTCCAACTTCAAAAGTGGTGCCTTCATAAAGCGAACATTCTCAGAAAAGGAGCTAATACTGTTTATTTTACACAAGGCATGGGGCTATTTTCCCCCTTAAAACACCTTTAAAGTGTTAAGAGAATCAATGAGCACGACTTTATCACTACTTTGGTTACCAGTTTTTCAGTGCTTTCTTTCCTCAGAGGGCCTGACACCGCCTCCAAGATTTTCGGGTGAATCCTAAACCTGAAGAAAGAGAACGTTAAATGGAGAAGAACCGCTAGAAACACAGCATCGCCACAACCCGCATTTCCTTTTTGCTTGAAGGATAACCCACCGAACAAACAACCGAACACCAGCCGCATCTCTGGTGAGCGCCAGCAACTCACGCTGCGACATGCAAAGCCAGCGCGGATTCGCCTGCTCTGCGAAAGCGGGGACCGGAGGTCGGAAAGGAGGTAAGGGATCCCGGGAGGATGGGGAGGGATAGAGGGGGAACGAAGGAGCCCGGGGCGGGGAGGGTACGGACGGAGAACACTGAGTCCCGCAGGCCGCACTCCTTCCGAACGCTGCGCACCGACAGGGTGATCCCCAAGGCCGCTGGTCCCAGCGCGGGGGACACAGCATGACAGGGTCGAGCGTTCACCGGGGCGCTGCCAGGCCCTCTCCTCACCTGCTCGGCGCAGCCCGCAGCCCCCACCCGCGCAGGACCAGTACTGACGGCCTCCGCCATCTTAAGGTCGGGCTGAGGGCAGCGCGCGT
>VZRI01005449.1:80274-92732 GCA_013397515.1 Upupa epops | reverse complement strand
GCCTTTGTTGTGATCGCGCAGCGGCGGGGCCAGCTCCCGCCCTGGGACCCAGCTCCGATCTGAGGGAGGGAGGTCGGTCCGCTCCAGCACTTCCTTTGGAGATGGACGTTTAGCGAGAGACTTGAGTGCTGTGACAAGGGGGATGGGTTCAAGCTGTAAGAGGAGAGATTGAGATGAGATCTGAAGCAGAAATCCCGCCCTGTGAGGGTGCTGAGGCACTCGAACGGATTGCCCAGGAAGGTTGTGGCTGGTCCATCCCTGTAAGTGGTCACGGCCAGGTTGGATGGGGCTCTGGGTATCCTGGCCTGGTGAGAGGTGTCGCTGCCCACGGCAGGAGGTTGAAACTGGATCTTCTTGGAGATTGCTTCCAACCCGACCCAGTCTGTGATTCCCTGTGGAGCTGGGATATGGGACAGCAGTGGCAGCGTATTTAAGCATCTCGTTAGCTCACTGGGTTTTGTGTGAATCATGTTATTTTCTTTGAATAACCATGTCAGTGGAAGTTCGTAATGCAGTGTTGTGATAACAGACTTTCTTCCATTTAACTTAAGATCTGGTAGTGTAGTCCTGTCAATATTGATACCAATTACTTGTGTACGGTGCTCGGGCACTTTGTTCTTGAAAGCATTCTGTGTCTTTGCTATTAAAGATAACTTCTGAAGGCAGGGAAACAGTCTTTCAAGATAAAATAAATAGAGAGATTTTGCCAATAATTTGAGCAGTGTGACTGCCTGGATATTGTGGGGGGGTTTAAACCCTGAAGTCATTTTGTACAAATAAGCACTGTCTCCTCCTTTGGTCTGTTTGAAGTGCCTGGCTGAAGCAAAGTAGAAAACGCTGTCCTGAGTTTCACTTATTTATAATCTTGTTAATGCTCAGTTATTGCAATTCTAGTTCCTTGAGGATGATTTGAAATCTGTGACTCGAGGTGTCAGTATAAATAATCTTCACTTGAAGTGGAAAGTAAAAGAAGTGTCCAAATTGAACTTGGACAAGAGCAGTAGAGAGAAATAATTCCATGTATTCCTCAAGCATTCAGACAGTGTTTTGGCAGCTCTCCCAAACTCTCACTTTCTCATGTATGGCTACATATAAGAACTTGAGTGGAGCTGGTGGCGGTAAAGAGAGCCCTGACTCACGAGCCTCCTATGCACAGGAGAATCCTGTGCTGGTGACTTTGGCTGGTGTGCTGGGAGCCAAAGGAGCCAGCATGGCAAGTAGAGCCATCTGTCTTGAGAGTGCCTGATGAAATTCATAGGGCTAACCCAGGATAGATGTTTAGAGAAGCTTTTCAAGGTCCTGTTCTGCTTTCAAGTCCAGGCAGTTCCATCTTTTTAGTTAGAAATTTTACTCTCATGTGTAGGTGCTGTACCTCATCCTAGCAAACGTCTGTGCTACAGCATATTGCCTTGAGAAATGGAAAGAGAGATGAAATCCTTCCTTACACATTTTGGGTTCTCCCCTTTAGTGTGCTTTGCATGACAGAGAATGAAGCTGAGTTGTCTTGCTGGCTGTTGGGAAGCAGTGCTGCTCATTAACAGACATTAGAAGACAAACTGAACCAGAGTAAGCACTAGGAGGAATTAAAACCCACTGAAACCCCAGCGGTTAGAGTGTTTGCCTTCCTAGTGTTTTCAGAGGAAAATGTTGGCATCTATATTCTTTGTCAGTTTCCTGACAGCAAATGAATCAGGTTCCTCAAGCTCCAAGCTGGAGAAGTGGTCTGGACTTGCTGGTCCCCTCTGGTGGAAGGGTGTTTTCCGCACAGAGCTTGGCTTGTTGCAGTCGTGGGATGTGCCAATAAAGCAGGGCATGCCCAGAGCTGAGATTCCTGCCTTGCAGACAACAGCTGGATACCATTCTTGCAAAATTGTTTTAGTCTTTTGAATAAAAAAAAGTCATCTTAAAGTGTTTCTCTGTTTCTAGAACCAATTAAATGTGTATCTGTTCAAATTGGCATGTAACAGCAGTAACATATACTGCTATTATTGCTATGTAATTGTAATAATATTATGCTTTTCTGATTGTCTATACAAATATAACATGCAGAACGTGCACCATTGTTCTTAAACTAGCAAGAAATAATGTGACTGCAATGAGACTGCCTTCATATCACAGAATCACACAATTATTCAGTCTGGAAAAGCCCTCTGGGCTCATCCAGCCCAGCCCATGACCAGACATCATCACAGTGGCCAGACCAGGGCACTGGGGGCCGCTTCCAGCCTATCCTTCAACACCTCCAGGAATGGGGACTCCACCACTGCCCTGGGCTGTCAATTCCAGGATCTGATCACCCTTTCTGTGAGGAAGGGCTTCCTAACAGCTAACTTAACTCTCCCCTGGATGTGGCTTACCAGAAATGTCATGAGGATTCTTTAGGTGTGAATAACTGATTTGATTGAGTGGATCCCACTTCCTGCCTGACAGACAGCCTTTGCTGCTGCCAGCACAGGGTTCCTCTCCAAGGGGAGAGAGGGAGCAGATACTGATACCACTCCCTCTAATCGCAGGAGTCATCAGTGTCTCCCAGGACAAACTAGTAATGCGGTGTGGATCCTCCTTTTGGCTCTTTTCCATTTGTCTCCTCAGTTGTGTGTGAGTGTATGTGCTACCTAAGGAAGGACTGATTTTTGTCAGCACCGTTTAAGAAAAAAAGAGAAGACATAAAGAAGAAGGCTCTTTTGCTTTCTTAAGTTGTGCAGTGTCCAGCATGAAGCATAACTGGAGTGTGTCTTCGCATTCTCAAGCTCCAGTTGTTCAGCGAATCTGATAGAAAGATAAACTGACTCAAAACTGTCTGGTTTCCTGTCTGATGGCTCGAATCACTGAAATTTTTCTAGTTCAAGCTCAATATCGGAAGAACAAATAAACAAGAGGTGGTTCATCCTTTTCCTCTGATGGTTTGATAGGTTCAAAAGGAGTACAGAAAGGTAATTTCCCCCACTGTCACTGATGAGTCAGTACAAGCAGCGCACACATCTGCCTTTTAAAGTGAAAGGCACTGTTTCTCAGGGGATTCCACTTCAGTTAAACTAGTGAAGATCAAAAGAGATTATAAGTAACTTCTGGATGCTGTTGGTAGTTCTGCTGAGAGAAACTGAATTTAAAGGTGCGTGATGGCAGAATCCCGATTCTGAAATGTGGAAGGCACTGGAGAGAGTCAGTTCTGAGCTCTACAGACCTTTGAGATGCAAAATGTTCAAGGCTGAAGAATACCAGGATAAATACTATGCTTTTGCTTTTGGATTCTCCATGTGTTGGTCCAACTCTTGGGGTTTTTGAAGACTCTCTTTGGAGGTAAGGTGTTTCTGTAAGTGAACGGCAGGAGCTGACAGTTTTTGAAACCTGAGGGTGGAGTAGGAGGAATCGGTGTGAGCTGGTGTTTTAGCCCTGGGCATCTCGTGGTTGTGTGTGTGGGGGATTGTGAAGGATACTTGTGCAGATGTGCTTAGAACTGCTCCACATACCTGAAAGCAGAGCCTGCCTGTTGCTGAGTTTAGGCTCAGATCAGAGCAGAATTCGCTCTGTGTCAACTGCAGAGACTTTGTAATGGGCTGATGAAGACAGAAGATGGAGAAGCTGTCAAAACAGTACAGTTTCCTAAGAGGCTTTCTAGGAGTGGTCCATACGCAGCCCTCTTCTGAGGAAAGCCTAGGCAGTGGTATAGGTAATGGTGCCTTACATAAGGCTCTCAGTTAAAATGCTGAACATCGAGTCAGGACTATCTACTGCCACGTGGACAGGCACCACAGTATTCAAATACTCTTATCACTTGTACCAAAACACAGAGCAGCCACCTTTCTGCGCTTGTGTCCAGAGAAACCTGCTACCCAGCAGCCCCACTGTGCAGTTGTCACTGGGGTAGCCCTGTCAACAGGATAATACCTCCTGTACCCTGGGGTTTTGGGCTGTGAGCTCAGCTCTGTGAGGTTCTGTAGGTGGTGCAGCAGAGGGGGCAAACAGTTTTCCCCCAGGACACGGACTACTTGGTGCTGTTTTCTGCAGGCAGCTTGGCGTGCTGAGCCTTTGGAGCACACTGGACTTTATTGTCAGTTGTATTTTAGGTTTCTTACACAAGAGTTGCTCCTTGCATGAGGACTACAAAAGAAGAACCAAGTCTCTTTTATATGTGAGAAGAGTTTGTTGGAAAATAGAGAGTTACTGGTGATGGTTACTGAGGAAAGGTGGTTTGCTCTAGGCAGTATTTCTGCATGTGTGAGGAAAGAGATTGTGAATTCTCTTTCCTTTCCTCTGAGGAGTTATTAGTCACTGGTCATTTACAGATTTGCCATCAAGAAGCTAAGCAGACAGGAAATCTCGCTGGATGTGAGAATAAAGCCATTCCTGATCGCATTTCTGACCCAGTAAAATAGGTTGAGTCTTTCTTTTAGCAAAGGTGACAGAAGAACCTAATCCAAACCCAAGACTCAGTCTGACGTTGGCCAAGCACTTGTTCTTTTCTTGGCCAGTTCTCTTAGTGTGTGGTGGAGGTTGACCTCTTAAGATGCCAGTCTCGGTAGGCTGTTGATCTGACCTTATATGGGTATTGTTATGTAACCATAAAGGCTGGTGTAATCCACATAATAACACAGTGTAAAATCCATCCAGATCACTTGAGCACAAATTGCCCATTTTTTAAAGCTTTCCCTAGTGTAATCCTCACGAGGGAAGCCGCTTAGCTGAGTGGATAACGTGTGCCAGCTCTCCAACTTACAGGTATTTTCTATACAGATGTATTCCGCTGCTGGCACTCCGCTGTGTGTCAGAGATGTTGGGTTGAACTGTCCATGTAGGTATCACAAATGCTACTGAGCAGTAGGGACCTGTTTCAAAAAGCCTTTCTATTGGAATTCAATTCAATGAAACATTAGAAAGCTGAGGCAAACAGGTCCTTTGGGCGGCCCATCTGATACGGCTTGCCCTTAAGAATGAGCTGCTTAGACTGTAATAATAGAACGCTGCTTTTCCCTTCCCTCCAAGGTAATCGCTGCAGCTAGGGCCAACATAATGAAGGCGGTACCTTTTTCCCCTTCTTGTAGATAAAGTTGTTTCTCTCCAAGGATCAGGACAGTGCTTTATTTCAAGAAGCTACTCTGCAGAGCATTACGCTGAGCTCCACCCAAAGCGAGGCATTCATTACTGTGTCAGTAGCTATAAAAAGTGTCAAGCTCATTCTGTGGAGGATGCCAGTTTGTCATCTTGAATCACGTCTTTTCAGCTTGGATTACTTACTAGCTCTATTACCCTCTTTGTCCTGTCTGTGTTCCACTGCTCCTCACCCCCCGCCCCCTCCGTATCAAGAGTAGAACATGGTACTGCTGAGCTCTAGATGATGAATCTAGATGATCTCAGAAAACAAGCATTTTCATGAATTGACATTTTAACAGTGCTAACAGATGTGGCAGTCTGTTGTGGAGCGAACTGTCCCTGGCTTTTAATTTCTTGGGGCAAATAAGGCATTTTCCACCTTTAGATAGACTGTGGAAGCAGTTCTGAAAGAGGATGTGAGTGATTATGGTCATTGTCAGTCAAAACCAACAAATAGGTTCGTAAATGTGAACGAAGTGTTCCGGTAGAGCTTGTTAGAGAGGTTTTTCCCCCCCTGATATTTTATTCTTTTTTAATGACAACCTTTTTAGAAATGTAAGAACTGGATTTTATGAAATCTGAATCCAGCTAAAGGAGTTAGAAAATGGAAGGATGATTTTACCCTGTAAAGGGCAAACAGCTGCTTGCAATTCAGTAAAATAATCGTCCCACTGCTGAGGCTGCAGGTGTGTTCTGCTGCTTCGAACATTGGAACAGGCTGCGCGTGGGGGTTGTGGAGTCTCCTCTGGAGACATTTAAAACCCACCTGGCTGTGTTCCTGTGTGACTTGGTCTAGGTGATCCTGCTGTGGCAGGGAGGTTGGACTAGATGATCTATTGAAGTTCCTTCTGATCCCTAATGACTCTGTGGTTCCATGATTATCCTGCTTTGTGGACTCTGTATTGAAAAAGCATTGCATATTTCAACAAACAGAGCTCATGACACTGGTTCCAGTTCCAAAGTCAGACTTAAACCAACTCCATCATTGCTAGTGGAGCAGAATGTTGCTCTCTGACATACAGATTTTTTTTTGTCAGGGACAGGGAATGCTGTGGGGATTTTTAACTCCAACCCAGGTGCTCCGCTGTCACTTTGGACAGGGACTGCTTGGAAACATGTTTTGGAACAGCATAGAAGAGCTGAATCCAGGCACTCTTGTTCCTCCTGCACTGCAATTACTATGTTGATAGGGTGGGTAGTGGCTTTTGGACATCATTTTTCTGACTTGCTAGTGTTTGAGGTTTCCTTTTGTGTCTAAGGCCAGACCAGATCTGCTGTTGTTCTGTGACAGTTGTTTTTGATGCTGTGACACACTCAGTCTTTCGATTGTTTTTTAAAGTCATCATGGTTTTGAGTTGGCAACTTGGGGTACTTGAAGCGATATAATGCTTTCCTGGAGTATCTAGTGAGTGTAAAGTACATGATCAAATTATCTTGGCACATTTTGGAAGAACTGTTAAAGAAAGTACTGTTCAGGGAGTTTAATGTCTCTCTGCTGCTGGTTGCTGCGTTTGTAGTCATCAGTATGCCTTGCCAAATCAAATCCATCTACTAGAGAATGTCCAGTCAGGGGCTGTGAGGATGATGAAGGGACTGTATCACCTGCCTTACGAGGAAAGGTTGTAGCTGTTTAGTTTGAAGAGGAGAAGACTGAGAGGGGATCTCTTTAATATCTGTCTATAAATCCATGAGGGCTGGGTATCGAGAAGGCAAGGACAACCTCTTTTCACTTGTGCTTTGGGATAGGATGAGGTGCAGTGGATTCCAGCTGGATCACAGGATGTTCCTTCTCAACAGGAGGAAGAAATTCTTTATTGTGAGGGTGACAGAGCCCTGGAACATAGAGAGGTTGTGGAGCCCCCTTCTCTGGAGCCTTTCCAGCTCTGTCTGGATGCATTTCTGAGTGATCTGCCCTAGTTTTAGCCTAGCAGAGAGGTTGGACTCAGTGATCTTCAGAGGTCCCTTCCAACCTCTGACATTCTATGATTCTGTGACTCTTTGCCAAGTGTAGACAAAGCTTTCACGTTTTGCAGTGAGTTGAGGTAAGCACATGTGCTCCATCCCAGCACCTCCCATGAAGGTCATGCCCTCTGTGTGTAAATTTGATAGAAGCAGCTGCTACAGAGGCTGCAATTTAAAATGCTCCACGGTCTACATCTGTGGTAGGTGTGTACACGCTATCCAAAGGGCATGTTTAGGTCTCTCCCAGTGAAAGAAGGTAATCGAGGGGAAGTCTGTGACTGGGTTTACGCTATCCTCAAATTCTTCTAAACAGTCAGTTTTGGTCACTGTGGTTAGAAGACTTCAGTGTTGTCATTTTTCCATCTACTTGCGTTTATGAATGGAGCTTCTTGCAGCCACCCTGCTCCTCGTGAATGCCTTTTACTCCTGCTCTGTTTTTATTTCCTTTTCTTGTTCTTTTCCTTCCCGTGTATTTGCTTTTCTTTCAGCTTAAAAAGAGAGAAGATACCCAGGCCCTCTGAAATGAGATGGCCAGCACATGACAAAGCCAGTTCAGGAGTGCCTGTAAATTGTTCGTGCATGTAGTAGTGTAGAAGTAGTGATGTGTGGTGTGGTGGTGTGAGGGTCCTTGTCTGTATCGCCACACATCCCAACATGGGGTCATAGACCCTGACTGTGTTTCAAGCAAGAGCTTTTAACTAAAGTGTCAGACACAAAGGGAAAGTTTAACAAACCCACCGACGAATCTGCGGGCAGTGAAACAACTGACTGCATTTGGGAAAGGCAGGCACAAAGTCATTTTCAAACCACACACCAGGTTAAAACCCCACATAAGGTACAGACACACGGAGTTTTGTTACACTGCTGAGATAGAAAATGTTCAAAATGCCCATTGTAGGCAGTTTCTGCTTCTCTCTGCAATCATGGTGGTTGTCTGATTTCAGTCTCAGTCCTCATTGATCTTCAAGGTTCAGAATTCCCTCAGTCTCTCCAGGTCCAGGCAAATCTTCTTAATTGCCATAAATTTTCTTCACCTTGAGGAGCGATAACCTTATCAGCAGTGATAACATTGTCTCTCAGCAGCAGTGACACAGCTCCCAACAGTCCAAGATGGAAAGGATTGAAGAAGAAGGCCAAAGCCACTGAGGGAGAGGAAGAGATGGGGGAGAGGACAGCCACTTTTCTTTTCAGTGTTTTAAACCCAAACTGTAAAATTTTCAGCAGAAAACACACAAATCAGACTGACAGATTCTGCTCAGCTTTGAAAGCAGAACAATACTGGGGTTGTCCTCTTTGGGTAAGTGATAATCTACAGAGAGAGAAGATCATAGTTATTAAATGAACTGTGGTTTCACTGCCGCCCCCACTTTTCAATAAATGTCCTGTTGCTGCCTCTGTAGTTGAGAGGACTGGGCAGATGTGGGTTTATCAGCTCATTAGGTAGAACAGAGAGAACAGTTTGCCTCTCAGTAGATCTGGTTGTTAAAGCTTCCTTTAGTTCTCCCAGCTTGTTTTGTATATACCCCTGGCTGCTTGGGACAGCATGTTCTTGAACAGATAAAAATATGCTTTGTTTAATTTGGCAAGGAAAATTGAGCATCCAGGGTGAAACTGAGCAGGACTGTGTATGGGACCAGGGCTCTCGAAGACATACCACGTGTGGTCTTCGGGAGGAGGTTCTTGGTCACTTTGTTCTTGGCGAGTGTTTTTTAGCTTTGAAATTCATCAATTTCTGCAGCTAGGCTGATGCACGTGGACTGGAAGGCGTTCATTGTGAAGCTTCTGTTGCACCTGCATATTCCAGCCTTAAGACAGGTATCACAGTATCATTAAGGGTGGATAGGACCACTAAGGCCACACATACACAGATTGATGGAGGCTGGAAAAGCCCTCTGAGCAAATCCAGCCCAGCCCAGGACCTGACATCATCACAGCAGCCAGACCAGGGCACTAAGGGCCACAGCCAGGCTGTCCTTAAACACCTCCAGGGATGGAGACTCCATCACTTTCCATGAGGAAAGGCTTTGTAATATCCAACCTAACCCTCCCCTGGCAGCTTCAGGCCCTGCCCTCTAATCCTGGCGCTAGTTGCCTGGGAGAAGAGCCTGACCCCCACCTGACCACAACCTCCCTTCAAGGAGTTGAACAGAGGGAGAAGGTCTCCCCTGAGTCTCCTCCAGGCTAAACACCCTGAACACCCTCAGCTCTCTCAGCCTCTCCTCATCAGACTTTCCCTTGTCCCTTCCGCAGTCTCATTGTTCTTCTGGTCTTGCTCACTCCAGCCCCTCAATCTCTTTCTTGAAGTGATGGGCCTAGAACTGCTCCCAGTACTCAAGAGGAGGGCCTCACCAGTGCCCAGTTTAGAGGGAGAATTATGTCTCTGGTCCGGCTGGCCACTCTATTCCTGATGGAAGCCAGGATGCTCTTGTACCACCTGGGCACCCTGCTGGCTGCTGTTCAGCCAGTTGTCAACCAGTACTGCCAGGTCCCTCTCTGCCAGGCTGCTCTCCAGCCACTCATCCATCCCTCAGTGTGATTTAAGTCCAACCTTCCACAGTTAGACTGTAATATATGCCATCCCAAAAGTTGGGCTGTTTTTGCAGACAGGCAAAGAGCACCTTACTTTTTGCTTGCTTCCCTTCACCTGTGATTCTGTCAGTCATTAGAAAGCAGTGCGTGCTTTGAAAAGCAGTAATAATATTTGAATGCAGGTGTGATGGAACAACAACAATAAAGATGAGAAGGAAACTTGTAGGGAGATTTAAATGATTGCTGAGAAACTGCTTCCTAAACACCATCTTGCAGACAGGTGAGGGGAGCGTGCTGCCAGCTCACCAAGGGCTTGGGAACAGCTTTGTGAAAGAATGGTTTTGGCAATAGGTCACTGTGCAGAGAGATCCGTCATGGGGCTGAGGTTGGAGCTAATGTGGATTAAGAGACTGCAAATGCTGCATAGTTTCAGCCTTTGCAGCACATCGGCGCTCTGAGAACAAAACTGACTCATTTCTGGTGTCAGTACTTTTTTTTCCTGTTCAGATCTGCTGCTCCTGTCACCAAGGCCTGGTGTGATGGACAAGCTCAGCTACAAGCTGCATGATTTTCCCCAAAGCCTGAAAGCTTTTCTGGAGCAAAGCTGAGTTTCTTCTCACCTCGTCTTTGCCACTCTTTGCTCACTGGTGATACTGTATTCAGCATCTTCAATGATGACCTGGGTAGGGGGATTGAGTCTACCCTTAGTAAATTTGCAGATGCTGCCACGTTGTGGAGGAGTGTCGATCTGCTGGAGGGGAAGAAGATGCTGCAGAGAGATCTGGACAGGCTGGGTCAATGGGCAGAGGCCAGCAGGATGGGGTTTAACAGGGACAAGGGCAGGGTTCTACACTTCTGCCACAGTAAACCCCCTGCAGCTACAGACTAAGGGATGATTGGCTGGAGAGCGGTCTGGCAGAGAGGGACCTGAGAGTACTGGTCGACAACTGGCTAAACATGAGCTGCAGGGTGCCCAGGTGGCACAAAAGACCAATGACGTCCTGGCTTGGATCAGGAATAGTTCTGGGCCCCTCACTTCAAGAAAGAGGTGCTGGAGTGGGACCAGAGGAGCAGTGAGGCTGGGGAAGGGACTGTAGGGAAAGTCTGTTGAGGAGAGGCTGAAGGAGCTGGGGGTGTTTAGATTGGAGGAGATTCTGGGGAGTTTCTCCCTCTCTCCAAATACCTGAAGGGAGCTTGTAGGTCTTCTTCCAGGCAGCTAGTGGCAGGATGACAGGTCAGGGCCTGAAGCTGTGTCAGGAGAGGGTTAGGTTGGATGTTAGGAAGCCCTTCCTCATGGAAATGGTGCTCAGCCCCTGGACTGGACTGCCCAGGGCAGTGGTGGAGTTGCTATCTGTGGAGGTGTTTAGGACAGCCTGGCTGTGTGCTGTGGTCTGGCAGCTGTTGTGATGTTAGGTAATGGGCTGGGCTGGATGAGCTCAAAGGGCTTTTCCAGCCTCAATGACTCTGATTCCTGTACTTTTATAGTGCCTCATTCCTCTGGATGCTTTCAATCACTTCAGACTGCAGTGTTGCTGACCCCCTGTTGTGCCTGTTGCATTGTTGCCCCCCTGTTGCAGCAGGTTCAGTGGCTTGGGCTAAAAGAAATAAAACTGCCTGGATGTATCATATCTCTTGTTATTTTTTTCCAGAAGTAGAAGAATGAAACACTAAAAGAACCAGATGATTTATTCATTTAATTTCAGTTTGAAATGTTTGTTTTAAACATTCACTGTTGGCAACTGCTGCTTTCCTTCTCCTGCAGTCGTTTGCTGTGTGAATGCTGTGTGACTGAGGCACAGCTGCACACAGCTCAAGTCTTTGTGTAGTTAATAGGATGAACTAAGGGGGTGTCTCTGTTACACCCCTGAATCTCATGTGTCACAACTTATTCCTCTGTTCAGATGATCTTTGTTGAGGGCCTAGAGTAAAACAGAAGGAGACATGAACCCAGGTAAGACAGGACGCTATGGTTTAGGAAGAGCTGGAGAGGATTCCAGGATTTGGAAAGACTCATCCGTCTGTTCCTGATCTCAAGCATTGGGGGACTAGTGGGTGTTATCTAGAGATAGCACTCAAGTGGTCCCCTCTAAGGGGACAGATAATTGGAAATGCCCTCCTAGAGGGTTGAGATCTATTGACTCTCAGCTTGGAAGAGCCATGAGAAGGCTTATGTCTATATCTAATAATGACGATTGACCAAGCACAGAGTGAGTTCTGATGTGCACATTTAACAAGTCCTTCAAGCTGCTGGCCTAGATGGAAATACTACTTTTAAAGCAGAGATTCAATAGGACTGGTTCTTTCTGTTCTCTTACCTGGAAATTTTATTTCCTTTCCTGCCTTCGTTAACTGCTTTTGTGTGTCTGCAGTGAGAATGTGCCTTAGGAATGATTCTTTCTCTTTCAGTTACACAGATATGTTATCTTTGGACGCAACATGATTTATGTTGTGTAAACAACTCTGTGGTACTGTTTTGTTCTTGCCTTACTGAGTTGCTGTCGGTCCTGGTTGCTGAGGACCATTCTAGACAGGGCATACAAGGCTGTATTGCCATAGCAGTAGTGGAGTCTTATGGGTCCTTGTCTGAATCCCTACGTGTCCCACCTGAGTCACCACTAACATCGTGGGGCAGAGACAATCCCACAAGATACAGACATGTGGAATTTTGTCACAATGCTCCTACACGGAACTGAGATAAAAATGTTTGCAACATCTTAATTGTATAGGATGGGGACTGTCCTGTTGGAGAGCAGTGTGTAGGAGAAAGGGACCTGGGGTCCTAATGGACAGCAGGATGACTGTTAGCCACCAATGTGCTCTTGTGGCCAAGAGGTGGGGTGGATCAGAAGGGAGGTGGTTAGCAGATCAAGGGAGGT
>VZRI01005449.1:67270-80129 GCA_013397515.1 Upupa epops | reverse complement strand
CTGGAACAGAGGAGGTTCCATATCAATATCAGCAGGAACTTCTTCACAGTGAGGGTGACAGAGCACTGGAACAGGCTGCCCAGGGCGGTTGTGGAGTCACCTTTGGAGATGTTCCAGACCTGCCTGGCTGTGTTCCTGTGCAACTTGGTCTAAGTGGTTGTGCTGTGGCAGGGGGATTGGACTGGATAATCTTTCGAGGTCCCTTCTTATCCCTGATGATTCTATGATTCCAGTGGAAATTGAAGTCAGCAGTTTGGCTTTGTTGAGATTTGTAGCTTATTGCCCCTCACCTCACTTCTTGTGAATTTTCATTCAGAAAGTATCTGGATATGAAGAAAAACGTAGGTGTGCCAGCTGCATTCCAGTGCTCTGTGGGCAGACTGAAATCCACTTCAGATCTGTACAGGTACTGCAAAGTTGGCTCTGTGAAGTTATTTTTTTTCCGAATTTTACCTTGTTTTGTAGTTCTCTAAAGTTTTTACAGGGAAGATGGCTTTGGTACCTTCTTGAAAACTAGTTTGGCATTGTTACTGTCAATACATTGAAATCAAAACTAGGAAATAAGATGCCAGGGAAGAAAGTAGCAGACTGGTTTGGGATGGAGCAGGCAACTGGACCACATTAGCAATTAATCTGATAGCTCTTCCTCCCCCACTCCTCTCTGGTGGGACAAGAGCTTCTCTACATGGAACTTGATAGTGTTTGTAAGCAACACTAAGGGACACAAACAAGCAAAGCCCTTCCTGAATCAAACCCCTGTGATGCTCCAGTAGCATCAAACAATCCTAAACAATCCGATCAGCTTTTGTTTCCCTTTCAGCCCTTTTACAAACATCTTTGTGTGTGGGCTCTCTGTTCCTGTCCTAACAGTTACCGGTTGGAAGGCTTGTGCGTGCACCAGGGGTATCCTGTGCTTCTGATGGCTCAGATTTGAAAGTAAATCATTACGAGGAGAGTTTGTGGCTTTAAAGACAGTAAGGATGCCAGTTTCCAACAGAGTTGTTTTTCCCTTCAGCCCTTTCCTTCAGTTTCCCTTTTAAATATGGAAAATTCCTATAGTTTAACGATGGCCAGGAGCTGTTCTTGCAGTTCATGAGAACATTATTGGATGGCCTTGCTGGATCATTGCTTCCTGAACACTATTATTAGTGTGGTAGCCGAGAGAGTTATGAGCAGCTGCTGAGTTTTGTTCCAAGTGCCTGGATGGGTGGCTCGGGGTGGCATTCCCAGAGTGACAAGCAAAGCCTCTGGGGGATGCCAGGAAGGAATTTTGCTGGGAAAATAGTTGACATTATCTCAGTGGTTAGTGCTTTTGCCTCTTCATTGTGTGTCTCCCTTCTGAGAAGTGTTAGCAGTGTGACTTAGATGATTCTCAGCATAGCCTGCCACAGATTGCTGCCTCCTTCACTCATTTGTTGATTTTAACTGCCTGTTCTGGTGAAAATTGGTAGAGCAAACATGAGTGTTGTAGTTCGAGTATTAAGGAAGAGCAGGAAAGATCCGACAGCATGAGCTTTAGCAGGGAGAGACACTTGGGGTTCCTAAGAGAGCTCAGGGTAAAGCTACTAGTCTGGGGTCAGTAAACAGCTTAATTAATCTCTGTTTGGTTCTTTATGATGCTGTTTGTGAGCTCCTTTAATGGTTTGGAGTGGTTTGATTCTACTACATAGTGTTTTAAGCTGGTGATGAATGTGATGGGGAGAAGTGAGAGTTGTTGCTCTGTTTCTACATAAAGTGAAGTGTATCTATCTGGCCACAAGCAATCCTTCTGCAGGCTGTTCCTGATACGAAATAATTAAGGCATTTCCCTTTTGTGGGAATTCTTGCTTTGCCCTATAATCATGCAGCCAACAGCTTAATGCAGTAGAGATTTGTGATAGCAAGTTCCTTACTGCGGGCTGCTGCTAGAAAAGCCCAGTAGAAGGAGCCATGTGTGTCATCAGGGAACGTAGAGGTGGATTTCCTGACTTACCATCCACCCAGTCACAACCGATTTGAAATTCTTTGTTTACTGGTGGGTGAAGCGAGAGACCAAGTGATTAGATAAGTTTGCACATCAAGTCTTTATTTGAGATGGAGTTGGTAATTAGCAGGCCCTGCTGTTTTAACCTTATTACCTGAGCGTTAGTCTGTTCAGTAAGACATCTTGCAGGCAGTGGGGTTGTATTGTGAGTTGTGTCACAGTTCCCCCGGCAGTGATCAGAGATGCTTTGTTTTCAGGCTTTGCTGATTTGAAGATGATGTGTTGGATTTTGAATGCTTAGTTTCAGCATACAGTCATGCCAGGTGATTGCAGCTGTTTGATTCTTTGTACTTTCTGAAATACACAGGATCTGGGACTGTGCTTCTCTTGGTGCCCTGTGATTGGGATCATGCAGGCCTCTGCTGGCAGAACATGTACCCCAAATCCAGTAGTCAATTCCAGAACTAATCCAATCAGACAAAAAGCCAACGGCATCCTGGATAGAAAGGGTGCTCAGACCCTGGACTGGAGTGCCCAGGGCAGTGGTGGAGCCTCCATCCCCGGAAGTGTTTAAGGACAGCCTGGCCATGACCCTTAATACCCTGGTCTGGCTGCTGTGGCGGTGTTAGGTCCTGGGCTGGGCTGGATGAGCTCAGAGGGCTTTTCTGGGTTCAGTAGTTCTGGGATTCTGTAATAATCTACAGATGTGGTACTAGGCATCCTGCAGTGGTGTTGGCTTATCCACACATTGTCTTGTGTGGATAATTGTGCTGCCAGAGGTCAGTGTTCAGAACACAGACAGAGGAGTCCTGTAAAATTTAACTTTATTGGAATGAAGGCGGAGTCCACTGGAAAAATTTTCCCATGGGGTCTCAGATTGCCGGAGGGTGCAGCCTCACTTCATCTGAATTGCTTGGCCTCATGGTATCCTCTCCCTTTCTCCACTGGCTCTGAGATACTCAGGGTTTACAGACTCTCTGGTCTTCCTGCTGCATGCCCTATTAACAAGTCTCTTCCCCCTTTCCACTTTCCATCAGACATCGCATGGGTCATGAACCGTGACTTTAAATGCTCAGGGTGCAGAAGTTAGCACTCATGGCTCTGTTATACAGGCACACTGTACTGAGAGGTTCCCAAGTTTCCTTAAGCAATTGCTCTCTTTGGGTTGCAGTCCAGGTGCCTGTAGTTCTGGGCTGTAACCGACCCCTCTGAGTTCTGCTGTCAGGTTTACACCACCTCATCCTGATTTAGGTCCGTTATCCCTTCCAAGCTGCATGGCCACAGCTTACAGCACCCATGGCTTTGTTTGTGAAACCACAGCCTGGTTTGTTAAGATGCCCTTCTTTAATTTATCACCCTTTTCTTATCTCAGTGACTTTATCAACTTAGTGTTTGACCTAACAGATTGTTACTGCTGCGACCAGTCCTAAATTTGTCCCTGAAGTGTTTCTCTGGACCCATCCTCAGTTCTGCTTTGGTCACTGCAGCCTTTAGCAGATCCAAGCCAAGAAGGGAATTGTTCTCTGTCCATGCTAACATCTCACATTGGTTGGCAAACCCTCGCTGAACCCAGTAATGAGTTCAAATTCCTGCCAGCTGCTACGCAGCCTGGAAAGCAATTGACTGAATTTTTTGATCCTTCTTTCTGTGTCTTGACAGTGATAACTGATAAATAAAAGTTGTCTCACAACCCTGAGAGTGAATCCTAACTCAGGTCTTGCCCTAGCAATGAACAGGTGGCTCTTGCTGTACTGAAACCTGTCTTACTTGTGTAGTTCCAGTGGTTTGGAGAGGTTCGCTGTGGACATGTCTTGAGTACTGGGAGCTGGAGGCAAGTTTATGAATGGTATGTAGAGCCAGTGTGGCTTTTGTTCATGCCAGTGGGAAAGATGATGATGATGAAAGAGGAACCAGAAGCAATCTAGGATTTTCATGGGCAGCAGTGGGCAACCCAGCTGAATTGTAAGTTGCCAATAGTCACGAACTTTTCAATTTTTAAGGTAATTTGCTGCTGGTGGTATCGTTTGTCTTATAATGCACTTCCTTGATTTCTATTACTGATAAGAACAAGAGGATGATTGTGCTCATGTAATGACATCAGTCCAAGAATGCCAGGGGGCTGTTTATGTAGAGGTTCCTATCTGCAGGTCCCTGCTCTGGGATTTGGTCTTAGAATTGAGACAGATGACTGGGGAAGATTGTTCACCCTCCTCCTCCTCTCAGTAACCTTATATGAGAAGAAAACAAGTGCTTTTGCTTCCCTTCTGTATCAGTGGGAGGATTTGTTGACAACCAGCCAAACGTGAGCAAGTGCTATACCCAGGTGGCCCAGAAGACCAGTGGCATCTTGGCTTAGATCAGGAATAGTGTGGCCAGTAGGACGAGGGATCTAATTCTCCCCCTGTGCTGGGCACTGGGGAGGCCTTCCCTGAAGTACTGGGGGCAGTTCTGGGCCACTCACTTCCAGAAAGAGAATGAGGGGCTGGAGCAGGTCCAGAGGAGCGATGAGGCTGGGGAAGGGACTTGAGGGAAAGGCTGATGAGGAGAAGCTGAGTGAGCCGGGGTTCTTTAGCAACTATTTGCCTCATCTGTCTTGATGGCACTTTTAAGTTTTAAATACAGGGGTATCATCTCCATGTCTGGTGTTCTGGTAGCCAGTGCACATGTAGAGCTGAGATCTTTCTTTATTGCAGGTTTGCACAAAGCTGGGACCTCAGGGGTCATCCATGAAGGGAGCTCCCTGGGCTGTGAGAGCATTTGTTCACCTCTACAGTTCAAATTAGCATAATGAATATGTTCACTATTTATCAAGTTTTTACTGGTGATTACTTCTTCAGTCCTAAAGCTAACTGGCTAGGTAATTCCTCACTTCATACTAAAATAAGCAGTGTGCTTACTATACGTGGTCAGGGGAGGGGAGATTCACCCAGGTCAGAGGCTGTTGGATCTGTGGGGTGATTCTCAGTGTTACAGTGAGGACAGTTCAACTAGGGGACACACAGACCTCGACTTATCTCTTTAAATTGACAGCTCTCAATTGATGTCTACTTCAAGCCTCAAGTGCCGGAGTCTCTTAGCTTGTAGGAGGCCAGCCATCCTTTTTTCTTCTCAGGGAGGGTTAAGTGTCCTTCAACATATACCAGAAGCACCTCAAGTCAGTACAACCCTAACAGATGACTGGAAATGATGATGATTGCCTTAACAGGAGGAGGAGAAAATGGTTTTATGTGTCTTCTACTATGAGTAAATACTGTCTGTTCATTGACAAGGCTGTAATGAGGAAATTGCAGTCTCTTTCTTGCTCTCAGTCCTATATAATTGATGCAACTGTGAATATTGTTCAAAACAGCACCTGAATGCCTTCGTCCAGGGTTCCTAGGCTGCTCCTTGACATGTTTTATCTTGTTTTGGTATGCGTTGCTGTGATCATAGAATCACAGAATCATAAAGCTTGGGAGAGACCTTCAAGATCATCCAGTCCAATTGTCAACCCAACCCCACCCTGTCCATTAAACTCTGTTCCCTACGGCCTCATCTACACCTTTTATGAACCCCCTGACAGCGACTGCACCCCCTCCTAGGGCTACCTATTGCAACTCCTGGCAGCCCTGTCAGGGAAGAAATTCTCCCTTGCAAGACTTGAGTTAGGATTCTCCTTGTGCTTTCCTGCCTTGCACCTATGAGGCTGCAGCTTGTGCCCACTGTGGTAGACTTGTGCTTAGTCAAGCTGTGCCAGTATGCTCCCGGCCAGTCATTGTCTTTATACTCTCAAGGTAGGCGTTCATGCTTACAGAATCACAGAATTACTGAGGCTGGAAAAGCCCTCTGGGCTCTTCCAGCACAGCCCATATCCTGACATCACCACAGCAGCCAGACCAGGGCAGTGAGGGCTGCATCCAGTCTGTCCTTAAACACCTCCAGGGATGGGGACTCCACCAACTGCCCTGGGAAGTCCATTCCAGGGACTGAGCACCCTTTCTGTGAGGAAATGCTTCCTAAAAAAGTGCTTCCTTAAAGCATTGCCTGGCCATTTAATCACTTTGAATGGGTATTTGTGTTTGCTAGCTGTTAATAGCTGTCCCTATTGTGATCTTAAGCTCTCCTACTGGTATTTGTGTATGTGCTCATGTGTTGCATCCTGATCCCTCCGTGTCAAAGGAGACAAAGGCAGTGAAGGTTTTCTAAGCAGAAAAACTGGTATCACAGTCCATATACCTCCTTTACTGTGTTGTCCTTTGCTGGGCAGGGCTGTTCCTGAATTGCAGGGTTGAAAGCTCAGGGCAGTTTAGCCTGAAGCCCTCTGTTAAACTAGCCCAAACCTTTACAGTTACTACAATTAAAACCAGGATCATTGTGTGTAGGTAAAAGAAACCCAGCTCGTTTATTTGCTTGTAGACATGAGGGGCAGTATTTCTTGCACAGAGTGAGTCAGTGAATTCCTGATGGGACTTTCAGAGGTTTGCTAGCCAGCAGTTATTTATGGAGAGTAGTTTATGGGGGTAAAACTGTCAGCAAACCCTGCAGCCTCCGCCGAGCCGGGTGTGATTTGTTGCACACCGTGGCCTCCAAGAGGCCTTTGGCAGGTCCCACCTATTTTAAATAATGTGAAAGACCTTGTCAGGCTGACTCTGATAATTGGGTGTGACATAGCTAATACCTGGAATACAGGCGGGACAGTCATGTGGCCACATGGTGGCTGCCAGCGCTGAGTTGTGTTGGTATTGAGTAGCCTGTGTTGGTTTTGGGCAGGGAGCATTGCAAAAAGGACGGCTAGAAAAGTTCTCTAGGTACCTTTGACTGCTCTCTGCTGAAATAATACACTTCTTCTCTGCCAGACATTTACATATTTAGGTGATAAGAATGTCCAGTGTTAGATAAGAGATGGGTAGATGGGCAGACACTGTCAAATAGTGCAAACAGGTTGGTTTGAGGATCTGACAGTGATGTGAAGTGCCTGTATTATGAATAGTGCTGAGGGAATTCAGGCCCAGGCATTTTTTCTTCGCTGTTGACCTCCGGTGTTTCCCCTTTTGCAGTGGATTATCATGTTGGATTAATTAACACTGTCATGCAGTGCATTAAGTGCAGCTGCTAATTTCTTTAATGAGAAGGGAAGCAATCTGGAAAAAGAAAAGCAGCTAAAGCATGAGAGTGCAAGAATATTCCCATGCTTGGAGTGCATCACTCCATAGCTGAAACTGCAGGTAACAAGACGGAGGTCATTTGACTGCTGTGGTAGATGAAAGACCCCTTTAGCAGTCTGGCATTAGCATCCCTCCTGCAGAATGTGCAAATGCTGACTTTTAAGTTTCAGGAAAAGCATGAGTTAATTTCTGCTCCCTTATTGCCTTCCTGTGTTCTGTCCATAACATGTTTCTCATATTAAGAAATGAACATATGTTTAGCTTGCTAATAAATTAAAGGGAGCCGCTTGAAAGCGATTCAGTGGGAAAATATTCATATTGTAAGCAAATTCCTAAGAGAGGTGCTGGCCAGATAGCTACCTGATGCAATCCGAAGTAAAGAGCCTTTTCTCTTGTCTTTAAGAGAGCTTTGCATGGGTGTGTTTGGTTGTTTTCTGGTTTTAAAATGAATGACTTTTCTTCATTTCAATGTCCCACTGTCAGAGGGGATAGAACTGTGGCACCCAGACTAAATGGATAGGCTCAGAATTAGTTGTGGTTTCTGTTGTGCTTTAAAAAGCTGATGAGAATCTGTGAGTTGAATTTGTGAGTTTAATTTGTGTGTTTTCATGCAGAAAAGTTGAAAGTTTGGTTTTAAGTTGTTGCATTGCCTGCAGATCCATCAGTGGGTTTGTTAAACCCTCCCTTTGTGTCTGACGCTTTAGCTAAAAAGCTCTGGGTTGAAATGCAGTCAGGGTCTCTGACCCACAACATTAGTGGCCACCCAGGTGGGATGCACGGAGATCCAGACAAGAACCCACACAATACTGCTACTGCTGTGCCTCCACGACAGTTGCTCTCAACCAAACGTGGCCATTTGTGTATGTGCCTTCATGATTCTCTCCTCTGCTTTTTGTTTTGCTTGTCTTCTTTCCTAGCTCAAAAAAAAGCTTGCAGTTGAAGGGAAACTGAAACCCTCTTTGGCATTGGTATGAATTATACGTTCCTGGGGGTAGCAGGAGTCGCTTGAGTTGAATAGAAGTTGTTAAACTTTTCTCTTGTTTTCGTTTTGTCTGTGAGCATTTTGCTCTGAGCCACAGAATGGATTCTGAAATTTCTGCAGTCAAATGACACTTCCAGTATCGAGAACACAAGTATGTAAAAAATGTGGTGAGCTTGAGACTTGTTACATGTAGTCTCCCTTTTCCCTTTGGTATTTCCAGCTTTCTAGACTCTTTAAAACCTTGGACACAAAAAGCATTTGGATGTCTGTGACTGAAGCCACTATGAAAGCACAAAAGATGCCAAAGAAAAGCCAGCTCTGCAGCTGCCTACAGCAAACTCCAGCTGATAACCTGGCATTCTCACACCTCACACTCTTCTGCATCCAGATCTGACTGCTGGGTTGCTTCAGTGTGGTGCTGTGCTCTGAGCAGCCAGAGCTTGGGTCCAGCCCCGAGTAGGTTAGTCAAGCTTTGGTGAAGAAGCATGAATTCTGGTTTCTTGTGTCATCAGCCCCACCGCTGTCTAAAATAAATGGACAATTAATTGGGGCAACTGGTGCATCGTATTCCCACTGGGTCTGTTGGGCCGTGTCACAGCACATGAGTGCATCACAGGAACTGGTGCTGTGAGATTTTGTTTTTCCCTTGTGTGTTGCTAGCTCTTGGCTTTTGCTTTTGTGGCCTTTTTGTTTCTCCCTGGTTTCTGTGATGGTGGTGGACTTTTTTTCCTTAGCTAATTATAAATCAAACCTGTCAGGGAAAGGGAGTTTCTTATTAGTATGTAAATCCTAAGTACAAACTCGAAGAAATGATCCGAGAGAGAACTAGTGCTACAAAAATGTTAGAATATGATTTATACAAGCAGCAACACTTTTTCCTGGAGATGCCTGGCAGTCCATGAAAGTGCTGTGGGAATGGTGCTTCTTTTTAAAATGAAGGAAGCTGGCTGGGGCAGCTTTTCCAGGCTGCCCTGCATTGCTGACAGCCTGCTGTCACCTAAATGAGTTAAGGAAGGTGGAGAACTACGTGGTCTTGTGAGTTTTGCCGTACAGGGGAAGTCTGAGATGCCGTACAGTGGATCGTGTGTTTGCAGTATCTCTTTGAATGCTTTACTGAGTAGTTCTTCTCACGTGTGGATTGTGGTTAGATGGCATCTTCAAGTGTCATAGGAATAAAATCAATAACAAAAAGGTTCAGATATTTCACACACAAGTAGTTTGTTGGGGCATCCGACTTCTGACCTTTGTTTTAAAACTGCAGGTAACCCTAGGTCATCATAATAGCTACCAGGTCTTACTAGAATACCAGTAAGAACAAGTAGAAGCCTGTATTAGAGACCTGGCCTGTGCTGTTGAGCCTCACTGTGCTGCTTCATTCGCTTGTCCACTGCTTCTCCAGAGTCTGGAAGGTGCTAATTGTGCTACTTGAGCTTTTTCTCTCCAGCTCTAAGAGGTCCTCCTTGTCTGCCTGCAAACTTTCCCCAGCGAAGTGTCTGCATGTAGACAACTTGTGAATCAAGCAAGGTGCCTGCTTCATCAAGGTCTGTGCCTCTTGACACCGATTTGAACTGGCCTTATTCAGAACAGCCATGGTGCAGCTGGAGCAGGCGTGACCTTGCATGAGTTCTTTTCATTGAGTTGTGTTTGTAGGCTGTGCATGCCCATTGCATCTCGTTCTTATAAATCACAGGAAAGTGCCAGTTTAAATGGGCAGAGTAGAAAATCCTGGTCTGATTTTGGCCAGTTAGGCTAATGCTGCCTAAGAATCAACTGATTTTGGAGTATCACAGCTAGTGTGTGAAAGTGGGGGGCGTTTCCTCTGCTGCAGGTGTTCAGGGTCAGGCTGGATGAAGTGCTGAGTGGCATGATCTAGATGTCAGATGTTTAGGTTTACTTGATTGGTTTTAGGTTGGACTGGATGATCTTTAAGGTCTTTTCCAGCCTCTGCAGTACTGTAAAGTCCATACTGTACATGTAACTGTGTGCCCGGGTGGTCAAGAGGGCAAATAACAGCCTGGCTGTGTGGCCAGCAGAAGGGAAGTCACTGTAGGTGAGGTCCCACTGCAAGTGCTTTGGCCACTTACAACATTAAAGGTAGTGAGAGCTGGAAAGTTCAGAGAAGAGCAGTGGAGAAGCTGCTGCCTGTCTGGAGCACGAACCTTATAAGGAGCAGCTGAAAGAACTGAGGTTGTTTAGCCTGGAAACTCTACATGGTGGAAGTTTGGACTGTGCTTTGCACCACAGCTCAGCAACACTTGGACTCATTTAACTTCTGTGTTACAGCAGAGTTCCTTTTGAACTCTTCCCTCTCAGCCCATTGTGGTCATCCCATCCTGTTTGATGCTGAAGATTTCAGTAGATAACCCGCCCTTACCTGTTGAATTACGGATCTCAGCAGCTCATTTGTGTGATTCCTCACTGTGTTTTCCTCTGCCTTCTGTTTGCATCGTGTTGTACTTGGGAAAACAAAGCTGTACTAGCTCAAGTCTTTCTTGGCCTGCTGGAAGAACTTGGCTTGCTTTTTGTGACTCATGAGCAGAGGAATCAATGAGAAACTTTATTTACTGAACCTTTTATGGTCTTAATGATGACAAAGTACTTGGTAGCCTGAGTTGTGTGTTATACTAATTATCTGCCTGCGGGAGTGCTGAGCGTGTGTTTCAACATGTTTTGTTGTGGAGAAATCAGAGTCTCTTGCCAGTTTGATCACCTGCTGGATTTTTATCTCCGTGTGCAAACGTTCAGACAGGCAGTAATTCCCTACAGTGACAGTGTTTTGTGTTGCCAGCCGTTCCGAAGGAGAAAACATTGTGATTCCTTTTTTTTCTTGCAAAGGTTTTCATGTGGGATGTTGTCATTTCTGCAGGTTTCATAAAACATTTCAGTTGAGCAGCGTGTGCTTCTAAGGATGACAAAAATTCTTGTTCAAGTCATTCATTAGGTTGAACAGGAGCCAGCAGGGTGCCCAGGTAGACTGGAAGGCCAGTGGCATCCTGGCTTGTATCAGGAATGGTGTGGCCAGCAGGACTAGGGATGTAACACTCCCCCTGTACTGAGCACTGGTGAAGCCTCCCCTGGGGGCAGTTCTGGGCCCCTCACTTCAAAAAAGAGATTTGAGGTGCTGGAGTGGGACCAGAGGAGCCACGAGGCTTGGGGAAGGGACTGGAAGGAAAGTGATGAGGAGAGGCTGAGGGAGCTGGGGGTGTTTAGGCTCAAGGAGACTGAGGGGAGCTTCTCCCTCTCTCCAGATACCTGAAGGGAGATTGTAGTTAGGTGGAGGTTGGGCTCTTTTTCTAGGCAGCTAGCATCAGGATGAGAGAGTAGGGCCTGAAACTATGCCAGGGCAGGGGAGAGTTGGATATTAGGAAGTCCTTCCTCATGGAAAGGGTGCTCAGACCCTGGAATGGACTGCCCAGGGCAGTGGTGGAGTCCTCATCCCTGGAGGTGTTTAAGAACACCCTGGCTGTGTCCCTTAGTGCCCTGGTTTGGCTGCTGTGGTGATGTTAGGTCACGGGCTGGATGAGCTCAGAGTTCTTTTCCAGCCACAATGATTCTAGGATTCTTTGATGAGTGTTTTGGCTGCCTGCTTCCTGTTACGGAGTTTTCCTCTGACTTGTCATGAAGAATTCCAGCATTTGCACTGTGTGACAAGGTGGCTGGAATTAAGCTCCATCTGGAAAATAATGCCTTTATTTTGTGAAATCATGTTCAGGATTATTTTAGCTACACTGCTGGTTATTCTAGGGGTAGTGGGATCTTTCAGCCTTCTCTAAAATGATTTCCTAACCTTCAGCCTGTATTTTTTTGTTTCACTTGCAGACCTGTCAGCAGCCCAGAGAAAATTTGCTCATTCTCTGGGAGACTTCAAATTTGAATTCATTGGTGATGCAGAGACAGATGACGAGAGATACATCGGTAGGTGAGAAGTGACAGTAATTGCCTGTGTTTTGCCCTGTCATCCCGCAGCATGATTCCACTTCTGTTCTGCTTTTCTCTTACAGATGCGTCGCTTCACGAGTTTTCAAACTTCTTAAAAAATCTAGAAGAGCAAAGAGAAATGTTGGTGAGTTGCAATAACATCTTTAAAGGTTGTGCGTATAACGAAGAGAAGGATGACAGTTCAAGTTATTCACTGCTTTGCTTTCTGCGGAGATGTTGATACCTGTAGCAGTGAAAGCTCTCCTCGTGCAGCCCTCTGTTCTGTAGTCTACAGTTACAGACAGCAGCTAGTTCTCATTAAAGGAAGCTGCTACAGTAAGGGCAGATAACAGAGTTGGTTTCAGATGGTAGGGCCTGATAGATTGTGGTTGGTTTCACTGGGACAACGGTCATGTGGGTGTTTACAATGGACAAGATGAAAACCAGAATGCTGCAGCAGGACACCCAGGGTTGAGAAGATGGAGAAATTTGAATCTGTGGCTCCATCTTTAACGTTTACGTGGATTTGAGATGCAGTCTGTTGGCTCAGTGCAGACTTTGAGCCACCAGAACTAGGGATGTAATTCTCTCCCTGTACTGGGCACTGGTGAGGCCTCCCCTTGAGTGCTGGGGGCAGTGTTGGGCCCCTCACTTCAAGAAAGAGATTGACGGGGGTTGGAGTGAGTCAAGCAAAGCAGTGAGGCTGGGGAAGGGACTGGAGGAAAAGGCTGATGAAGAGGTTGAGGGAGCTGGGGTTTAGCCTGGAGAAGAAGAGTCTCTAAGGGGGACCTTCTCCCTCTCTTCAGCTACCTGAAGGGAGGTTGTAATCAGGTGGGGGTCGGGCTCTTCTCC
>VZRI01005449.1:49353-64455 GCA_013397515.1 Upupa epops | reverse complement strand
AGTTTAGTTGCTCTTCTCACATGAAGCAGCATAACTCCCTGGAGAGTTTTCATTCTGTTATTTCATCAATGGGAAATGTTTGGAATTTGCATCACAGAACTGTCACTGGTTGTGCTCCAGCGGGTTGTTAATAACGCTGCTGTGTCTCGGGGAGGACAATACTCGAGCAGTTCATTCTTGACTGAAGTCACTGTTTGCCTCTGGATTCCTTGCTTCTCAGTGGCATCGTTTTGCTCAGCGATGAACTTTGCCATGGCCAAAGAAAACAGGCATTGTGTGCTGTTTCCTTTCCTGAGCAGCCTTTCAGCTTTGTCAAGAGCTTCATAGGACAGCTTATTGAAAAGCGTGGACTGGAAGTGATTCTCTATTCATTGGAGACCCAGAGCAGTGTTCTGGTGTGCCACACTCCCGTTGCTTGCACGCTGTGTTTGCTAAGGGAAGGCCTTTCTTTGAGGCTTTCCTACATTTCAGATGGGGAAAAGCTGCTTTGTTGCTGTTTGTGAAGCTCTGTGCTTGTCTGCTTCATTTGCTGTTAAGTTTATGGCTTGCCACGAGGATGATCAGAGGGCTGGAGCACCTCTCCTGTGAGGCCAGACTGAGAGAGTTGGGGCTGTTCAGTCTGGAGAAGAGGAGGCTCCCAGGTGACCTTACTGTGGCCTCCAGGATCTGAAGGGGGCTACAAAAAAGCTGGGGAGGGGCTTTTTAGGATCTCAGGTAGCGACAGGACTAGGGGGAATGGAGCAAAGCTGGAGATGAGGAGATTGAGACTTGATGTGAGGGGGAGGTTCTTCACCGGGAGAGTGGGGAGAGCCTGGAATGGGTTGCCCAGGGAGGTGGTTGGGGTCCCGTCCCTGGAGGTGTTTAAGGCCAGGCTGGATGAGGCTCTGGCCAGCCTGCTCTAGGGTGGGGTGTCCCTGCCCATGGCAGGGGGGTTGGAACTGGATGGTCCTGTGGTTCCTTCCAACCCTGACCGATTCTGTAACTTCTTCTGGGGTGCTTGAGGGGGCTGCATGGGAGATTTGTGGAGTCTCCTTTTCTGGAGACGTTTTAAACCTGCCTGGACCTAGTCTAGGTGATCCTGCTGTGGCAGGGGGATTGGACTGGGTGAGCTTTTTGAGGTTCCTTCTGATCTCTGATGATTCTAGTATTTTTGTTTACTGTGGAATGTATTTCATGAGACAAAACAGATTCAAAAGCTTTCAGTTATTAGTCTTCACTGAAAACCACTGTCTTCATTGAATGATCTTGTTTTTAAATGAAACAGGAAGGAATGTATTGCTTGTGCTGTGCGCTTTATGATACCAGTTTAATTCTTGAGGCCAGCAGTTTTCTTCAAGGAAAGTCTGATGAGGACAGGCTGAGGGAGCTAGGGGTGTTTAGCCTGGAGAAGTGGAGACTCAGGGGGGATCTTCCCCCACTCTACAACTACCTGAAGGCAGGTTGTAGTTTGTAGACTGGAAAAACCCTCTGAGCTCATCCAGCCCAGCCCAGGACCTAACATGACCACAGTGACCAGACCAAAGCATTAAGGGCCACAGCCAGGCTGTCCTTAAACACCTCCAGGGATGGGGACTCCACCACTGCCCTGGGCAGTCCGTTCCAGTGTCTGAGCACCCTTTCCATGAGGAAAGGTTTCCTAATGGCCAACCTAACCCTCCCCTGGCAGCTTCAGGCCTTTCCCTCTTGTCCTGGCACTAGTTGCGTGGAAGAGCCTGACCCCCACCTGTCTGAAACCTGCCTTTAGGGAGTTGTAGAGGGAGAACCCCCCTCCCGAGCCTCCTCCAGGCAGAAGGAGCAGACAGCTCTTGTTGATAGCTTCTGTACATTTACACAGTCACACAATTGTTCATGTGCTCTGAGACCTGCTAAAAATCTTTTAGTCTGTAGAGTCCAGTCCTTCTAAAGCCCCAAAACCCTAGACACCAGTGCCCTTAGTCGCAGGGTGTGGCTGAGGGCATTTCACTGTTTAAGACTGCAAAGCTACAGGGAAAGCTTTAAAACAGTGGGGAAAATCCAGACACCTTTACAAAGAGAAAACCCACATCTGAAAACAAACCACCTTTGGCTGTGGGTTGCACTGACCATGATCATCTGTGCTTCAGTGAAATGCACAAGCAGTGCCAGGGGATGGATAGGGAAGTGTGGCAGTGTCCATTTGGAAGGCATACTGGCAGGAGAGCTGGGTGTGCAGCTTACTGGGATCACTTGCTCCTGTAAGAGCAAACCATGCTACTGCAGGAAAGGAAAGAGCAGAGATAAAGGCTTTGTAAGTAGCATCTGAGGTCCTCCTGGTGGAATTGTGTCTGCAAAGTACCACACAAGGGGCGTTTGGACATAGATCTTAGTGCCTGTGAGAAATCTCAGTAGCAAATCATTATGTGAAGCTTTTCAGAGGAAAAAATAATTGTTAGCTTCTTTCAGCTTGGAGAGGCAAAGGTTACGAGGGAACTTAATCACTGTCCATAAATCCATGAGGGCTGGGTGTCAAGAAGAAAGAGACAGTCTCTTTTCACTTGCACCCTGTGATAGGACAAGGGGCAGTGGGTGTAAGTTGGAGCACAGCAAGTTCTACCTCAACATGACGAGAAACTTCTTCCTGTAGGGGTGACAGAGCACTGGAAGGGGCTGCCCAGGAAGATTGTGGAGTCTCCTTCTCTGGAGACTTTCCAGACCCATCTGAGCGTGTTCCTGTGTGACCTGTCTTAGGTTCTGTGGCCCTGCTCGAGCAGGAGGGTTGGACTCGACGGCCTCTGGAGGTCCATTCCAACCTCTAATGATCTCTGTGTCTATGTATTTCCCTCTTCCCTAACATTGGGGGGATCACAAACAGCTTTTCTGTTAGGCTGAATGTAGGAATTTCGTATGAGAACCCCAGAAGAGCTATGAGCTCTGCAAGCAGAAGTGCAGCTGTAGGTAGTAAATCTATTACAAAGTAAAGGTCTCTATTTAGCAGCAGTGTGAAGTGCTTGGTTACTGGATCACTGCTAGCTGTGGCTTCCTTTCTGCATTCCCTGGTGCACTCAGTGGGGCAAAACATCCTCCCCAGGTCTAGTTTCATTGACACTTGCTCTGTTTCGTGAGCTCTGCCCTACTGACTGGTGGCCTGGCCTCCCTCTTGGCTGTTCTGAGGGGACAAACTATCCTACTTCCGTCTACTGAAATCTTTCCAGTCGGTGCACTGGGAAACTTAAAACTCTCTTTCCGTTTGACATCTAATCTGCATTCCAGTTCCTGGGATGAGGCTTGGGAACTGTGCTCCTGTGTTGCTGTACATTCTGCAGCAAGGTCTGTGGCTTCTTTTTTCCTAATAAACCTGTTTTGTGAAATTCCTCTAGTGGTTCCCAAAGTTAACTCCACACGGGAGCTAGTGTTGCTAGTTTAGAAACCACAGCTTCTTCTGCCTGTGGTGATCTTACCCTGTTTTCTTGTCTTTCTTTACATCAGGGTGCTGGGGTTTGCTTTAACTCAGACTCATGTAGCATATAGTCACTGCCTGTTACTCTTGTGTGTCACTTCTGTTGGTGAAAGTCCCAACAGCTAATGAGCCACTTGCTGTTGGATACTTATTTCTAATCTCCTGACCCACAGAAGGGCAACGAGAATGGGGAGAGGACTGGAAAAAGGGCATGTGAGGAGCGGCTGAGGGAACTGAGGTTATTTAGTCTAGAGAAGAGGAGGCTGAGAGGAGACCTTATAGCTAAAAGGATTAAAGAAGGCTGTAGTGAGGCTGCTGCTGGTCTCTTCTCCCAAATTACTAGTGATAGGACGAGGGGCAGTGGCCTCAAGCTGCATCAGGGGAGGGTTGGATTGGAACTTAGAAAGAAGCTCATTCCTGAGAGAGTTTTTGGGCAGTGGAACAGGCTGCTCAGGGAGGTGATGGAGTCCCAGCCCGGGAGGGGTTTAAAAGGCGAGTAGCTAGAGCACCTGAGACCATGGTCTAGGGGTTGGGGAGATGGGATGATGGCTGGCCTTGATTATCTTGGAGGTCCTTTCCAGCCATGAGGATTCTATGATTCTGAGCGTGGAGTTGCTACCTGCAAATGCTTTGAAATGATTCCACTCACCATGGTGCAGTTACCTCCTGACAGATAGCAACATCCTCTGAGGAGGTTTCGTACCTCTCTCCCTCCCTTTGTCAGTATAGAGGAAGCTGGCAGAAACAGTTTAGATGTCATGGAATATTTCCAGTGCTGAGTGACAGTTGTGTGGTTTCTGTGAGTAGCTCTCTGCTCTGTCTTGTGCAAATCCTTGCTTTCAGCTTAAAGATCCTTGAGCCCTTGGGTGCTTCTGCTGGGATCCAGGAACTACTGTTTCTAGTGCTTCAGCCAGTTATAAATCCTAACTACTGGTTCCTTTCAGCCCCCAACAATTTCCAGGGAAATTTTGGTAACCTGACAAAGCTTGAAAAACATTAGTAGCCTCAAAAGTGCTGTGGAGACTCCAGGTAACTTCTTGGCTAGTTAGGAGATGTGTGTCGAGACTACTGGCTGGGCAAAATCCTTTGCAGAACCCTGGTTCAGCACCTGTTAGGGGCATTGGAGTGCCTGGGCTCTGTTTTGATGGAAGCAGAGTCACCTCAAGGAACAGAATTTTCTGCATTGCCAAAGAGCATTCCCAAAGCCTTGGGATGAATCACAAAATCCTTAGGGATCAGAAGGGACCTCGAAAGATCATCCAGTCCAGTCCTCCTGCCACAGCAGGATCACCCAGACCAAGTGGCACAGGAACACAGCCAGGCGGGTCTGGAACGTCTCCAGAGAAGGAGACTCCACAACCCCCCTGGGCAGCCTGGTCCAGTGCTCCAGTACCCTCCCTGGGAGGAAGTTCTTGCTGATATCATATCTTGTTGATATGAATTCTACAGGATATCTCCTAGATGTGGCACAGCTTGCTCTGGATGTCCTTCTCCCTCCCTCCAGTTTCATGGTATTGTGATTAACAGGGTGCTGCTGCACACCCTTGAGAGACAAACCCATCAGGTTTCATTCAGCTTTGGCTCCCAGCAGGGGAACAACAGAAGGGTTTTTGCCAACGGCTGGAAATGGCTGCAGAAAGAAAGGTTTGGGCCAGGAGAAGAAGTGCTCTGACGTTAGGAAGCGCCTGCTGCCTGGATGCCTATGCAACGCGCAGTTCGGCCCAGACTTGCCAGCTGTTTGTGTTTCCAGTTAGCTCTGGGGGTTAGCTCGCTGCCGTGGCTCTTCAGAGATCTGGTTTGCTCTCGTTGCAGTGAACTGGCAGGATGAGTACCACAGCCATCCCACATGGCTCCCGGGCTGGGCGGGAGCAGCCAGCGCTTTCAGGTCCATGCTGTGCCAGATCTCTAATGCATTCCATCTCTGGTTTGTGAAAAGAGCTTTCCAGAAGCGTCCCAGAAGGCTGGTTTAAGCCTGTAGTGTTTTATCTCAGATAAGAGTTTCACATTTGAAGCAAGGGAAGGCATAGAGGCAGTGGGAGAAAGCTCTGTGTTCTAAGAACCTCAGGTAACCTTGCAGCTGCCCTGGCAGCCCAACCCTGTGGCTGCACTGAGCTCAGTCCCGGGCACAGCTTACTCTCTGGGTCTGCCTTAGGATGGAGACCAGAGGGATCCTACCTGCGTCTCCACAACCCTTCCCATCTTTTCTATACTACTGTTGCTTTCAGGAAGTTCCAGCCTTTGCTGAAACGTCAAACATTTTAGAAGTTTTAAGGCTTTTTGGCACCAAACCCAGCATTACTGCATCTCCCATGACATTTCCGGTGAACTAGACGTGCTGTTTGCTGGCCACATCCTACCGGCTACAGTTTTTTGTCTTATAACAGCATATTGTGTCCCACCCTCTACTCTGCACTGGTGAGGCTGCATCTGCAGTACAGTGTCCAGTTCTGGGCCCCTCAGTTCCAGAAGGACACAGAGCTGCTGGAGGGTGACCAGCATAGAGCAACAAAGATGATGATGGAAGGAGAACAGCTCCCTGATGAGGAAAGGCTGAGGGAGCTGGGGCTCTTGAGCTTGAGAAGAGAANAGACATTCCAGACCCGCCTGGCTGTGTTCCTGTGCGACTTGGTCTGGGTGATCCTGCTGTGGCAGGGGGATTGAACTGGATGATCTTTGAGGTCCCTTCCCATCCCTAATGATTTCATGATTCTGTTTATGGCTGTGAAGCCATTTGTCTTGAGTGAACTGGTAGATGTTCACAGAGTCAACTAAATCTCTTGTTACTTGACTGTACACCTCCTGATTTTGGGACTTAGGTTAACAGAGCTTGCTCATTGTTCTCAGCTGTCAATATTTGGAAATACATGGGTATCAGTGCCTAACAGCAGCAGTCGTGCGTTAAAAGGTAAGGGAAAGTCTGATGAGGAGAGGCTGAGGGAGCTGGGGGTGTTTACCATGAAGAAGAGGAGACTCAGGGGGCACCTTCTCCCTCTCTACAACTCTCTAAAGGGAGGGTGTAGTCAGGTGAGGGTAGGGCTCTTCTCACAGGCAATCACCAGCAGGACCAGAGTGCAGGGCCTGAACCAAGCTTAAACCAACTCAAGAGTTGTGGGGGTGTTTTGAGTTAGGATTCAGGATGCTGCATGCTTCTCCTTTATTTTACCCCAGAACTTTGCCTGCTTTTTTCTTTTTACTGCTGATGCTAAATTATCTTGTCTGTCCGGCTACAGAACCCTAACCCTGTTCTTTTGTTTCCTTTAGGCGCTCAGTGTTATGGAAACTCTGATCAAACCTTTGGAAAGATTTAGGAAAGAGCAGCTAGGAGCCGTGAAGGTTTGTCCCTCGTTGTCTTTATGATAAACTTCTTTCTTTGCTTGGATTGTGATTTGGCAGAGAGATGCTGTCGTTATATTTCATTTCCTCACATGTTTGTTTTTATTCCTTTGAGAACTTTCTCCAGAACCAAGTGGAAAGTATGCTCCAGGAGGAAAAGAATGTGTTCTTTTCCTTCCTTATCTCCTCACCCTCCCCTATCTCCTGGGTCTGGAATAAGAGTAATCCTGCTAACAGCCTGTCTGCCTTCCTAGTGGATAACCATGTTCTGCTTTGGATTTGTCTGCAGTTGCACAATCAAAGGCTGCAAAATACAAACTACCCTCGCTCATCCTTGTGCTTTGAGACAGGTTTTTCAATTTGCAGAGTGAAAACAGCTTTGATTTGACTTTTGGCTTTGAATAAAGATGTCATCGCTTCTGTAGAACAACCCAAAACAGTAGGGATGGAGAGGGTAAAGACATGATCTCATTCAGAGTTTGGTGGTTTTTAATGAAAGCATTCAGCACTTCAGGCTACTCATTGTGTTGTGTGCTCTGCAGAGGAAAAGATACACGTCACGTATTAACTGCATCTATCCAAACCAAGTATCTAACAAGGACAGGCTGGCCTCTTTCTACCTGCCCTCTTTCCTTCCTCTAGTGAGAAATTTAAACTCTCATAGAAAGAACCCCACCAAAGAACACCCCCCCATCACTTTTGAGCAGTGTTCTGCTGCAAACCACAGTTCATTCATGTTTCAGCTGTCACTCTACCATTTCATTCCTTCTTGAGCACTGATATTTCATAGGGAAGGTAATGTTTCAGGTAGGACGGCACTTAGACATTTTGACTTGGACAGGAACAATTAGCAAGTCATAGAATCCTTAGGGATGGGACGGGACCTCGAAAGATCATCCAGTCCAATCCCCCTGCTACAGCAGGATCACCCAGACCAAGTCACACAGGAACCCACAAGAACGTCTCCAGAGAAGGAGACTCTACAACACCCCTGGGCAGCCTGTTCCAGTGCTCCGGGACCCTCCCTGGGAAGCAGTTCCTGCTGATATTTGCATGGAACCTCCTCTGTTCCAGCTTGCAAGTCCAGAATACAGTTTCAGTGTCCCTGAATGGAAAAGGCTCTGCTGTTGATCCTGCATCATTACAGTTCAGTAGCTAATTCCATGGAATTAGCTACTGAGAATTGTAGCAAACATTCCAATCCACATACCCTGTAGTGTAGGGAGTCTTCCAAGGAAAAGCTCCTATAAAGATATTAACAATGGAAGGAAGACCGGGGAGACCCTCAACCCCTATTTGATGCGGGAGGAAACATAGTGATGGACAAAGAGGAAAAGACTGAGTGCTCATTGATTTCTTCGTCTCAGGCTTTAGCAACAGGACTGGTTATATTGAGGGAATCCAACTCCCTAAGCTAGGTAACAGGACCAGGAGCAGAATGATCTCCCTGCTGTCCAGGAGGAGAGGGTCAGTGATCAGCTACACCCTGTGGATAGACACAAATCTATGGGGCCGGACGGGATGCAGCCACAAGTGCTGCAAGAGCTGGTCTTTTCCAACCGTGACGATATTACGAAAAGAAGAGTTCAGTGGTGGTTTGTGGGGGAGAGTGTGTCATGCTGGATATTTCTTCCCCTGTGTCCCTGTGCAATGTTGCTGTGAAGCTGAAGATCTTATTTCTGATTCAGCAGTGTTCTTATCATTTCTGGGAGGTCAGAGTTTTTAGTCACCTTACACGGTCTTGTCTAGCTGTGTGACATTTTGAGAGGGTTTTATTTCAAATATCGAACTCTCTGCATATTGTGAACTGACTAGTTTTTCAGCATAAGGAGTTTGTTTCCACAGTGGCCTGGTAGAACAAGGTTTCTAATTCAGAAGCTTTTTTAACTGAGAAGCTGTAGGCATTAGCATGTTACTGATGCAGTGGGATTCCATTGCCAGTTAGACTCTGATTTTAAAACTAGTGTGGAAGCATATATTTCTTGGATTATTGGAGCAATTGTTGTTTTTGATTAAGTAAAAGATGAAATAAAGAGGCTTTATGTATAACTGAACATTACCTTCCTAGGAGGAAAAGAAGAAGTTTGATAAAGAGACAGAGAAGAACTACAGTCTGTTAGAAAAGCACCTGAATTTATCAGCTAAGAAGAAAGAGCTACAATTACAAGAGGTATGGTTGCCTTTCTCTTTCTCTAATGCAAGCCAAAGGCTTCTGAGGGGGTAGACAAATCCAAACCAGCATTCATAGTGATAAAAGAAAAACGGGTGCCAAATGAAAAGGTTGGTGAGGGAATCCGTGTTTGCTGAACTCAGCGGAGTACCACTACCATGCTCTGAGCAGGGGGCTTTGCTTGGCATGTGTTTACAGCACTAACATCACGGGGATTTATTGAATGTGATTAAGGGAATAGCAAAGCAAGTCCTTAGTGCAAGTCTGCCCTTCTCATTTCTGCATTGCATTGCAGCTTCTCTGCTCTCCTGTTGCAGTTATTTTCCAGTGACCAGCGACTAGGGATCAGTGCTGGGCCCAGTTCTGTTCAACATCTTTATTGATGACCTGGATGAGGGGATCTAGTCTACCCTTAGTACATTTGCAGATNCCCTTCTCATTTCTGCATTGCATTGCAGCTTCTCTGCTCTCTTGTTGCAGTTATTTTCCAGTGACCAGCGACTAGGGATCAGTGCTGGGCCCAGTTCTGTTCAACATCTTTATTGATGACCTGGATGAGGGGATCGACTCTACCTTTAGTACATTTGCAGATGACACCAAGTTGGGTGTGGGAGAGTTGATCTGCTGGAGGGGAGGAAGATGCTGCAGAGAGATCTGGACAGGCTGAGTCGATGGGCAGAGGCCAACGGGATGAGGTTTAACAGGGCCAAGTACAGGCAGTGGTGGAGTCCCCATCCCTGGAGGTGTTTAAGGACAGCCTGGCTGTGGTCCTTAGTGCCCTGGACTGTCTGCTGGGATGATGTTAGGTCCTGGGCTGGGCTGGATGAGCCTCAGTAGTCCTGTGATTCTGTGTATGCATTCACTAAGTGTCCAGTGGTAACAGTTAATGCAGGGTAAAGCAAAACTTCCTTTCCTTAAGTTTCTGTGCTCCTTTTTTTTCTGGTTTGTTTTAGTTCTCATGGTTTGAAGATCCATTTCTTCAAGTACTGCACAAGAATGTGAACTTGAAGTCAGATCTAGTGTTGCCTTGTGTTTCTTCTGTCCTCAGGGGTTTATTGTCATTGTCTTTGTTTGTAAATAGCTTTTATATCCAGAGCAACAGCAAACAGTACAGATCACTGCCTGCTGCTTGCTGCTTGTGCGCTCTGTGTATGGAAGCTGTCTCCATCGTGTCTCTGGAACCTCATTAGCTGTTTTCTCCTGCAGGCAGACAGCCAAGTGGAGCAGAACAGGAGACACTTTTATGAGCTTTCCCTCGAGTATGTGTGCAAGTTACAGGAGATACAGGAGCGGAAGAAGTTTGAGTGTGTGGAACCTGTAAGTAGCAGTGAATGCAGCCTACCCCGTTGCTCAGGAGCAGTGGGGGGGGGAATGCAAGTTTCTGGTTTTTTCTTTTGTTTTTTAAAATTTTCTATTTTTAAATTTTATTTCTGTAAAATCCTAAATAGTTTTGGATTCAGATCATGTCTGTCAAACCGTTGGAAGTTTCCTCAGAGCCAGTGTAGAGTCGTAAAACTTCAATTATGATTTCGAAACCTCTGCTTCTCTTTTCTAAAGGTTTCCTCTGGATGAGGCTAAACTTTCTGTGCTTCAGTTTGTATTTGAAGGCTAATAAAGAGGTAGTAAATGAGGATAGTAAACAGAAATACTTGGTGCCAAATTCTTACAGAGAGTTATAGAATCATTAGGGATGGGAAGGGACCTCGAATTCCCCTGCCACAGCAGGATCACCCAGACCAAGTCGCACAGGAACACAGCCAGGCGGGTCTGGAACGTCTCCAGAGAAGGAGACTCCACACCCCCCTGGGCAGCCTGTTACATCCTTTCCTTTTTGTAATACTTTAAGATCAGTTTAGAAAAGGATTTATGTGACTTAAAGACTTTATTAAAGAGAACAAACTGAAGAATGTAATGGAGTTGTTCCCCGTGTCGCTCACTTCATTCCAACAACGTGAACCAAACAGGATAAGGTCGTCAGCACAGCACCTCTGTCTATTTCTAAGAGGATAACCTCTTTGTTCTTTTATATTGGACCCCCACTACAATGTGGATCATTTGCTGATGCTGCTGAAGGGTCCGCTCTGCATTGAAAGGCAGCAGCAGGGAAAGTCACTGGAGGGAAAGCCGCCCTCTTCAAACAAACCAGTTGACACTGCAGTGAAGTTCATGTTGGCGTGGTCATTTGCAAGGAGAGACAGGACCAGGGAGACAGAGACTAAAAGACAATAATCATTGGCTCCTTGTGCACCAAGATTTATTCCAGACATCAGTGGTGTCAGGACAGCTGTGGAGAGCATTACACAGGACATGTGGGCAGCAGGCAGCGTGCATTGCCTGTGGTCAAACTGAACACAGAAGTTGGTTGTGAAACTCCCCAACCAGGTCCACTCCAAACTGCCCAGATACGTAGCTGCTCATTGGGATGTAAACAGTTAATCACAGATTCTAGGCATTAGTGGCAATTCATTCAAAAGTCATCGTTTTAGCTACCCTGATCGTTCCTGCAAGGGCAGTTTCCACTGCACCGTGGTAGCTCTGTGTTTCCTTCTAACAGGTCTTCTGTTTTCTCTTCCAGATGCTGTCATTTTTTCAGGGTTTGTTCGCCTTCTATCACCAGGGATATGAACTCGCTAAGGACTTCAATCATTACAAAATGGCCTTGCAGATCAATATACAGAACGTAAGTGCAGATGGGTCTCTGCCTTTTCCAGCTGGTTGCACACTTCACTCTGCATTGCATTTCCTCTGTGTCAGAGCGCTGCCTCTCAGTTTTGGGGATACAGTGCCATCTCCTGGCTCTCCAACCACTGACAAATCATCACCACTTCCAGCGAGTTCTAAGACTTCTCTAAAAACCAAACACCGAGCAAAAGGCCTGCGCTTCTTTCTGCAGCTTTTTCAGAGAGGCACAACACAAGGATTATTGTGACAGAGTTCAGTGCAGGCAGCACCGGGGAGTTGGGAGGCTGGGTGATGAAATGCCAAGGGACTCTGTGTTTCAGGTGTGTTTGAAGTCGAGTATGTGGTGGTCGTGCAGTGTCAGTGCTTGATGGGGCTGTAGGATCCGTAACAGCTCGGTGTATCAGCATTTGCTTGTCAGCAGTGACTTGGAGTTTGTTTGCTTTGATGCAACCCTTTTGGGCAAGAATCACAGAATCCTAGACTGGCTGAGGTTGGAAGGCATCTCAGAGCTCATCTACTCCAACCCCATGTCATGGGCATTGACACCTCTCAACCAGACTTGGTTGCTCAAAGCCCCATCCAACCTGACCTTGAACACCTCCAGCCACAGCCTCTCTGGGCAATTGATTCCAGAGCCTCTCCACCCTTGCACTGAAGAACTTCTTCACAAGATCTAGTCTGACCCTCCCCTCCTTCAGTTTCAAATGATTTACCCTTGTCCTGCCGCTGGATCCCCTTGGGAAAAGTCCCTCTCCAGCCTTCCTGTAGGTTCCCTTCAGTTATTGGACCATTCCTGTTGGTTTGGGATGCAGAACCGTGTGAGGAGTCTTGGTGTCCACAGTGTGTGGGACAATGCGACATCCTTCAAAGGCAGGCTGCCTGGGGCTCACTGCTACTTAGTGTACCCTCACACCACACCACCCAGTGGGATCTGCTCAGGACTGGGAGAACTGGAAACAAGGGGACAGGCTGAAGCAATGGGACTGGCAGGGTCACTACTCACATGATGTGTTTGATCCGTTGAGATTTGAGTGCTCCAGGAAATCCAAAAGAGATTGAGATTGCAGCTCAGGTTTTATGAATAGATAGAATGACCTGGATGTCAAAAAGCTGTAGAGAGAACGGAGGCAAGGTTTGACAGCTGTCTGAGGTAAGAGGACAATAGAAGGAAGCATCTGAAAAGGTCGTGAAGGTTTGTGACCTGTTCTCCACTGTGGTGAAGAGGAAGAAAATATACCAGAGGCAAAATGAACTGGGGCTTGGCTGCGGTGCAGCTGAGCTGCTGGCAGAGCGCTGGGTTGTCATGCTAGAAATGGGAGGGTACAGGGAGCCTCACTGGATGTGGAGAGTGCTTTGAGAGTTGCTGCTATAGCTGTAATAATTGTCTTCCTCTTCTCCCAGGCAACCAGTGCCAGGATGAGAGGGCAGAGCCTGAAGCTGCCAGGGGAGGGTTAGGTTGGATGTTAGGAAGCCCTTCCTCACAGAAAGGTGCCCTGGACTGGACTACCCAGGGCAGTGGTAGAGTCTCCATCCCTGGAGGTGTTTAAGGACAGCTTGGCTATGGCCCTTAGTGCCCTGGTCCGGCTGCTGGGGTGATGTTAGGTCTCAGGCTGGGTTGGCTGAGCTCAGAGGGCGTTTCCAGCCTCAGTGATTCTGTGATTCAGTTTGCCTTTACTTTGACAATTAGGCTGTGGATTTCCTCTCCACACCCTGCCCCAGACTTTGCCTTCCTTGCACTAGTCTCAAAGGGAGAGAAAAATAATGCCAGCCTTGCAGCCAGCACTCCAGAAAGCTGATTCTTCCAGCAGTTTTATACTTCTGTAAAAATCTTGTGTGTCCAGTGGGATTCCCCCACACTCTCAGGACCTTTTCCTTGTTACCTCGGTTGTGTGCTCAGCCCTATACAAGGTTCTGTTCACACTTGACCATGTTTTCTGGCCTGTAAGCCAGCCCTGGCATGAGGTGGCAGGACCTCACTGGTGCTGTGACTGTTGTAGAGCCCTGGTTAAGCTCAGCATTTTCACAGCCCCAACGGAGAGAGATGTTTACTTGTGGTTCACAGGTCTTGCCAGGAGCCTGCTCCACACCAGGCTTCTCATGGGGCCGCAGCCTCCTTTGGGCACATCCATCTGCTCTGGTATAGGGTCCTCACAGTCTGCAGCCTCCACCAGTAACTTCATGGGCTGCAGAGGAATCTTGGCTGCAGCTCCTAGAGCACCTCCTTCCTCTTTATCTTTCCTGACTGTGGTGTCTGCGGCGTTGTTTCTCTCACAGTCTCAGTCGTCTCTCCTGCTGCAGGTTTCTTTAATTCCCTTCTTAAATACATTTTCCCAGGGGCACTGCCACCATCGCCGACGGCTTTGGCTTTGGCCAGCACTGGGTCCGTCTTGGAGCTGGCTGGCCTTGGCTCCACTGGACATGGGAATCTTCTAGCAGCACCTCACAGCAGCCACTTCTGTAGCCCCCCACTAGCAGAACCTTGCCATGCAGACCCCATCCTGCCAGGCTCTGCCTTTCCTCCAGTCTCTCCACTAATGAGTTTTTGCCGTTTTGTTTTAGACACGAAATCGTTTTGAAGGAACAAGGTCAGAGGTAGAGGAGCTCATGAACAAGATCAGAAGAAATCCCCAGGAGCATAAGAGAGTCAATCACTTCACGATGGAAGGCTATCTCTATGTTCAGGAAAAAAGTAAAGTGTGTCTTTGTTTTCCCGTGGTGCCCGCAGTCACCTGAGCAAACGCTCACAGTCTGGAACGTAGAGTTACTGTGTCTCTGCAAAAAGAGCAGGGTGCTGACGGGGGAACAGTTCTTAGCTAAAGTGGCTGAACTCTGGAGAGGTTTATTTGCCCAGAGGATGCATTTCGTGTTAGTTTTAATCCCTTCTCCTTCCCTAGAACATGTTGTCAGGCCACACTGTGGATTGTCACATTCACTCTGCAGATCCGGCGAGTTCAGCAGGACAGAGTGGGCTGTGGTTGCCTTGGTTCGGTGATGTGCTGTGGTTACCTCCTCCAGGTTGTAGGGTCAAATAAAGCACGTGCTATGCTAGGGAGCTGGCACTGAAATTCCTCCTGGGAAAGGTGCGTGTCGCACAGATTGCAGAGTGAGAGACAGGGNTTCTATGATTCTAGGAATGCATTGAACTCTTACAAACCTCTCAGCCTAGCACAAAGGCCAGCTGAGACGCAGAGGGGTTACTGCACAAGGAATGACCCTGAAGTAATGTAGTGGGGTTTTGAAAAACACATTTTGCACCAATAGTAGTTCTTGACATGTGAGCTCTTACAGACAGTTTGCCTGTTCTGTTGGGAGATGCTGCTTTCATGGTAGCTGGTCGGGTACTGTTTAGGTGAAGACTTCTGTAACTCAGTTCACAAATTGAACAGTCTCCAGTACTTGATGGGACCAGCGATACCGTGTTGTTCAGAAATACAGGGTTAAAGAGCTGTCCTTCCAACAGAAGAAAAATCACTGTTCTCTGAGATCAGTTTATTTGGCTCGG
>VZRI01005449.1:38453-49261 GCA_013397515.1 Upupa epops | reverse complement strand
CTGTGTCTGGGTTTGGTCTCCTCCACTATAAGAGGGACATTGAAGGGCAGAAGAGGGGACAAAGGTGGCTACCAAGCCTGTAAAGGATTTGAGACAGCTGTGGTGTGAGGAACAGCTGAGGGAGCTGGGGCTGTTTAGTCTGGAGGAGATTGAAGGGACAACTTCTAGCTCTCTACAACTACTTGAAAGGAGGTTGTAGAGAGGTGGGAGTTGGTCTGTTCTCCTTAGTGGCCAGTGATAGGATGAGGGGAAATGGCCTGAAGCTTCGCCAGGGGAGGTTCAGGTTGGATGTCAGGAGGGATTTCTCTCCTGAAAGGGCTGTCAGGCACTGGAACAGCTGCCCAGGGAGGGGTTGAGTCCCCATCCCTGGAGGTGTTGAAGAGCAGGGTAGATGTTGCATTGGGGGACAGGTTTTAGTGGTGCTGATAGGGCTGGGAAGAGGTTGGATTGGATGATCTTGAAGGTCCTTTCCCACCAAGACTGCTCTGTTCCAAATTCATACCTTTGTTTTCAAACCTGCATTATTAGGAATTCAGTAGCACCCTAAGGTATCACTCTAGAAAGCAGGGTGGGAAAACACATGAACTGGAGTAAGTACACACTGCTTAATGCTTGTGTTTTGTGTAGGGCCTGCTCCCTTCGGTTCCAGCTGGGTGAAGCACTACTGCACCTATAGGAAGGAGTCAAAGATGTTCAGCATGATTCCATTTGAGCACAGGTCAGGAGGGAAAGCTGTAAGTACCCTTCTGTTATACTCTTGTGCTTCTCTTGTATCGACGTCACGGGATGTGTCAGACGAGATGTGTCATCTACCTCATCCTTTTAAAATGTGTTCTCTGTGCAGTTAGTCTGCCTTTTAAGGCCAGTGAGCCAAAGTATCAGATGTATTAATAGATAAGACTTCTGCAGACTTTCCAGTTGCTTCCTTTTAGGAGAACACAGAGCACGGTAGAAGTACCAGGCAGCTGCTCATCACCATTTAAAATCTGGTTTACCACTATAAAATATAAATCAATTTAAAGTATTAAATCAGTTTAAAGTATAAATCAGGAAAATATAATGGAATTAGAAATGGCTTTCTTACATGATCTGATCATAATTTTCTTTCGGAGATGTAAGTAAGTAAAGAGGGTCTAGAAAAGAAGGTTTTAATAGGAACAAAATCCGTGCCGACAACTTAATGTAATTTCAGTATCTTTGATAGCATCTGAAATATTCAAGACCCAAGACTGGTGATCTTCAAATGGCTTTAATTCTTATTGAAATAGTTGGGAGATGAGCGCGTTCAGGGGTGACACGTTTAATGAATGCATTCATGTGGACTGGGTGCATTGTGTTGTGAGAAAGAAGGATATCTGAAGCAGGAAAGAACAATGCTTGAGGCAGTATTCCTCTAATGCACACGCTGCCCTGGCTTCCCATTTAGTTAGAAGATCATGTTGGTGGAATTGTATCAGGATGTTGTATCCCATTCATGTGAACAGAGGGGAGACAGCTTTCATCGTTTGGTGGGCTGTACAATACACTGAGTTGGGAATAATCCTCTGAGTTCTGGACAATCTGCCATCCTGAAAATTAGTGGCATTTGGCTTCCTTGATAATTTCAGTACCTCTGTGAATTTTTTATCTGATTTGTTCCAATTTTAATAAGGCTTTGTTTTTTCCCTGTTAAAAAACCCACCCCTCTTTTGAAACCCCCAATGCAATTATTCCCGCGGTGGCAACCTCCCCTGTCTGGAAATGTTGAGTAAGACCAGGATTAACTAAAATGAGCAGTAAATTCTGATTAGATCTGTGCAACATCCACTGCTGAGTGTATTTGAGTTATGGATACTGAAGGGTAAAGTATGATCCTGGTGTCTGATTAGCCTTGAACGCACTGGTCTGTACAACAGGTCACAGATAGTAAAGAACGCTTAGCTTGTTCTGTTACTGTAGTCTCTGCTGCAGATACTGACATAAAGAAGGAGATTGTTTACATTACTATCATGCTGTAAAGTGACAGCTAAACCAGACTCAATATTTTTGTGTTGATGTCCCATAAATGACCATGGAATTGATGTGCTGCTGTGCAGAGAGGTGGATGGCAACCGTCAGCAGGCTCTTTCACAAGTGTCAGTTTTCAATAGAGGTTTTGCCTTTGTTTTAATGTCATTTTACCTTACTGGCTTTCTGAAGCTCTCATCGACTGGGTCAAGCATATAAAAACTTTCTTTTCACAGGGTGACGAGGAGCTCTTCGTCCTTACATATTGTACCAAAAGAAATGTAGATACTATAGGCAGGCGATTCTGTTTTGACTTAGAAGCCTCAGGCAGGTAAGCTTGTGCAATGCTCTAGAAAGGACTCTTTCTACGTGGTAGTTAACATTGCTGTGATATTACTGTTGTGTTTCCTTTCTCATCCTTTCAGTGCCAATGGGAAGTAGTCACTGGAGGAGCAGGCCAGAGCTGCTCTGCATCGCTGCATTGGGTGTAGTAGAAGCAGGGAGGATCTGAAGTGTAGGCATTGTCTGAGTTCACATAAAAGCAAAGTGTAGGAAAGGGTAGTAACTAGTACATGTTGCTGTTGTAGCACAGGAGAGACATGGCTTGTATTGAATTACGTCTATCTGTAGTGAAAGACCACAATCACAGGAATAATTCAGATTCTCATCACGGGGCTGTGTTCTAACGTGGTTCTGCTGAGGGTGTGTGCTGGGTTCTTGGGTTGAAAATAAAATCATTGGGATTTTGAGGTGTTTTGTGGCTGGTGTAATCACCCGGTGCATCTTGAACATTGCTGCCATTGCCTTTTTGAAACCCCGCTTCTCTGTTTAGAGAATACTTGAATATTTATTACTCTAAAAGGATCTTAAAATATGATATACATTGCTTTTTGTCAGTATCGTAGTCTTTGTCTGTCAAAGAGAGAGAGTTTGACTTAATAGGGTACTGGCAATAAATACAGCTGGGGCAATGGCCTGTCCTTTCAGTGCAGATTCTATCTGTGCAGAGCAGGGTTGTATCTGGCACTCAGTGCTGGATATAAATTAATGTAATGAGTTTTCACATCCCCCTCATTGTGAGCTGGTTTTAATCCATATGTTAGTCACAAGCCTACAGAGTAATTTGAACATTCATTTTTGATTCAAGGAGGATGTGGCTTAACTGATCGTAAACACTAGGAGAGGGAGCAACCCCCCTATCTCTTGACATCAACCCCTCCTGGGTCAGTGTATTTGCAGTAAGAGTAACAGATTTCAAACCAAGCCTGATGAAGTTGCTGAAGAAGTACTGTGAGAACTACCAGTCTGTGACATTGTCTCTCCTCAATGGGGTATCTGGAGTTCAAGCAGAGATGGATGGAGAGCAGTATTTCCTTGGTCCTGCAAACCAGTTTTTCATTCTCTTCTCTGGTGAAAGAGGGGAAAATCAAATCAGTCTTTCTGCCTTGATATAACAGACACAACACTGTGACCTTGGCATCAGACAGTGTTCTTTTACTAATAGTCATGTGTAAGATGCACCTGTGCACATGAGCTCTGTGCTGCAGGCTGTTGGCTTGTTTCAGAGCACACTGACCCCTCAGCTTCTCCAGGTTACAGGATCACCTGCTAACTGATGGCTGCGTGTGGTTCTTCCTTCACTCCTAGGCTGTGCTGTAAACTTTTAGGAAGGACCTTTCAGTAGCCTTCTGGATGCCTTGAGCGTAGTTTGGGGTTAGCTGAATAGGGGTTCTTACAGCTAAAGCCAAAATGCTTGTTTTCTTTAAATCCTGATGCTTGGGACTGTAATCTCTGAGGTTCCCAACATTCTGCTGCATCTATGGAAAATAGGTTTTTCCCTCTGCTTTTATCACTTCATCTTTTTTTGTGGGAGATGACTACTGGTTAATGCAGAGAAATATAAATCCTAAGGAGACAGCAGAGGTCTTGTGGGGAAGAAAAAAGAATTTATACTGGAGGGTGTCCAGCGTGGAGCAATGATGATGATGAAGGAAGTAGAACATCTTCCTGATGAGGAAAGGCTGAGGGAGCCTTTATATCTATAAATATATGAGGGGTGGGTGTCAGGAGAATGCAGCCAGGCTCTTCCCAAGGTCATCTAGGGATAGGACAAGGGGCAATGGGTGCCAGCTGGAACAGAGGAGGTTCCCTATCAATATCAGCAGGAACTTCTTCCCAGGGAGGGTCCCGGAGCCCTGGAACAGGCTGCCCAGGGGGGTTGTAGTCTCGCTCTCTGGTGACATTCCAGACCCATCTGGATGTGTTCCTGTGCGACTTGGTCTAGGTGATCCTGCTGTGGATGTTTCGAGCTCCCTTCTGATCCCTAAGGATTCTATAATTCTAAAGAGCATTGTCCTTCTTGAAATAATACTTGGATAATAATTTAACAGTACAGGCCAAGGAGGAGGGTAGGGTTTTTCTCCTCTGGCTGTAATTTGAAAACACTTGACTTGCGTTCCATGCAGCATGTACTGATTTTGAAGTATTGCTTCTCAGTGATGCTCTGCAATAGCTTGACAGCCAGAATGTTATCGACAGTAAGGAAAGCTTGCCCTGCATGGAAGCAGCTCTTTTGGGTGTGGGTGTAACTAGCAAAAGAAAGTAGACAAGATAAAAAAAAGACCGTTTTTTCAGTTAATTGAGCTAATTACGTAGGGTCTTATTTTTCAGCTGAGCGATAAAGTTTGAGTGTTTGACAGCTTTGTGCTGCGAGAAGGCCTGTTTGCATTGCAAAGAGCTGGATTGGCTTGCACAGCGAACATTCTTCCTGTTAGTACTAATAACAGCACTGGCTTGTTCTAGTCATAAAGGTTACTTACCTGCAGAAACTAAGGCTTCCTTCACCCACTGTCTGTCAGTGCCTATCGGTAAGAGCAGTAAGGCACTCCATTTTTATGGCTTAATAGTCTCCTTGCTTTACCTAATCAAAAGAGAATGGCTGGGTTTATTGCTGCCGTTTCCCAAAGTTACAGTTGGGTCCCCTGAGTGTAGATGAGATTGCTGGAGGGTGTGTGCGTGCTTTGTCCTCTCTCTACTCTGAATGACATTATGAGCAGGAAGTCTCTGTACCTGTAGAGTTTCACTCTGCAATTAAGTGGGGTGGTTTGATAAAATTTATGGTTGGGGGAAAATGAACCTGAAGTGTCTCTAGTTGTAAAAATATGAACACGGGGTGTAGGCTCTTACAGTTTTAAGGGAAAATAGGATTTGAGATGGTTTTCTCTGTGCTGTTGTCGTTAGATAACATCTTTGCATACAGCTGTTTTGCTGCTTGAAGCTAGATTTAATACGGGGAAGAGAATGTTATGAGTTAATTCTCTATTTCTATCCATCTCTGTATAATGAGATCTACAAATTTGTCCCAAGTCTTGGCAGACTGAGTATTTTTTTAATTGGCAGAGAAGTAATTACCCCAAGAACATGTTCTCCTTGCTTTGTACATAGCGCTGAACCACACGGTTACTCTTTCAGCTTCCTACACCGCAGTAGATTTATGCTAACTGGTGCCCACCTCCCAGTGTGGTCCATTCTTGCTCTGTAGGAGAGTTACAGTAGTGGGGTTTGTAATGAGATCCTGCACTAAGATGTGATGATTTTTTTAAATAAAATATTTACTGGAGAAGTCAAATAATTCTCACTGCTCTAGAGGTGAGCACTACACAGTGAGTAAGTTGACAGAAGTGGTTGTTATGTAACAGAACAGCAACACAAGAGGAAGCTGGCATGGAAATTGAAAACCTGATGAACTTCCCCAGGGTTTGGAATCAGGGGATCCTCAGTTCAACTCACACTGGAGGGCTGGAGCACCTTCCCTATGAGGATAAGCTGAGCGGGTTAGGGTTGTTCAGCCTGGAGAAGAGAGGGCTCCCAGGTGACCTTCTAGCAGCTTTCCAATCTCAGAAGGAGGCTACAAGAAAGCTGGGGGAGGGCTTCTGACACAGGTGCAGAGCAAGAGGACAAGGGGAGAGGGTTACAGACTCGAAGAAGGGAGACTGAGGTTGGACATGAGGAAACAGTTCTTCCCTGTGAGGGTGCTGAGATGCTGGAACAGATTGCCCAGGGCAGCTGTGGCTGCCCCATCCCTGGCTGTGTTGAAGTCCAGGTTGGATGGGGCCCTGAGTAACCTCACCTAGTGAAGGTGTCCCTGCCTGTGCAGGGGGGTTGGAACTGAGTGATCTTTAAGGTCCCTTCCAACCCTGGCCAGTCTATGATCAGGTAGCTCTCGAGAGTGAGATATTCCAAATCAACGGTATGCAGACTGCAGTCCCTGTCTTTTTTCTTTCTTATCCTTCCTATTTCATACTGGATCTATCAGTTCTTCTTATTTTAAACATGAGCTGTGTTCAGTAATTAAGCAAAAGAAACCAACGCCAACCCAGACTTTTAAGACAAAGCACTTGTGCTTGTAGGAGTAAGTAGAATTTGGCAAGAGTTTTCTAGCCACTGGCTGGTGCAGTCACTCTGGTACACAGAGGTACTCACATGGCCAAAAAGGCCAGTGGCATCCTGGCTTCTATTCGAAATAGTGTGGCCAGCAGGAGCAGGGAGGTGATCATCCCCCTGTACTCAGCACTAGTGAGGCTGCATCTGGAGTATAATGTGCAGTTTTGGGCCCCTCAGGACAAGGACAGTTTGGTGCTGGAATGTGTGAGAGAAGGATGACAAGGCTTGAGAAAGGTCTGGAGCACAAGTGCTGTGTGGAGAAGGTGAAGAAGCTGGGGCTGTTTAGCCTGGAGAAGAGGAGGCTGAGGGGGACCTTATTTCTGTCTCCAGCTACCTGAAAGGAGGTTGGGGTGAGGAGGGGATCAGCCTGGGGGTAAGTGATAGGACCAGAGGAAATGGCCTTGAGCTGTGCCACAGAAGCTTTAGGCTGGATGTTAGGAAGAATTTCTTCACCAAAAGGGTTATCAAACATTGGAACAGACTGCCCAGGGCAGTGCTGGAGTCCCCAGCCCCGGAGGCATTTAGAAAGACAGATAGGTGTAGTGCTGAGGGGCAAGGGTTACGGGTGACCTAGCAGTGATGGGTTGAATGTTGGACTCGGTGATCTTGAAAGTGTCTTCCAACCAGAGATATTCTGTGGTTCTGTGATTCTGCAATTTACAGGCCTGGAGCTCCTGTGACCATGCAAGCTTTTTCTGAGGAAGACAGAAAGCTGTGGATGGAAGCCTTGGATGGAAAAGAAGCTGTAAGTGTCATTTTAAAAGATACTAATTTATTCTGTCACACCCTGCTTAATGATTCCATTTATACTTTAGTAAACCAGGCTATGTAGTTTGCAAAATGCTGGAGTCATAGAATCATTAGGGATCGAAAGGGNCCCCTCAGCCTCCTCTTCTCCAAGCTTAGGAGACCCAGCTCCCTCAGCCTTTACTCATCAGGGAGCTGCTCTACTTCTTTCATCATCAGTTAATGAAGAAGTGAAAGAAAACTTGGGAAAGTTCCTGTGTGACTTGGTCTGGGTGATCCTGCTGTGGCAGGGGGGTTGCACTGGATGATCTTTAGAGTTCCCTTCCGATCCCTAGTGATTCTGTGGTTCTACGAAACATGAACAACAAGGTCAAACTCAGCGTACGTAACTGCTGGGCTGATACATTCTTCACTGTAACGACAGGATCAGTGTTTATTAATGGTTTCCCATCACAGTGATGATACTGGTGTTCCAGAAAATGCATAGTGTAAGCATGTTCTCTCGGCCTTGTGGTGACAAGGAAGCAGTGGAGTCACCATCCCTGGTTGTGTACAAACAGTGTGTAGGTGTGGCACTTCAGGACGTGGTTAGTGGTCATGGTGGTGTGGGGCTGATGGTTGGGCCCGATGATCTGAGGGGTTTTTTCCAAGCTTACTGGTTCTGTGATTTCTGTAATGCTGCAGACTGCATTGCAGAGCCAGGACTGCCATGGGTTAGCTATATAGTCTTACAATATATTTTTAAAAACTAGATTAAATAAAAATCCATCAATGGGAATGAGCTTGCATTTGTGAGTTTCTGGTTCCCATCATGAAGTGGGTCCCAGGGACAGAACAGTGCTGATTTATTCCTACGATTATAAATATTACATTGGTCTTGTGGGTCAGAAATGATGGGGTTTTCTACTCAGTGACACAGTTAGGTCCCCAGCAGCTGGCTACTTGGGATTTTAGCTGTAGGTTTTACTGACAGCATTGTTCATCATCTTGTTTCATCTGCAGAGGTGTTGATTACTGTCACGTGTTGTCAGAGCTGGACTCCCCAGTAAGCTCTCAACAGTGTAGAGCTGGGAAGCAACTCCCAGGGTTCATCAGAGCAGTTCCCAGTCATTTGAGTGAGCTTGAACTACGGGAAGTGAACCTGCAGAGAAATAGAGTAACAGGGAGCACATACATCACAGCCAGTTTCAGTGGCTGTAACATAGTTCTGTTCCCTGAGGAATGATATTTGCTGAGACTTTTTGTTAAAGTTTCACTGCCTAAAAGGTGCAGTTACTGACTTCCTGAGGGGACATGGAACGGTGCTCCTCTTGTTAGAGTTGCTGTAGTTAAAGGCAGTACACTCTAGCTGTAAACAGCTCTGCTTGTGCCTACAGGGCAGTAAGATCGGGGGTGTCTTCTTTGTGGCGTGATGCCATTCCGTAAGCTAACGTATGTCTTTTCACTTGTCTTGCTTTAGCTGTTCATCAGTTCCAGCAGAGCAAATGCAAAACGAGAGGGAAGTAAGTATTTGAATTCTGATTTTTGTTAGCGTGTTATGAGACTCAACTTGTAGGCTGGGCTCGGTTAGCTCAGAGGCCTTTTCTAGCCTCAGCAATTCCGTGCTTCTGTGATGGAGAAAGGCATCTTGTACACAGTGCAGTTACACCTCGGGGTTTCAGTCTGGACTCTGAATGCACTTGGTGGATTTTGTAGGTAATAGATTCCCTCAGTTACTCTGCGTAGGACATCGGTAAGAACTGAAGGACTAGACAAAACCTAGAGAAACAGTCTGGTTCTGCCAGTTTACTTCCTTCTTCAGATGGACTCAGTAATAAGGTTCTTTTGTATGCAGACAGCTTACAGTTTCTCAGTCCAGACTGTGTGCACGCAGCTGTTGGACTACCCCAGCACAGGTTTAAACGCAATCACTGCTGAACATTCAAGTCAGCAAAAGTGAATGCAGGTGTGTAAGAAGGTAGGAGGCAGGAGAGATGGTTTTCTTTAAATGCTGTTAGCAGGGTATGTGAGTGAGAACAGTTCACAGCAGTTCATGCTTGCTTTTCCTTCTTTTTTAACTGTAATTATTGATTAAAGCTGGATCCTAGGGTTATGAATAGAAGTTTTTCCACAGATTTTTTTATCCAGCTCCCCAGGAATGAAAAGGCCAGATGTCTGGAAGAAGGGCTGTTTTGCCATATAAGCTTTTAAAAGGAGTTTGGATGTGAATACGAAACAAAGCATGAGATAGGAACGACAAAGGCCTGCTGGATCTCAGCTGCTGCCCTGTTAATGCATCTGTTTTCCTGTAATCAGGTCATTAACTGCTGTAAAACGATCTACATGTGTCCTGTAGCTTTAGTGTGGGAACTTCTCTGGCTTAGGCTAGGGCTCAGAAAAAGCCCTGCTGTTGGTGATTATGTTTCTACATTGTAAGTACTTCCTCGTCCCGTTTGGTTTGCTCTGTAGATGTCGATGCTGCAGTAAGTACTGTTAACTTCTGGTCTGCATCTGCCAACATATGTGCCTAATCAGAGATCCCATTCTTCAAAGGCTGCTGCTGTGAATGCATTCAGCGAAGCCACTACCACCAGCGTGAGCCTTTACTTGAGCTAAGCAGGCTTGTGAAGGAGAAGTGAGCTATTTCTGCTGAAAAAGAGGTGAAGGATTCCCAGTCCAGAGCACTTAGTTTTGCCTGAGAAGCTGTAGCTGCATGACTCAGTCTAGCCTTATTATTCGGGGTAGGACATAACTGAATTGCTGCTTTCAAAGGTTTCAACCTCTTACGTTTTTCTTCCCTTGTAGGTGCACAGCTGGATAAGACAGGGTTCACCGTCATCAAGAAATGCATCAGTGCTGTTGAAACGCGAGGTACTGGTCACCCTGTATTGTTCGTGGAGAGGGTGGAACAGCTGGAGTGCTATTTGTGTAGGTCTCTGGGAAGGATTTGCCATGGTAGATTTTCCACTGATGACACTGCCCAGGGCAGGATCTTCCTTCTCTGCAGTCCCAGCCTTTCATGTATGGCTTTTCCTCAAGAAATGTGTTTTCAAGGCGTGCTCAGCAGGGGGTAGTGGCACCTCTCTTGACCGAGGAGTCAAGGTTTTTGTGCAAAAGACAAAACCCCAGTCCCTCGTAGGTAGTTCCTGTGCCTTTGCTTGGCTGCTGCAACACACTAACTGATTTCTGTGTTGAATATGGGGGTTTGGAACAGAGCTTTTTCTGTTCAGTCGCTTCAGAACAGGAGCTGAGAAGGCAAATGAGTAACAGGAGGTATTAAAAGTTCATCTGGTGGAGTTTGCCTCTCACTGGAGATGATGAAGGAAGTAAAACAGCTCCCTGATGAGGAAAGGCTGAGGGAGCTGGGTCTCTTGAGCTTGGAGAAGAGGAGGCTGAGGGGGGACCTCATTCATTTCTCTAAATGTGTGAGGGGTGGCTGTCAGGAGGATGGAGCCAGGCTCTTCTCAAGGTCATCTGGTGATAGGACAAGGGGCACTGGGTGCCAGNTAATTCTGGTATGCAGACCCTGTTCGAGAGGTAGTTGGGATTATGCCTGTGGAGAAGTGTTTCACAGACCCTGTGCGACCTGGGTCACAATTAGTTTCTTAAGAGAGATGTTCTCATTTCTCTGTGTGAATTGTGGTTTTCTCCTA
>VZRI01005449.1:0-38448 GCA_013397515.1 Upupa epops | reverse complement strand
CGCCTGGCTGTGTTCCTGTGCAACTTGGTCTGGGTGATCCTGCTGTGGCAGGGGGGTTGGACTGGATGATCTTTCAAGGTCCCTTCTGATCCCTAATGATTCTATAATTCTGGTATGCAGACCCTGTTCGAGAGGTAGTTGGAATTATGCCTGTGGAGAAGTGTTGTTTCACAGACCCTGTGCGACTTGGGTCACAATTAGTTTGTTAAGAGAGATGTTCTCATTTCTCTGTGTGAATTGTGGTTTTCTCCTACATTGGGGCCCCTCCTTCACACTCCCCAAGGGGGAGATTTACAGTTCTTCAGGAATGGGATCTTTTTTCCTGAGAACTAGCACTGCACAGGGCAGAGTGTTTCTCTTTATATCCCAGTCTGACTCAAATGAGATAGCTGAACAGAAGAATGAGATGGCCACACTTCTCAGTGCAGGTTCTTGCTGAAAAGCAGTGTCTCCCATGCATGCAGCTGTGGTGCCACTGTGTTATTGGCAAGACCCAGCAGCCTTTGTAGCGTTGAGAATTTGGCGTTTGAACAGCAAGAATGATCTGAAATCATGACTCTTTGTATCAGTCCTGATACAAAGGAACACAGCCAGGTGGGTCTGGAACGTCTCCAGAGAAGGAGACTCCACAACCCCCCTGGGCAGCCTGGTCCAGTGCTCTGGTACCCTCCCTGGGAAGAAGTTCCTTCTGATATTGATAGGGAACCTCCTCTGTTCCAGCTGGCACCCATGACGACACTGTGTTTTGGAGAGCACGTAAGAAATAAATATATGAAGCCGCATTCAGTTAATATTTCTTTACCTAGCAAGGGCTCCAAGGTTGTGTTGTGGTGAGGTACCACCTTTCTGGAACTCAGAAATCCACTTCAGCTCAGTTTCAATGGACTTGATCTATCCTTTGCATTTCAAGCCGTTGTTGATGGGTGTCTGTTCTCAGCACTGAGTGTAGCATCAGCTGCACTAAAAAAAAAAGCAAAGCAAAGAAAAGCAAAGGATAAAAAGGAAAGAAAAAAGCATAACAAAGTGCTGAATTTATCTGTGGGACTAAGCGAAGCATCCCTCATCCCTGAAGGGTCCTGCTGATGTCTGCTGAGCTGAAGGAATGGAAGGTCAGGAGAACATTTGGTTGTTTGCCTCAAAAGTTTGGCTGAGTAGTTGGACGATGAAGAAAATCCATCTTTCGGGTTGTGGTTCTTATACCTATGCATTTCCTTGAAACAAGCTTGGCTTGATTATTTTGCTTTAATGATAACACATCAAAGGCAAGCTCTGCTCGGCAGAAGAAAACAGGACAGATGCCTCTTCACAGACTGTGCTTGCGCGCCATGTTTTTATCCCTTTTAATCATAATGGGTGTGAGGTTGGCGTGGGTGGAATGAGAGGACAGTCTAGTGTGGGTGGAAACTGAGAATAATCTTGTCATGTCATAGCAGAGAAAGTCTGGTATTCAGAGAGAGAAGAGCATAACAGAGATGATTAACATAAACTTGTCAATGGCTGAATAATTTTTTCCACAGTTATATTCCCTTCTGTAAAGCCAAGAAGGAAATTAGTTGCTCTGAATGAAGACTCAAATGCAGTGCCTTGGTTAAAATGTGAGTAAGCTCCTGATTGAGCAGGGCCTTATGCAGCACTGGCTGTGCTTTACCTAGTAGGAGACACTGCAGCACCCCGAGGGGCAGCGTGTCTTGCACGTGGTGGGCGCGATGCTGGTTGGACATGCTGCGGGGTTGTGTTGCTCTGTGGGTCTGTCTGTTGGGAGTGTTTGACTTTGATTCTGTGCCGAGAACCATGCGACGTGGTCAGAGTGTATAGAAACATCCAAAAGCTGCTTGCTCTGGTAGTGCAGACTCTGTGCAAGGTTTTGCTTGCCCGTAGTTGGTTGTACCTTCTGGGACGATGTGGTTGGTAGGTGTTCGCCAGAACAGTGTTTGGCTTGAGTTGTAGAACTGCCAGAGCTGCTAATCTGAGCTGCAGAGAGAGATGGCAGCATTGAGCTGGCTGTGTGCTGTCTGCTCAGCAGAAAGAAGGAAGATGCTGAGGAGGAAGTAGAAAACCTTTTTCCTTAGCAAAAAAATTACCTGGCATTACCCTGAATTTAGAGTGTCACTTGTACAGCTCTTTCTGTGCTATGAGGTTGATGCAAAGAGCTGCATCTCCAGCTGTGTGAGCAGCCTGTGCCAGCCTCACGTTCAGCACCGGGCGCAAGGTGACCTTGCCTGGGTACCATGCTTCCCATGGCACGACTTACTGCTTTGCTTACAATACCTTGTTGTACAAGCTGTGTACCTGCACCAAATGAGAGTACCAGGCAGACAAATATCGTGAGATCATGTAAACACGAAGGAAATGATGTTGTGGGGCTTTACTGCTCCAGGTTGCCAGTAGAGCCCGGCTGAGTCGGCAGCCCCCAGCGCCTGAACCCTTCAAGGTTCCAGTGAGCGCTAAGCTGTGCCTTGCACTGACTCATCCTGTCGATTGAGCTGTGTGGCTGCCAACTGCTGTCGGTCTTGGACGTGCTGGAGCTCTGAAAGGCACTGATTAAATCCCAAGGCTGTGTGGTTTCGAACCAGGTTTGTGCATTTGAAGGAAAAACGCGGTTTGAAGAGATGTGTGACGCTATCGTTTCAAACTCTGCTGAACTCTTGGTTTCTCACTGCGCTTCTTGATGTCTGCTAGCAGTGAGCTCTTCAGGTTGATGAATTTGGAGCTGATCAATTATCTGATAATTGCTCTTCCAGACTCAGGGCTGTTCCTGGAAGACAGTTCCAATACCGCCGTGATTTCCTATTGTGTCTCTTTTAATATCGAGCAGTAGGTTCCCCGGTTGGACCTGATTTGTTTTGAAGCTCAGAGAGAAATGTTTGGGGTCAGCGTGGTTTGCTTCTTCCTAGTTTTAATGTTTGCAGCCAAGGAAGTCAGGAAACAACTTCTGAGACAAGCGACGAGCTGTGTCTGACTGCGACAGTTTTCCTTCAGCTTTTTGGCTTCGCGCGTACGATGCAGAAGGCTTGTTCCGTGGTACTAAAAGTAGTGGAGGACTTTGTATGAAAAAAAAGTGTGATGCATTCTGGCAGAGCATTAGCAGCTCGGTGTTACTTGTGTATCAGGATTTTTCATGGCCATCTCTTGAGGAATTTGAAGTCAAAAAATAATTGCTGCTCTGGGGACCGATTCCTAGCACGTCGGCTTTTTCTGGAGCCAATCAAGGACTGTGTTTATTTTCTTTTGAGTGTTGGCAGTCTTGAAGTGGGGCATGGCGTGATGTTGTACCGTTGGTCTGGGGATCGTTGGAAAGCTTGATTGCTTGGGTTGTTAGCTTTGTATTTTCGTATAGGATCATTCAGGTTAGAAAAGAGAGCACTGTGGCCTCCCAGCTGGGAGCTGTGCTTCTTTCTTTTGCACACAGATAACCTGTGAGCGCGCTCCAGAGCTGTGGGGTTTGATGGCCACAGGTAAAATACCCAGTTATGAGGCTCGTTCTCTTTATTTGAGACAACTCTGGGCTTGACATCTGCCTTAAGATGAAGCATCATTGCAGTGGTGCTGGCGTCTCAGGGAGAGAAAAGAGATGGTTTTGCTCTGGTAGAGCAACTGAGAGAAGTAGCATCTGCTGCTGCAGCCAGTCAGCATCCAGCTGGGACAGTGTGCTGATAGGGAAGAGATCACTGGGATCCCAAAGGTCTGAGATGGCTGAGGACTTTGGGGAGAAAGTCTGATGGGAAGAGGCTGGAGGGGCTGGGGGTGTTTAACCTGGAGAAGACTCAAAGAGGACCTTATAGCTCTTTATAACTACCTGAAGAGAAGTAGACAGGTGGAGGTTGGGCTCTTCTCCCAGGCAACTAGTGATTAGACAAGAGGGGAGGGCCTGAAGCTGCCAGGGGAGGGTTAGGTTGGATGTTAGGAAGCCCTTCCTCATGGAAAGGGTGATCAGACCCTGGAATGGACTGCCCAGGGCAGTGGTGGAGTCCCCATCCCTGGAGGTGTTGAAGGAAAGCCTGGCTGTGGCCCTTAGTGCCCTGGTCTGGCTACTGAGGTGATGTCAGGTCCTGGGCTGGGCTGCCTGAGCTCAGAGGGCTTTTCCAGCCTCAGTAAGTCTATGATTGTGTGACTGCAGACTGTTTGGAGATGACTAGGGGATAAGAGAAGAAGGAAAAGATGTAGCAAGGCTGGGCAGGAGGAGGAGGAGGCAGAGAAATTCTCTCTGCTGTATTGAGAATTATTGCTGTGTCTTATGGTTGTGTCTCACAGTAATTCATTAAAGGCTAATGATTTTTACATCCTTCATCTAATATTTATTTGGGAAGAAACATTTTCTCATATGACTGGTTCTAATTTTCCTTCTCTGGGTTGGAAAGGTTTGGTATTGAAACTGGGAACTCTCCACAAGCCCTCCTTTGTTGAAGGATATTTTGAATAAGAATACCACATAATACGTTATTTTGAAAGATCTCCTTGGCACAGAAACACAGGTATTTCGTGGCATTTCTGCTCTTCCAGGCCAATGGGAATATAAAGGTAGAGTACTGTGGTGTTTGGAGTTGGCTGCTTATTATGTGGCCTCACACACATGTGCCAGCTCCAGGGCTGTAATGTTTTACCTCCCTCTGTATGGGCTCCCAAACAATGCTGCAGGCAAGGACATCTCTTAGTTTGCCCTTTTCCTTCCCTGCTCCTTCCTCCCCTTTTCCTTCAATTTATATTCCTAGCTTTCCTTTCCTGGGATTGAACTGGGTATAACGAAGGAAAGTAAAAGCAGGGTAAGAATTAGGGATAAAGAAAGCAACAGAAAAGGGGTAAAGAAGGCAAAAGGAAACGGGTGAAGAAGTGAATGTCTGTGGAAGAATGGAAGGGCGCAGAGGAATGACAGGAGAGGGCTCTGTGTCCACACAAGAGTGAGGGCCTGAAAAAATTCCTCTGCTTATGGTGCTTTACTAATCCCAAGCAAACCCAGAAGAACCGATTTCAGTAACCTGTGGTGATACCTCTGGATTTAACCGGTCCCACAGTGGGTTGGAATGAAGCCTCGAGTCTTAAATGAAAAGCATTTACAAACTTGAAAAACCATTGGTTTCTGAGGACTGGGAATGGGCTCAAGTTTGTCTCTGTTTTATCCAAACTCCTTTTGTCAGCCACATAGTTGGGGAAGAAAAGCAAAATTACATGTATTAAACCTTAATTCAGCATTTGTTCCCTCCGTTCTTGCACGATCACAGTGAGGATGCAGAGGTATCCAAAATGTCATTTAAAACTGTTTGCAAACAGCCAGTGCTTTCTTCATTTAGTTCTTGTCTTTATTTTTAAGCAAGAGGTTTGTCCCTGTTGGCTTCAGCTCTCGGGTTCTGAACTGGTATTGAGGAGCACGAAACCCTTATCGAAACAGCAGGGACTTGAGAACCCGGAAGAAAAGGATTCTTGTGATGCTTTAATGTTGTTCTCATGATTGTGTTGATGCCCTGCACTCTGTCTGTCTGTCTGTCTGTCTGTCTGTCTGTCTTTGAGGAGAATTTGTTGCCTGGGGAAAAGTTTGAACGCTAATGTTGACTGTGGTTGATCTTCTACCTCTCCTTTTGCACACTAGGTATAAATGACCAAGGACTGTACAGAGTCGTGGGAGTGAGTTCAAAGGTGCAGAGACTCCTGAGCTTGTTGATGGGTATGCCTCTACTTTACTATCATTTTTTCAATGGTTTAGTTCAGCTTGTTTTACTGCCAATGTTCAGTTCAAAAAGCATCTGCCTGTAGTTGTTACTGCTATGGGCTAGGTCTAGTTTGCTTTTGTCCATGCAAATAATCCCCGTTTTACTCTAAGTTCCTCTGGTTTAGCAAGAGCAAGATTCGTTGGTATGAGGAGCTCAGGGGGGACCTTCTCTCCTTCTCTTAACTTCCTGAAGGGAGGTTGTAGTCAGGTGGCGGTAGGGCTCATCTCCCAGCCAACTGGCACCAGGATGAGGGGGCAGGGCTTGAAGCTGCCAGGGGAGGGTTAGGTTGGATGTGAGGAAGCCCTTCCTCATGGAAAGGGTTCTCAGAGCCTGGATTGGACTGCTCAGGGCAGTGGTGGAGTCCCCATCCCTGGAGGTGTTTAAGGACAGCCTGGCTGTGGCCCTTAGTGCCCTGGTCTGGCTGCTGTGGTGATGTCAGGTCCTGGGCTGGGCTGGATGAGCTCAGAGGGCTTTTCCAGCCTCTGTGATTCTGGGCTTCTCTGAGTAAATGAGGAGAACTGCTATGGGATTTGTGAGAGCAAATCATGTGCTTTGTGCAAGTGGATTTTAAAGGGGACTAAAAGTATCTTCATTTGAAGGGTCTGGCCAGAAAACACAAAATACCAAACTCAAGAAGTCTATTTCTTAATTATTTGAAGTCTTTACCTTTCTTCCTTGTCTGAGAGGTACCGGTGGACATGCCCTGCACGTCTGGAGTTAATCACTGTGCACAATCAAGACACTTAGTTCAAGCCTCCTGGCAAAGAGCTTTGTGGTTTAAGAGGAGAAAAAGGATATGTGATGTATTGATAATAACTGTGTGCCAAGGCGGGAGACAGATGGAGAAAGGATTTGTTTTTATAAACTTAGTAGTATGTGGGTAACTATGTGGGTAACATCTTAGGCTTTCTTCTACCTAGTTAGCCATGTGTAGCTTTTAAGATCTTTTTGATTCATAAAATTATTTGCAGAAGCTTTCTAGAAAGAAAATGGAGAGGGGGGTGGGGAAATGGTACTCCTGGCAACTCTAGTTCTCTTGCCACCCCGATGCCTCTTCAGTCAGGGGGACCTGGATGAAATCACTCGCGTGCCTGCTACCTCTCACCCAAGTAGTAGCCATGACTGCATGACGTGCCGTTGTTTCCCAGTCTCTTGTCCTGAGCGCTGACAGTACATGCAGTCAAACAAGACCACTGGGATTAGTTCATTTTATAGAGCTTCCAAACCTGTCACTTGACAGCAAAGGTCTGATTCTCAGGGATTCATTGGTATGCAAAGAAGCTTGTTTTCAGTTTGCACCAGGCTCTTCTCCAGAACCATGCATGCTCCATCTGTGCTGATAACACAGTGTTCTTTGGCACTGCAAACTGGAGGAAGCCAGAAAGTGTATTCATTTCATTACCCCAGACATTATGTGAATGACAAAGCGCTTTTTATTATACGCTGCTGTCAGTTCAGTGCCACCTGTAAGACTTTCTCTTCTCCTTCCTTTATTTTTACAAACAGGCTGTCACTTCAGAAATTTGAAGGCATCAGGCTTGAGGACCTGCATGCCGCATCAATCTGTCATAATGACCTTACTAAATATTAATTTGTGGTATCTCGCTTTAATCAATATGAACAGCACTCTGAATTGCTTGAGGAGTGCACGTCGACCTGCCTGCGTCTTTAAAGGATTCTAGCAGAAGACTCCTTTTGGGAGCACAGACTGGGATTAATAAAAATGACTGATCTATAACAGATTCTCAGGGCTGTTTAGCTGTGTCACAGTCAGCCTGGATAAACGGCAACCAGCTTTAGCCACTGACCATAGGAAGAATGATGTGATGTCGCTCAGAGAGTCCGGATTAAATGCATCCAATAGCTTATTTTGCAGTGTTGGACTACACGATGGAGCTCGGGCGTGCAGGTCTGGCAAGCAAGTTTTCCTCTTTGCCATTAGTGGTATCCAAATTAAATAGACTCAGGTTGCCAGTGGTTCAGTAGCAGCTGGAAGAGTTTACTGGGGATTCCAGCATCTGCTTTCAGTTATTTTTGTTTTAAATTAGAAACACTGACTGTCGTGCCCCAAATGCCTGTGTTTGTTCAAAGTACGAAGAATACGGTGGTACCTAAATGAGGCAAAGTACTGGACAAGGGATAAATAGAGGAAAAACTCAAGGGTCGAGCAGGTGCCCTTTTCTGATGATTTGTTGAAAGTGATCCTGCCTGTGCTCTTCATCTCTCCCTCCTCAGAGAAGAATAAAGAGGGTTTCTTTTTTCATATACAGTGGTACCACGACTTTAAAATGACTGATTAATCTTTACTCCTTTGTCTCTGAGTACATTTTTATATGAAAGACCCTCTCCGAATCATAAAACCCTCCTGTTACTTTTCTGTATTTGAAAATGTTGGGTAAGATTTCAAAGTCTTTTAAGCTTCCTATCGCTGACCGCCAGCTTCACGGTCTGAAAGGCCCAAGGTGCAACAGAAACTACTCCAGATGGCAACGAGGGACGTAGCAGCACGCTGCCTTATTTTCAGAGTGTTGCCTATGAAATTGGAGAGAGTACGGTGGAAGTCAAGAGAGATGAGAAAGCTGACACGTGTTTCTGGCTTCTAATAGTAAGAAGGCACACATCGACGTGTTGAACGCAAACATCCAGTGGAAGGAGGGCTCAGTGAATGCATACACGGTTCTGCTAACGAGCTCACACAACGTTCCTCCTAACTTGCCTTGTGCTGTGGCGATCTGTTGTGCAGCAGGAACCTTGTTGCCGCGTAAGGGAGGCGTTTGGTGAGGAAAGCACCCATTGTATTTTGAGGGCAAAGGATCAATTAATCCAATACCTCATTCTGAATGGAGAGCCAGAGTGAAGACTGCCAGTGTTAAGAGCATCTCCTGTCCCCTGTCGGGAGGCTTAGCTCTCAGAATGTCTTAGGGACCAGTTCCCGTTTCATCGGTGATCTGTGTTGTAGCTCTGATGAGACTTGGTTCATCCAAGCTGTCGGCACAGATTTCATCCAGACTACTGCAGAGGGCAGCGTACGTGCACTCCCTTGGTCACGGTGAATCGTGGAATCGCAGGATGTCTAGAGATGGAAGGGAGCCCAAAGATCATCCAGTTCCAACCTCCTGCATGGGCAGGGACACCTTCACTAGAGCAGGTTACTCAGGGCCCCATCCAACCTGACCTTGAATGCTGCCAGGGATGGAGCTGCCACAGCTTCTCTAGGGAAACCTGTTCCAGTGTCTGCTACCCTCAAACTGAAGAACTTCTTCCTGATCTCCAAGCTAAATGTCTCCTGTGTCAGTTTAAAACCATTACCCCTTCCTTGCCGTCTCATCCTCTGCCCTTGTAAAAAGTCTTTCCCCAGCTTTCCTGTAGCTGCCTTCAGGTACTAGAAGGTCGCTGTGAGGTCTCTCCGGAGCCTTTGCTTCCTCAGGCCGAACAACCTTAGCTCCCTCAGCTTGTCTTTGTAAGAGAGGAGCTGCAGCTCTCCGATCACTGCTAAGGACTTGGAGCTCATACTGATGAGTTGGGGTTTTATTTCTGAGGCCTCCTGGTGCGAACACAACCAGACAGTACATGTTCCACAATTAAACTTTCAGCTGCCTCTGCCTTTCAAACCCATGACTCTGAATTCCGTGTTCTTTGCTATGCAGCAAAGGGCAATGTGGCAGTGGGCAGCGCTCACGGGAAAGCAGAGTGTCTCCTCCTAACCCATGTTAGGGAACTGGACTGTTTTCATAAGCTGCAGCTCCCTTACGGTCAGGTTTGCGTAAGATTTGGAGCTGCTCCATCAGAAGCTGTTCAATAAACGTGCGAGGTTGTTTTTATATGCACAGAATTGCCTCTGCTGGCGCCCTGGCTGCTACGTGAACAAGCAGTGTGGAAACCAGTGGAATGATTTCTGAAATCATGGCTGAAATTGCAGTTCATAGGCTGGCCTGGGATATTTGAAACAGAGGGGAAAAAATGGAGCAGGACCTGTCAGACGTATGGGGTGGTGGGGCACAGAATGGTGTAGGGCAGCTCTCAACCCAACAGTGAAAAAACATAGAATCAGAATAGAATTAGGGATTGGAAGGGACCTCCAAAGTTCATCCAGTCCAATCCTCCTGCCACAGCAGGGTCACCCAGACCAAGTTGCACAGGAACACAGCCAGGTGGGGCTGGAACGTCTGCAGAGAAGGAGACTCCACAACCGCCCTGGGCAGCCTGGTCCAGTGCTCCGGGACCCTCCCTGGGAAGAAGGTTCTGTTGATACTGATATGGAACCTCCTCTGTTCCAGCTGGCACCCAGTGCCCCTTGTCCTATCCCCAGATGCCCTTGAGCAGAGCCTGGCTCCATCCTCCAGACACCCACCCCTCACAGATTTAGAGACATGAATGAGGTCCCCCCTCAGTCTCCTCTTCTCCAGGCTAAGGAGACCCAGCTCCCTCAGCCTTTCCCCATTAGGCAGCTGTTCTACTTCCTCCAACATCTCTTGGTGGCTCCTACAGTGCAATTCCAGGGGATTGATTGGGGTTGGTAGCAGGGCCAAATTTGATTTATTTCCCCCCCACTCCAAGAGACGATGAAATATTTCAGCTGTACCTTCTGTTTATTACTTTTATGGGACTCGCTTTGGAATTCAGATGCTTCTTATTTTCCTCCCAAAGCTCAAGAACAAATTCCCTGTAACTGCATGTGTTGTTTGAGTGTCGAGGAGGATGGTGGTTCTGAAGCAGTTATTACATTACACGGTGCTTTAGTAAAAGAAATCCCCATAGCTTTCGGTAGGTTCTGATTCGCTGGCAGTTCTTTATTTCATCACTTGAGTAGAAAGGTTTTATTCTCAAAAAACAAACAAACAGAAAGAAAATGTGAGCAGAGAAGCAGCTGGCAAGCTCAGAGCAGGAGAGAAGGAGAAGCAAAGGCACTTTTCCCTAAGACAGTATTGAATATTGGGGGTGATGGTTACCGAGTAACAACGGTGGTAGAAAACGTTGTCCAACTTGTATTTTAAAATGAGATTTAAATAATTGATATAACGAGGGAGAATATTCAGTTACAGAAATAATTGCTTGGCACAGCCTCTGGAACAGAATTACTTGGTCCCAGTAAAAGGGCTGCACCTTTAATCAGGCACCCTAATTTGATTTTGCGACTGTGCCTGTCGTTTGTCTGACAAGCAGGGTAACAAATGAATTGTGAATTGTATGAATTGATCAACACATCGGCTGGGTCAGCTGCTGCAGGTCTGCAGTCAACTGCTGACTGCTACAAACACGTAGCATTGACAACAGCAGAAGGCTGAGCACCCACAGTTGTGTCACAAGAAGTGTGGCCAGCCCATCAACAGAGGGGATTCTGCCCTCTGCTCTGCCCTGCTCAGACCTCACCTGGAGTCCCGTATCCACGTGTGGAGCCCCCAGCCCAAGAAGGATGTGGAGCCATGAGGAGCCCCCTCTCATCTGGGCACAGGCTGAGAGAGTTGGGGCTGTTCAGCCTCAAGAGAATCTTCTGGTTTTGAGCATCTTCCTGTGTTTGTGTGTGCCTTTCTGTTTAATTAAAGGTGTGAAAACATCAATTGCCATAGAGATCTTCTTACGTGAAAGGGATTTTTAATCTTCCACTAAAAAAAAAGTACAGAAAATGCCTTTTTAACACTAAATACGAAAACAGAATGTATAAAGAGGATTTAATAATTGATAAGAGGCATCGAGTCTCTTGGTATTAACTGATGGTAGGAGGGAGTTACTGCTTCTGTGTTCATGTGAGTGACTATGTAATGATCGCATTCGGTGTGTGGTGGTTCCCGGAGGCCACACTGCTTTACGATTCCCCTTCTTCACACCCCTTCTCCTTCTGATCCTTTCCTAGATGCAAAAACCTGCAATGAAGTTGACCTGGAAAACTCTGTAGATTGGGAAGTGAAGACAATTACGAGTGCTTTGAAGCAGTATCTGCGGTAAGCCTGCCTGCCCCTTACTTGTTTATCTTTTAGGCTAGGAATTCTTCATTCAAATTCTCCCGTGCTTTGTGTTAAGCTGCGTTACTTCCTTTCCCTGTGTTTTGGAATAGAGATTCATTTCGTGCAGATGTCGTGTTTGTTACTTGTCTTAGAATCATAGAATCATGGAACCACAGAATCACAGAATCATTCAGGTTGGAAAAAGACCCTTTGGATCATCCAGTCCAACCATTAACCGTACTCTACAAGTTCATCCCTAAGCTGTATCCCCTAACACCACAGCTAAGTGACTCTTGAACACATCCAGAGATGGAGACTCAACCACCTTCCTGGGCAGCNGGTTGTGGAGTCTCCTTCTCTGGAGACGTTCCAGACCTGCCTGGCTGTGTTGATGTGCAACTTGGTCTGGGTGATCCTGCTGTGGCAGGAGGATTGGACTGGATGATCTTTCAAGGTCCTTTCCAATCCCTAATGATTCTATGATAATACTGAGTTTCACATTCACATTGGGAATCCTTGAACTCAGGGGCCACTGTAACAGTGGTTGTCCCCAGGGCAAGTGTTATAATACTGAGTGTTAAAAGGGTTTCCTGCTTAGAGTACGTACAGAGAGACCAGAGCAGAGCTGAACTGATGACGTTGTCTTCGTTTTACAGAAGCCTTCCAGAGCCGCTGATGACGTATGAGTTGCACGGAGAATTCATCGTTCCTGCCAGTAAATATATGACTGTAGTTCAAATAGCAGTCTTTTCTTATAGTCCAGTTGTAGCCTTACTAGCCCACTGGCAATGCAATTTTAGAAAAATTCCCCAACCTGGTAAAAATAGAGCAGTAAGAAAGACTAAATGTTTTAAACTGACCTGGTTTTTACCCGGTGTTGAGCTCTAGGATGTGTCAGGTTTATTCTCTTTACGGATAAGCTTGTGACACACTTAGCACGGCGCTCCTTCTACTTTTATGGAAACACTTCTGGATAGATGTTGTAAACATCAGTCCTTACTCTCTTAATTACATCATGATAAGCAGCTACTTAGATTGGCTGGGATTTTTCCCTTCCATGTATAAAGAGTATAAAGCTTAGTAAGAAAAAAGACACTAATTCAGGCTCATTTGAATCCTTAAAGCACAGCTGCCTGACCCTTATTTTCAGTGCCTCGTTAGGTCTGCATCCAGGCTGGCTTTAACGCTCCTCATATATTAATAGAAGAAAGAGCAGGCCAGATTACACTGTGGCAATTCAAATAGAGACTTGGAGAAGACACAACAGCATTTGCAGTTCAGCTGGTACGGTATCTAATGTACATGGAATTTTTTTGGAAGAGGATGGAGGGAAACTGTGGAAGAAACTGGTTGGCAGAGTATCAGACAGATATTTAGCTGGTGTTCTTTCCAGCCTGTAGCGCTTCTGGCAGACCGTGGAAAGCAAAATTAAAATAAACTCTGAGACAATTGCTTTATCTCCTTTGGATTGCTGTCATGACTTTACGGGATTGCCGACTGTGTTCACTCGTGGGCCCTGATTCCAAAGGAGAATCAGCCTATGAAATTCATTGCCAAAGCTCACTTCAGAGACCAAGTGCTTAAAGAAAACCCTGCACTGTTGCTTACCCGGGTGCTCAGTCTGCCCGTGTGTACTGGAAAGAGTTAAAATCCTTTCTTTACCTCTGAAATGTTGCCAGTGATTTCTCAGTTTCTTGTCTTTTCTCTGTTTTAGTCCCTTTCAGTAAAGGAATTCAGTTGAAGTGACCTGTTTTCATGAGTTCAGCATCCATAAGTAGTAAATCTTTTTTAGAGGGGTTAATTCCATGTAGTGGGGAGGGAAAGGTAAGCAATACTGCAGACCCCAGCTACTACATACTTTAGAGTAGGTAGTCAGTGTTGTTTCCTGTGTTGGCTATAGAGAAAACCCAGTGACACCCAGAATAGTAAGGGCTGTCCTCTTCTCTGCTACTGCTTAGGAGGAATTCCTTTACTTAGGAGGGATTTCTTTCCTGAAAGGGCTGTCAGGCACTGGAACAGCTGCTCAGGGAGGGGTTGAGTCCCCATCCCTGGAAGTGTTGAAGAGAAGGGTAGATGTTGCATTGAGGAACAGGGTTTAGTGGTGCTGATAGGGCTGGGGAAAGGTTGGTCTGGATGATCTTGAAGGTCTCTTCCAGCTGAAGATGATGTTCTATGATTCTACTGAGGAGAAGTCAAAATGTAGATGTTCTCTCTTCAATTTTCTTCTCTTAATGCGTTGTAGATGCATTTGAAATCCTTGTTGATTGAAACTATGTAAGTCGTGGTTGTGTCTTGAGATGAAGTTGCTTAGCCATTCTTTAATTAGAGTTTGTGATTTCCCATATATGTAAAGTAGTCTTGCTTTGAAGGCATCGTATGTTTTCCTGGCTGTCTGAATTTTGATTAGCTGACTAGAAGAGAAATGTTTTGCATTTTGGTAACCTTTTTTCTTGCAATCTGTGCAGGGGTGTTCACTGTAAAAGGGTATAAAAAAAAAAGCCAACCCTAAAATCTGTAGCAATATGCAAAGGAAAAGAGAAGAAAAATCTGTAGCAATGCACACTTGAGAAACATGCTGGTATTTTCTGTGAAACCCACTTACCAGGCCAAGTTGCCTTGAAGTGAAGTGGGACCTGATAAATGCTCCTAGTGTCAACACTTCTTTGCATTCAGTAGGTTGTAAATTTTCTCTTTAGGTAACTTGTGCTAAGTATTACGATGGACAGGGGAAGCAGTTCCCCTTCTCTCATTGTAACTACTACTGAGATGCAATTCTGTCAGTTAATACAACTCTGACAAATAGGAAGAGGGTTTCTTTAAGCTTTTAGGGATTTCTCTTTTGCAGTCTGTACCAGAGAAACCTGTGGGGGCAGAATTATTCAATGCAACACTCAACACACAGAAATGAAAAGCTCCGTGTTTAGTTTTAGAATCATAGAATTGTCATGCCTCCAGGATCACCAAGTCCAGCCCTCATCCCAGCATCTCCCCAACCCCTAGACCATGGCCTCAACTGTTAGATCTACTCTAGGGTGCCAGGGATGGCGACTCTACCACCTCCCTGGGCAGCCTGCTCCAGTGCCTGACTACTCTCTCAGTAAAGAACTTCTTCCTAAGATCTAATCTAAACCTCCCCTGATGCAGCCTGAGGCTGTTTCCCCTCATCCTATCATTAGTAATTTGTGAGAAGAGACCAGCAGCAGCCTCACTACAACCTCCTTTTAGGTAATAGCAGAGAGCAGTAAGGTCTCCTCTCAGCCTCTTCTTCTCTAAACTAAACAAGCCCAGTTCCCTCAGCCACTCCTCATAGGGCCTGTTTTCCAGACTGTACTGTACTAGAGACAAAAACTCATTGTGAACCAGAGCCCCTTACTGCAGGAATCTCACTTGGGGTTGTTTTTGCCTGATTATTCTGCTGTGTCTTCAAGGGTCATTAAATGTTCTCTTTCTGAGGGCACAAATCGTATGCAGGCACTGCCTTGCACAGTTTCCAGTGCCAGGTAGTGTAAATGCAGTATCATTAGCTGCACAGTACCAACAGCCCTGAATTCTGATGATGAGGACAGTCAGTTAGTGATGCTAAAATGTAAAGGAGCTCCACAGCTCTGCTCTGGGCACACAGTCACATCACTCCTCACCTTGCAGTACATTCCTGAGCGGATAAGTTGAAGCCTGCAAAACAATAGCTACATCTGTCAGTCTTTAAAAATAGCTGCACGAAAGCACCCGTCTGCAGGTGTGTTGAGAGGCAAGTTCACGAGGCAGGCAGAGAAGCCGATCGTTCTAGAGCATCTTTACTTGTGAAAGCAAAGCCCATATGTTCAGTAGCACTGTGTTGGGAGATACAGAGGTGGTGAAGCAGTGCGTGCAGTATGTTTCCGTGCAGGGGTGGGAGAAGCTTTGTGTTTCTGTGGGTTTGATTTTCTTTCGATGTTTTTCTCTGTCCCATAGAAAGTGGGAGTCCTGAATCTCGAGTTAACGCCGTTCACTTCTTGGTCCATAAACTCCCGGAGAAGAACAAAGAGATGCTGGACATTCTGGTGAAGCATTTAGCAAAGTAAGCGCCGCAGCCCTCTTTCCTGCCTTGCCAACATTCTTGCCCTCGCCTTTGTCTGACTACAAAGAGCTTTAGTGCAGGGAGGCTGGAGCTGCAGCCCATCTCGACGTTTGACTCACGCCGTGTGTGTTTTGGTGGGAGAAGCAGAACTCGAAGCTGTTAATGAAGCCGTGCGAGTATTTACTTTAGCAGCCCTGCCAGCAGCTGAGGGTTTGATTGAAGTGAGAAAGGGAACATTATACTTTATTTTTGCAAATTCTGGCAAAGGCAGTAGTGGAGATCTGTTAGCGAATTTAAGTTGGTTTCACACTTGCTCTGGTCCAAGGCTTAAGTGCATTTTATATATTTAAGTTTGCTAAGAGACTGCTTTTGTCGTTAAACCGCCAGTGGAAGAATAGCTCTTCTGTTTTCCAGGGTTCAGGAAAACTTCATCTGAAGAAACTTTGCACCAAATAAACTTCTAAAACACAGATTAAGGCAACGCAGTGTTTTCGTTTGCAGCCTGCAGTTTCCAGCAGTACTGGGAATTTTTCATAAGCCCTTTCCTGTTTTTTCCTTCAATTCTTTTCCAAAAGTGTCGCGAAGCACGCGAAGAGGAATCTAATGACCGTGGCAAATCTAGGAGTGGTGTTTGGACCGACCTTGATGAGGCCACAGGAGGAAACAGTGGCAGCCATCATGGACCTGAAGTTCCAGAATATCGTGGTGGAAATCTTGATAGAAAATCATGAGAAGGTAAAAGCTTTGCTCTGTCTCTGTGTTTCTAAACCAGTCTGCTAGGTTTAGTGGGTAGCGTGGGGTTGGTCACAGTGACCCCACACAGTGCTACAGGCTTGCAGCAGTGTGGCTGGAAAGGACTTGTGGGTTCTCATTACCAAGCGGCTGAATAGGAGCCAGCAGGGTGCCCAGGTGGCCAAGAAGGCCAACAGCATCCTGGCTTGTATTAGAAACTGTGTGACTAGCAGAAGGAAGGAAGTGATTGTCCCCCTATGCTCAGCACTAGTAAGGCCACAGCTTGGGTACTGTGTCCGGTTTTGGGCACCTCAGTACAAGAGAGACATCGAGGGGCTGGAGAGAGTGCAGAGTTGGGCAGTGAAGCTGGTGAAGGGTCTGGAGAAGAGATCTTACGAAGAGTGACTGAAGGAGCTGGAGCTGTTTAGTTTGAGGAAGAGGAGGCTGAGGGGAGACCTCCTCACTCTCTACAACTACCTGAAAGAACATTGTAGAGAGGTTGGTGCTGGGCTTTCTCACAGATCATCAGCGACAGAACCAGAGGGAAGGGCTTGAAGCTGCAATGTGGTAGAGTTAGACTGGACGTCAGGAAAAAGTTCTTCATGGAAAGAGTGGAATGGTCTGCCCCGGGAGGGGGTTGAGTCTCCATCTGTAGATGTCTTCAAGAGTCAGTTAGGGATAGAGTTTAAGGGTGAACTTATAGAGTAGGGTTAATGGTTGGACTGGATGATCCAAAGGGTCTTTTCCAACCTGAATGATTCTGTGATTCTGTGAGTTAAGTGAGCTTAACTCTCAAGAACGTGACGTATATGCCATGTGCTGCTGGCTCTTCACACTCCTGTTCATGGGGCAACTGACATTTCATCAGGCATCTTTCCTGCCCACAAGGGTGCTGCTCTCTGTACAGTATACAAATCAGTTTCATGATGATGTTTGTGTGGGTTTTTTCTGAGCAAAAGCGATACAAGCTTGGAAAAGAGAAAGCCAGTCTGTACCTTTTCCAGTGAGCTTATCCCAGGGTCTGAATTGTTCTAGGGCTTCATTTTTCTCAGAGTTCACAGAGTAAAACAAAAACTTAGCTATATAATGAATTCCATGGGTAAAACCATTGTGGGAGAGGCAGGTATTAACCTTTCCCGTGTTTTCAGCTGAATTGGTGTTATTTTAAGCCTTTGTGTTTGAGGCAATACTGAAAATAGAAGTTGTTGCTGCTGTTGTGGCAGCTGCCAGTTACTAAGGTGCTGAGCATGTACACGATACCGTCCAAGATACCATGGCGGGTAATCTGCAATACTCATTTTTTCTTCTTAATTTTTGTTCTAAAAGAGTCCTGCACTGGTTTCATTGTCTGGAACTGGAAGTTTGAGGTCCTGTGCTTGTAGTGGAAGGATGAGCAGCATCTCCCTCTGTCTTACTGTCCAAACTAGTGCTTTGAAAAAGCTGCAGGATGTGTTTTCTCCTCTCTTCTTTCTGAAGCACTCTGAGCCCTGAAGTGGTATTCTTCACACAGGTTAACAGTGTTGGAGCTGGCTGTCTATGTCAGGTCTCACCTACTCGAAATATTATCTGTCTTGGGTTCTTTTCTGACGTTGTAATTGCACTGCCTCCCTGAGAGACACGGGCTGGGCAGCCTTTCTTTTGGCATCGCAGTATCCACACGGTGGGTCTGGTTAGCTCAGTTGTCTAGGGCTGCAGTGCTGCTCTGAGCAGATGCTGTTCTGCAGGAGCAATACTGTGCTGGAGGTGTGGCTCAAACAGAGGAATATTCCAAGGGTTGCAAGCAGTTCCTTTTGGACCTTATAAACGAGGGTAGCCGTGCAGGAAGCTCATGATTTCTAAGTGATTGTGGGGACCACACAAATTTAAGAGAGCAGAGAAAGAAAGAGCGAGCTGAACCCAGGTTGTTTTAAGAACATACTGAGGTTGAGTTCCGCTTATTCAAATTACTAGGTCGCTACAGATTAGCACCATTCTATTCTTACACCAGCTCAGTCACGTGTCTTTAAAAACTGGACATCAGTGTCACGCGTGAAACATCAGTTGTAGGGGCCTTTTGTGCTCTTCCGAACGTGCAGAGAAGTGGGAAATGCAAAGTTCATCAAGAAATGCACTGCACCAGATTCCAGGAGTCCTTGGTTCCATGCCTCCTTTAGAACTGGAAGGCTATAATTTTTATAAGGGATTTCGATCATTTCACTGTAATTTCTAACAGGGAACTTGCCATCAGTGGTGTCCCTGTAGCAACCTCTCCCACGCTAGAGCTGCTTCCTAGATGGAAGGAAGCGCCAGGCGTGACCTCTGTGTATTTATAGCGGAGGCGATGGTGTGTTAAAGGCATTACAGCGATTTTATAGTTGAATATGTTGCTTTTACAAGTGAGCCGTCTTCATTTAGAGCAGACCAAGGACCTACTCTGAACGGCAGGCAGCTTTATTGTCAGCCAAATGCTTATTGTATATTGTTGTTTATTAAATAAAATCTTATTAGTCAAATAGTCTGTGAAATCCTGCAAGGACTCTGGGGAGGGGAATATTTGTTGCAGTCCTGAAGGGTTTCAAAAGTCAGTTCTCGTGCAGAAGCTGTTTGATGTTAGGATTGCACTGCAGTGCAGCTTTCAATGCTAAGGGAAGTAGTGAGTTTGCAAACCTGCCCTTTCCTCTATTGGCTAACCTGACCTGAGTGCCATCCTCTGTGATCCCTGCTAATGGATAACAGTGCAGTGTGAGCGTGTGGTTCTGTACACAGAATCATAGAGGGTCCAAAGGTCGTCTGATCCAACCCTCCTACAACAAGCAGGGACAGCTCTCACCAGACCAGAGTGCCCAGAGCCCCCTCCAGCCTGACCTTGAATGGCTCCAGGGATGGGACCTCCACCACCTCTCTGGGCAGCCTGTTCCAGGGATCCCCCACCCTCGGAGTCAAGAACTTTTTCCTCCTGTCCAGGCTCTTTTCCAGCTTCAAACCATGACCCCTCATCCTATCGTTCCCTGCTCTTAGGAACAAGTTTCCCCCAGCCTTCTGACAGGCCCTTTTAGGGGCTATAGGCGGCAATAAGGCCGATGAGGTTGGTTTTTACTTTCACTGGGTAGTTGTTTATATTTCAGTTCCTATTTGGTTCCTAACTGGCTGACGTGTGAATATCCCCGTGTGCATTTCGGTGCCTGCGTGCCCCTCTATGTGTGTTTGTTACCGGGGAAGGGGCGATTGTTTATCTGCTGCATATTTGGCCATGGGTGTTAATTTTGCTGACGTAGGTTTCTAAGTGCTGCCTTTTATCTTCCCAGGACTTCTCACGCTCCTTGCGAGAGAAAATCCACGCGAACATTCTCCTCCTGCATTATTTTCCATGTAGCAGCCAGGAGGATGTTGTGCTTTAGAAAGCTGAGCAGATAGATTGCCCAGTTCACCTTCTCAATGGAAGCCTTTTTCTTTACTCATTATTTTAAGTATTTCCTATAACTAACCTAGACACTAAAAGCTCTGCGTGTGGCTGTGTTAGGGAAGGACAGCATGCTAAAAATACTCTCCCTGGTGTGAGTTACAGCAGGTGAGCACAGGAGAGAAGGTGAATCTGCTCTTCCTGCTGGTGCAGCAGGCAAGTGCATAGCTATTTCAAGCCTAGTGCACGGCTAACTCGTTTCCTTCAAATCAGGAGGTGGGTTGTTGGTAGGAATGAATGGGCTGCTCTCAGGAGTGTTCTCATGAATTGTTAAAAGGTGGAGCGAGACGCGATACGGTGGGAGCTGCAGTATTTGTATCAGGACTGCTGCTTTTAGAAAGGCTGAGTCAACAAACTCATCGTTTGCAAGCGATCGGAGGACACGTGTTTCTAACCTTGGTGTGGTTTCCTCTCTCCCTTCCTCCTCTCACAGCTGTCCTCCAGATCCTAACGGCAGCTTTTGCAGGCTGCGTTCACTTTCTTCATTACAGCTCAAGTGGGATCTACACGGTTCAGGGGAACGAGGCCAAACAAGCAGGGTCTGCACTTGCATCAAGTATCCCTGAAAATTCCCCCCATTCTCTGGTCTCATAGTTTGCAGTTAGTGCAGAGCTCCAGTTCCTTTAGTTTTGCTCCAAGAGGAGCAGAGAGCAGAGGTTCCAGGTTTAGCGTGAGGTTGAGGCGGACTGTGTCCACACATCCTTAGAAGTGTTTCACTTGGTTCTGGGTAGTCAGTCTGCTGGACAGATGGCCTCAGCAAATGGTATCTGTGCAGTGGGGAAAAGGCTGTCCTGGGTGGAATTCTTTATTTGTTTGTTTCCAGGGGTCTGTGGTTTGGTTCCCAGCCAAGGATGTTTCTAGGCTTAACTTACACCCATTTACTTTCCAGGCTGCATCCTCTGTTGCACTGAAACTAGTCAGAGGGAGCCAGGCAGCATCAGGAGCATTTTTGATGCTTTCAGCTCGATGGCTCTCTAGAGGTTTAGCTTCAGGAGTCTTTCAGCTCTTGATGTGTTTGGCTTTTTGTCTTCCCTTAAATATACTGACAGTGAATATTGTGTAAAGATGCTGTGTGGTTTGTAGTGAAGTTGATAGAATCATAGGGTTGGAAGGAACCTTAAAGATCATCCACTTCCAACTCCCCTGCACAGGCAGGGACACCTTCACCAGAGCAGGTTACTCAGGGCCCTGTCCAACCTGGCCTTAGAAGTTCACAGTGGGAACCATGAGGAAGTAACAGTTTCAGAATTCTAATTAATTTGTAATGAAGGGTTTTGTAAACATCTTTCAGAAAGCTTTAATATTGTTTTAGAAAATCAACTGCATCCCATTTTATGTCCCCAGAATATTAGATATTACTTTAGAAATAGTTAAATGTAGTACATTTTATGCCTCAAACATTCTAGAGAGCTGGGGCTGTTCAGCCTGTAGAAGAGAAAGCTTCGTGGGGTCCTTATAGTGACCTTCCAGATACTGAAGGGGTCTGCCAGAAGGCTGAGGAAAGATTCTTGGTTTTGTAGAGGTTGCTGGATCTAATGTGAATGAGGTTGTATTTACATTGAAATGAAGTTAAGTCCAGGAAACTCTGTGGCATCGATAAGCTTTTCTTGCACTAGTCTGCTAGCTGCCAATGTATAAAACATTCTTTGATCAGGGTCTGTTAGAGCCAATCGTCATGGAAATGCAAGTACCACAGCCATCAAATGTCTGATCATAGAGTCACAGAATCATTAGGGATCAGAAGGGACCTGGAAAGATCATCCAGTCCAATCCCCCTGCTACAGCAGGATCACCCAGACCAAGTCGCACAGGAACACAGCCAGGTGGGTCTGGAACATCTCCAGAGAAGGAGACTCCACAGTCCCCCTGGGCAGCCTGTTCCAGTGCTCCGGTAGCCTCCCTGGGAAGAAGTTCCTGCTGAGATTGATAGGGAACCTCCTCTGTTCCAGCTGGCACCCATTGCCATCAGCCTCCTCTTCTACGAGCTAATCTGGTCTGGGTGCGTTCTGCTGTTCAGTAAACACCAGTGGAAGTGTCTGTGTGTGCTTCCTTTCCTTACCAACTGCAGATCAAGTAGACGTCGAAGGCAAATTGTCCAAATAAAAACCTATGCTGATTCTTCTCTTGAGAAATACTGTCCTCTGAAGCGTGTGACTGTAGGAGTGGGAGCTGTAGCAATCACATTTCAAAGACTTCAGAGTGACCTTGCAGGTTCTAGCCTCCTTTGCATTGGATACTGACTCCAGGTCCTCTGATCTGTGTTCATTTACTCAGAGGATATAGATATGTGTGGCAGGTGTTCTCAGATCGAGTGGGGGGTTTCTCTTGTAACAAAGCCATGGCACAGCTTTAAGCTGTAAATGATTTCTTTATAAGTTTATCCTCATTAGCTTTATTACTGAGCCTCCATTTTTTTTCCTCCCTTCTTTTTCATCCCACTGTGTCCTTGCCGTTTGCCTCCCACTGATTTGTAGAGGAAATTTTAATTACCCCAGTGATACAAAGCAGACAGGGATGACCCAATGTCTGGGTCTTTTTCTGAAGTGATTCCTGGCAAACATACTGAAATTCATTAATTAGTTCTGCTTGAGACCAGAAAGAACAGATCAGTATTCTCTTGCAGCAGCAGAATCTAATCTCCATTTGCATGTACAATTATACATCTAGTCATAAACTCGGAGTATAGGCCAAGCTAAATCCTCCCAGTCGTGAGGCTTTCTGAGTTTCTAAAATCAGCTCGAAGATTTAGAGTCCAACGCTGTTGTTGCACATTAAGGGGAATCTGGCACAGTCCTTGGGCTGCTGCCCCGAGGATCTGCTGGTAGGATACAGTGTGAGAATATGTTGAATCTGGCTCATTGCTCTCCAGAAATACTTCTACAGGTTTAGCAACTGCGATGGTTGTCTGCTGGGTGATCTTGGACTCGCTGCTCTAGGCAGAGCTGTTATTAGTGGTGTATAGAGAGATGATTTGTGGTTTGTTTAGCCTTGTCAAGTATGTGTTTTGTGCTGCTGCAGAGAGAGAAATAGGTCAGACATACCAGTGTTTTAATTCGCTCGCCAAGAGGCTCATCTTTTCTGCTGTAACTCTTACACGGCAGGCTCGACGCCTGATCGACTGCCTAAGTCAGCATGCACTTCTCAGTTCTGCTTTCACGTGAGGTCAGGTCTAAGTAGCTCTTGAAGCTGGGCTGCACTGTCTAACAGTCAGGCTTGGTGTTTGTTGCTCGATAGAATTTTGTGTGTAATGGGTGTTAGCCTCCTCTGTGCCAATTGTTTGGTTTCAGACTTTGCCCCCAAGAAGGTCAGGACATCAGGGCTTTAGAGAATGAAGTGGTAGAGAACCGATAGTCTCTACATCAAATTCAGGTTGGCCACAGTCTCTGTGCAGCACTGAGGGACAGTAAAGTCCTTCCACTTTCAGATTGGTTCAGTACATTTTCATTGCTTCATGAGTACAGTCATGCAGGTAATGCAATGAGTGAGCTTCACTCTTGTCTTTACACAGGCATTAGTCTAAACTGTGGGAACTGCTGCAGGCCACAAGTGATGGTGATAGATCAGAGAGCTTCTGTTACATACTGTGTTCCAATCCTGCTTTTCCATGGGAGCACTTCCATCTGATTTGATATTGCATCATAGAGTCATTGAGGTTGGAAGAGACCTCCGGGATAGTCAAGTGCAGTCATCAACTCAGCCTCACCCCAGTACGCTCCATCCCCCAGGGCCACATCCTGGAGGTTTGTGAACCTCTCCAGGGACGGCAACTCCATCCCCCCCTGGGCAGCCTGTTCCAACCCCTGACCACTCTGGCAGGGAAGAAATTCTTCTGGATGTCTAATCTAACCCTCCCCTGGCACAGCTTGAGGCCATTTCCTCTTGGGAGAAGAGACCAACCCCCACCTCTCTCCAGCCTCCTGTCAGGTAGCTGTAAAGAGCAGTAAGGTCTCCCCTCAGCCTCCTTTTCTCCAGACTAAACAACCCCAGTTCCCTCAGCTGCTCCTCATCAGACCTGTTCTCCAGGCTCTTCACCAGCACCATTGCCCTTCTCTAGTCCTGCTCCAGCACCTCAATGTCCTTCTTGTATTGAGGGGCCCAAAACTGCCCCCGGCATTTAAGATGAAGTCTCGATAGTGCCCAGTACAGGGAGACGAGTCCTGCTAGCCACGCTGCTTGCCTTGCCGTGCATCTGATAACACCAGCTTGCACTGCAGGCAGCTGTTACAAAACTCAGTCAGGTGTGCTCCCATGCTATTGTGCAACTCAGTCAAAACACAACAACGCCGCTGCCGTGTCAGGTGCTGGCATTGTTGACGATTTTAAATTCCATCTCCTGTGCGTCTGCGGTCGTGTCGCTCGCAGCAGGCACCTTCTGTCAGCTGTGAAGCATTCGTGCTCTGGTGGCACTGAAATAGTTAACACGGCTAGAAGCCAATTCGAGTGAAACCTAAGGAAATAGATGGTTCTCCTCAGAACTGAAATAAACCAGACCTCCACCCCTCGTTCCTAGGCAGACTCAGCAGAGCTGCTGGCAGTGCGCAGACAAGTATGTGTTAAGTTGTGGTGAGCAGGACTTTATTTAAGTGAAAGGTAAGAAACAGAAGCCGAGTGCTGCATGTGCACTTCGCAGGGCAGAAGATGACCTTCTGCTTTGCTGTTCAGGTGCTCACCTCTGCAAAACAGCGGCGTGAGCTCTGGTTCTGGCCCGCAACAGAGATTTCAGCTGCTGAAAAAGCAGGTCTAGGCATGGATGGGCTGTACTGGATTTTATTTTCCTACTGAAAGGGCAAAAGGAAAATACCAGAGTAGGAATGAACACAAGTACGAGCTGCTCAAAGGAGCAGGAATGACTTCAAATTGATTTCTTTGTGGCACACATGAGGGCGAGATGTTTCCTCTTGGTTTGACGTAAAACCCAGCCAGGCTGTGGTGGTGGTTCTGTGGTTCGGTTGGTTTTGGGGGGTCCAGGAGGAGTCAGTTGTTTCTTTGGTTTTTGAGAGCCTCAGAATCCTGTGATGGGTGGTTGGTGATGTTATTGCTGACGGTTACAGCCAGTCTCAGTTCGCTCTGCACAGCTACGTTCACTCTGCAGATAGGCAGGAGTTTGCATTCTCCAGTTCATGCCTAAATCTTTCAGGAATCCCCTTCTTCTCCCTGGAGACAGATGTTGAACACAAAGAAGGAAGTGTAAAGCTGATCAGAAAAACACAGGAGGGAGAGGATGGAGTTCATGGGGACCCTTGGCTTGGTCCAAGCATGGAGTGTGGAGGAGAACAGGTGGTCTCACCTCTGGGGAGGTGATCTTTGCTCCCTAGAAAACAATACACTTATCCCAGAAATGAAGCTCCCCTACCGATCTGTTGCCACAAGGAGAGGAGAGCAGAGCGAGGTAAAACAGGGAATGAGCAACTCAAGTGTCCTGTCTGCAGAAGGGCACTTGCCAACAGCCCAATGCCATGACTGGGCAGCACTGGGTTGCACTGAGCAGTGCTGTTGGTAAACATTAGTGCACAGCTCTGCCACTGGTTGAAGGTAGAGGTGATAGGCTCATCCTGACAGTGAAAGAGAGGACCCTGCTACTCCTATGTTTTGTTTGATTAGGGGAGAAATAACTATTCAGCAACTCATGATTGCCTGCTACTGGTGAGGTTATCTGTCCTGTGCTGGACTGCAGCTGTTTGGAGTCTGACTGCACTGCTTTCTTGTTGTTTCTCCTGTTTTAGAGGGGAGGGGTGTCCCCCACCAACTGGGTACTTTGCACGTTACACAGCTACTTGCAATCAGAAGTCTACTTGGATATGTCCCTTGCTCAAACCAGTATCCTGTTGTCTGTCACGGAGTGTCCTTGAGTACAGCTCTCCTTTATGGTTTTCCTTGTCGTGTCTTGCTCTTGTGACTCTCTGTTTGTTAGTTGTGCTAGTTTTAGCAGTGTATCTTGAAATACCAGTGAGACAAGATAAACCCCTCCCATGTCAGAGCTTCCCTGTAACCTGTGCGAGTCACCAAAATGTGTACCAGACAGCTTTGTTCTTCGGAAGTACTCCTGGAGAATCCCTGTTCCTCTCACCATCTTTATTTAACTTCAGTGGAGATGCGTGGAGAAGGCTGTGCAAACAAACACAGCTGCGGCGTGTGACACAGTAAACAACATGCTGAAACCTCTTGGCACGGAGCTGCTTACCAGAGAGCCCAAACGCAACGCTCAGCCCATGGGAAAGATGGCATTTGAGGTTTGGGTACTTGGGAATGTTTCAGAAGCAAATATTTATGCCTAAGAGTGCTCCGTCTTGCCATGTATTCACACGTAGGGGGGCAGTGTGGTACTGTGAGCCAAGTGCCATGGAGGTGCACGTTACATTTCATTGTTATCTATTGCATCATGTTTTAAGAAATGGCTTTGGCACTCGGAGGACAATTGGAGCTTTGTCACCGTCTGAGAGTGCTGCTGCATCTGTGCTGGGGAGAACCAGGTTGGACTGCTTCCTTCTGCTCTTTTGGCGTGCTCTCGTCGTGCCTTGTTCACAGGCATGTGGAGGTCTGGGAGCCAGTTTCCGTAGCGCTGCATGGGGAGGTTCCTGCTGCATTATTGGACCTCTGACACAGGAACATCCATTGCTTGGGAAGGAAGGTGATTCTTTCACCTCTGCACACCATCTATCAGCTTCTGCCCCGCTGTTGCCCGGTTCTTGGCCACACGATCTGCAGTTTTCATGGAGCATGGTGTTTCAGATGATTTTGTACCAGCAGTCTTGTACCAGTGAGTGCAGGAGTGATGGTGAAGTATCTAAAAGTCAGTGTATAGGGGGGTTCTTGGATCATTTATTCCTGCCTGTGTGAAGACTCAGGGTTACAGGCTGGCATAGGGTGGCGTGTAGAGGTTCTTACACAGAATCACAGCAAGTTAGGCGTTGGAAGGGACCTTGAAAAATCATCTAGTCCAACCCCCATGCTAGAGCAGGATCCCCTAGGGCAGGTCACACAGGAATGCATCCAGGCCAGTTTTGAACATCTCCAGACCAGGAGACTCTGCAACACCTCTGGGCAGCCTGTGCCAGAGCTCTGGTCACCCTCAGAGTAAGAAAGTGCTCTCTTCTGTACACTTCTAACATGATGTCCTCAGTCCCTTGCTGCAGGATGCTAATGGCATTTGTTTGAGCTGCAGAGCAGTCTGGCTTTTAGCTTCATGCTAACTTGTGCTTCATGCTAACTTGTGCTGTAGTAACACAAAGCTGTGTTACTGAGCTGTCTCTATTCATTAGTGCCCTGGTCTGGCTGCTGCGGTGCTGTCAGGTCCTGGGCTGGGCTGGATGAGCTCAGAGGGCTTTTCCAGCCTCAGTAATCCCGTGATTCTGTGACTTTTATCTGTTTGATATCTCCTGTAGGGATAGGTGGTAGTAATGTAGAGTCTCAGCATCAAACAGCACCACAGAGTGTTTCATGACATCTTCTAATGTCGCGTTGCGTTGCTGTAAGGTGTTGGACAGACACGAGGCTTTTCTTGTACAGCTGCCGGCGGGGTTTATCTGCTGGCTTGTCTTTGTTGAAATTCATATTAAGCCCCTTCCTTCAAGTGAATCTGATCACTTGTAAAAGGCTGCTGTTAAATTCGACATGGGCATACTGATAATTTTCTGGAAATTATGTGATCATTAGACTGTACCCTGTGTGTGACGGGTAAAGTAGAGATGCTATCGGATTGAGCAAAGCCGTGCTGCTGGTTAATCCAGAGATAAGTGGTGTGGTATTATGTATGGAGTGGTGACACGCTAATGGTCGTGACTCAAGAGATAAAGTGATGACAAGAAGCACAATCCTTTCATAAGTGTCCTTGTGAAGAGCATAATTAAATCTAACTGTGACTCAACGTGCAGGAGTTAACTGAAGAACTTCTCGCTTGGTACATTGCTGTGACGTTGCTCGCTCAAACTCTTCCCCTAACTCCTTCAACAGTCTGTGTTTGGGGTTGTGAACTGAAAATGTCTGATGGGTGCTCTGGCAAAATTACCAGCTCCAGACAAAGTTAGAAAGTTTTGATTATTGGTTCCTGAAGTGAGACTCCCCTGTTTTCCTCCTCTCCTGCATCGTAGCCGGCAAATATGGCCACAAGTCCTTTGTCTTTGGATGAACCGACTTACAGCTTGGTTAATACGCTGGCAGTGCTCTTCCTCATTGTCATCCTTTATTTCTTTCTTTATCTCTCTCCCTCTTTATCTCTCTCTTTATTTATTTATTTTAAAAGCCCTCGTTAACAACCAAACTTGGAGGAATGGATTTTTGGCTCCTGCCTTGCTTTGAATGAAATCCAAACCAAATGTTGTTTGATGATGGCTTACACTCGCGTTACGCAGGTTGCTCCCAGTGATAAATAATTAACACCCTTTGCGTCCTTGATTGCAGATCTTCAAAACCCTGCCTGATGCCACTTTCCCTGAGCCAATCTCCATGGCGGTGTCTCCTCCAAATGCCCCACCAAGGCAAGCAAGAAGACAAGGACAACGTATTAAGAGGCCGCTGGCTGTTTACAATCTCTGTCTCGAGCTGGATGATGGTAAGATGTTGGTAATAATTGCAGTCTTTGTAGCAGATAAGCTGCGTTCCCTGCCTTCGGTAGGTGGGTTTGGTTTGTGTTCTATCTGGATGTGCGTGTGCACGCACATGCATGCTCCTTTAATTACCTTGGAACACGTAAAGAAGTGAGGAGAGTACAGAGAAAGAAGAACCTAGGGAACACCTTCCTGTGACAGCTGTTTGAAAGTAGCACACGCTGCCTTAAGTATGCTTTTCCCCCCTCTAAAAAAGCAGCAGCTCCTGATTCTTTGGGGAAGTCGTTTTGACCTCTACTGGAGATTACACAGCCGTGTGAGAAATGGAGAGAGAACTAAAATTAAAGCCCATCTTTTATGAGAAGAGCACCACAGTTAAATTCATCTGGATTAAAGTCTCAGGTCACCGCTGCACTAGACAGTGCTAGCTCTTCACTTGAATCTGTAATACCTGGACGTAACTAGCCGTAAATACTCGTAAACTTGCCTTACTGTTGAGAGAGGAAGAAAAAAGCGCTCTTGCTTTTGCATGGAGTCTGCAGGAGCACCATGTGAGTGAGGCAAAGGGTGAGTCAGGATACATCTCGTGTATCCTGACTGCTGGCCAGAAACATAATCATTTTCCTGAAATTTCATTGCTCGAGGGTGCGTACAGCGCTGAGAAAGCAAGTCAGGGCTCATTTTCTGTTACAGATTTTCTCCACCCTATTCCTTTTCTCCCTCCTAATGCTGTCAATTGTCTTTTTACACGAAGAACCATGGGATCAGGGCACAAAGTCCAGTTATTGGCAAGTGAGTATAAATAGGAAGGTTCTGAACTCACGCACTCACTCACTGAGGAACCGTCGTTAAGTTGGTGGTCAGCAGTGCCTGCTCTCTAAGGCAAGAGCACAAATATCTGCAACAGCTGTTCAGTGCAGGGTTTAGATAGAAACTCAGGGCAGTTTGCTGTCTCCATGCTGGTTTTACAAAGAGCCTGGAAGATATTCAGCCTGCCTGCCATCAGATTCAATTCACAGGCGGGATATGGAATCTCTGTGCCTTTCTTTCCTTGCATCAGATATGAAGGTAAATGGCCTCGCTAAGGGGTGTTTGAGGTGCATCTGCTTCAAAAGCTTAAGCTGTGGGAATTTGAATAAAATGCTACTAAAATCAAAGGAAGCTCTTGAATAATAAATTTGTCTTCATTTGAAAGACAAAACGAAATTGAAGCCACTCACATAGTTATTTACATCTAATTTTCAATGTGAATCCCAGCAGGCTGCAAAAGTACCACAACTTCTCCAGTTCCACACTGCAAGGGGTGCCCTGAGGAACTGACTTCGATTCTAGCACAACAGACAGAAAGCAGTTGCTGTAAGATCCAAAAATAGCTTGACTGTAATAAACATTCCCTGTCTCCTACATACAGTCCATATTCTTTTCTAATTTGGGAATCTTAACAAAGAGAAGAATCGCAGAATCATTAAGGTTGGAAGAGATCTCCAAGATCACTAAGTCCAGTCATCAGCCCAACCCCACCCTGCCCAATAAACCAGGTTTCCAAGTGCCAGAGCTACGTGATTTTTGAACCCCTCCAGGGATGGTGACTCCACCCCCTCCCTGGGCAGCCTGTTCCATCCTCTGACCACTGTCAGGGAAGAAGTTCTTCCTGATGTCCAATCTAAATGTCCCCTGGCACAGCTTGAGGCTGCTTCCTCTTGTCCAACCTAGTGACTTAGGAGAAGAAACTGTCCCCCAGTCTCTCCAACCTCCTTTCAGGTAGCTGTAAAGAGCAATGAGGTCTCCCCTCAGCCTCCTCTTCTCTGGACTAACCAGCTCCAGTTCCTTTAGCTGCTCCCCGTCAGACCTGACCTCCAGGCCCTTCACCAGCTTCATTGCTCTTCTCTGAAGAGCAAAAAAACCCCAGAGGGGCTGGGTGTGTTACAAGGGTGGTTAGTGATGTCTCACACAGATACTTGGTGGTTGCCTGGGTGTCCTAGTGTGGTGAGTTGCAGAATGAGTTGCCATTATGCATAGGAGAAATCCGTGAAGTCCCCAGTGCTGTAGGTGAAGTCACCGTTTTAGGGTGGATGGTGGGCCTTCAAAACAAAACCAACTCTCCTAACTTCTCAAAAAATACCCTCTGCAGTGTCTCCAGCACTACTGCAGGTAGTAGCAGTCTGTTCTTGATGGAAACTGACTCTTGGTAGGTCCTGACTACATGTTAATGGCAGTGTTATTCGTGTTTAGCCAGATAGCTGTGTCAGCAAGGTAGTCAGCAGTTGGTACGTGGTTGTGTGGCCAGCGTGCAGTACATACACTGGCCATGTACTGCAGTACAGTACCTTGAGCCCAGCGCCATCGCTGGAACTCCATCTGAGGAGCTGCTCCCCGTGGGAACAGGGTGCGTAGCTCAGCCAGGCTGAGGAATTCTGTCGTCGCTGAGTAGAGCTCAGTGCCTCTGAGTATGTACTGTGGCCTTCGCTTACTTTGTTCTTTGCAAAGGGAGGGGGGGGAAGGAATAAAAGTGAGCCTGGGCTCCGTTCCATATTTACCTAGTTTCTTGGCTAACAAATGCTTGTTTTATAACTGCTCTTTGGAAGATTTTATCCTGTGTGTGTTTTTAACAGGAAATTAAACATTAAACCCCTTCCCTCCCCCCCTCTTTATTCACAATGGCATGAGTTAAGCACCAGGCATAAGCCAGAGGTTTGTATTTCCTGGATATGGCAAAATTATCATCATCTTCTTTTAAACTAAGTAGCTGATACATATTTATATGTAAATACATTTGTAGAGCAATATATCTCTAAAGCTATTGTAATGGTGTATAAATATTTTATACGCCTTGAAAGGAGAAGTGCGTTGGAAACCAAAACCTCTGGTGGGCTGGCGAGCTTGTTGTGTGCCTGTGTGTTTCTTTTAGGATTGTTATGCAAACCAGGAAATTGTTAGAAAAGCGGAAACAAGTCTTTAACAACCGGCTGCTCCAGGGAGTTAACAGGCTTCAGAATCCACTGCTTGAATTGGAAATGCGGGGTTCAGGCCAGCTTTTCTTTGTAAAGGCATGTTTACGGTTGGGAAGCTTCTTGACTGCACACAAAATATATGCAGCAACCACCCAGAAAGGGCTGTGACAGAAATATTGATAGATGCAGGAGCGGAGCAACTTGCACTGTGTGTGATAGAAATCTGTACTTGGCCTTCTAGTAATGAGCTGCGCTGGGTCCCAGCAGCACGGGTGTTTTCCTGCTGCTCGGCAGTGAGGTGAGTGCACCTATTCGCGGACGGTTCTGAGACCGTGTTTGCTACTGCAAGGATCTTCATTTCCCAAAAGGCGGGCTGAAGGCGAAGGTGATGCTGTCTGTTCTGCCCTCTGTGGTACGCCAGCTGCTGCGTGTTCATTCTGAGGTGTTTCCACATCCCAGCCTCTACAGTAGAGCTACCTTTTATGGGGAAATTGAGATTCTTTCGGATGTGGCCCTAGCCCAGAGTTTCAGCAAAGTACCCATCTGTCTGAGACTTCCATCAGGATCATTTCCAGGGTTTTCCTACCTTTTAAAACGATTATGGTTTTGATTGTTCTGGAAATGCCTTTTTTTTTTTTAAATTTCATTTTATTTTCACCCGTTTTCCTTTCAGAATGAAATTTAGAGTGTGTGAAATGGCAGTGCAGAAACTCCTGGGCTTGGAATCTCAGCTATGTATGAGCAACTTTGCATCATCACAGTATCACAGAATTACTGAGGTTGGAAAAGATCTCTAGGATCATCCAGCCCAGCCCATGACCTAACGTGACCACAGCCTAGACCAGGGCACTAAGTGCTACAGCCAGTCTGTCCTTTAACACCTCCAGGAATGGGGACTCCACCACCTCCCACATCTTTCTGTCTTTCTATGCGTCTTAGGTTGGGTGATATATTGGTGCGTTAATGTGTCATCATCAAATCAGATCGAGAGAGGTTCTTCTCCCCCTCTACTCTGCCCTGGTGAGACTGCATCTGGATTATTGTGTCCAGTTCTGGGCCCTTCAGTTCAAGAAGGACACAGAGCTGCTGGAGGGTGTCCAGCATAGAGCAACGAAGATGAAGGAAGGAGAGCAGCTCCCTGATGAGGAAAGGCTGAGGGAGCTGGGTCTCTTGAGCTTGGAGAAGAGGAGGCTGAGGGGGGACCTCATTCCTGTCTCTAAATCTGTGAGGGGTGGGTGTCAGGAGGATGGAGCCAGGCTCTTCTCAGGGTCATCTGATGATAGGACAAGGGGCACTGGGTGCCAGCTGGAACAGAGGAGGTTCCCTATCAATACCAGCAGGACCTTCTTTCCAGGGAGGGTCCTGGAGCACTGGAACAGGCTGCCCAGGGGGGTTGTGGAGTCTCCTTCTCTGAAGACGTTCCAGACCCACCTGACTGTGTTCCTGTGCGACTTGGTCTGGGTGATCCTGCTGTGGCAGGGGGGTTGGACTGGATGATCTTTCGAGGTCCCTTCCCATCCCTAATTATTCTGTGATGAATCATTTCATCCAAGGAAAGTGTGATACCAGTAATGATTGCACAGCTTCCTGCATTGTTTCCTCTCCCTCCTACTCTCATTTTTTCCTGCCCCAAACAAATTAGTAAAAACTTATCAACTGGATGAATTACTTGTTTGGAATTACTGACCAGAAATCTGGATGTTAGAGAAAGCCTGGGATTTGGAGTAAGGAGACTGTTCCTAAGGGCTGGAACAGTGCAGAGCAGCAAGGTTGCAGGTGTGAAACCTGGCCTTGAACTCTTTCTATTTCTGTATCTGCTGCCTGGAAGTATTTCTGTAACCTGGCTCATGGTAGGAGAAATGGAAAGAAAAGTAGCTACATAGGCACATCAACAAGATGTACGGGCTCGCAACGCTTGCTTACACAGCTACTGCTAACAGCTGAGCAGAACTCACAGCCATGCTGGTGCAGAATACATACACCAAGAGAACTGTGAGGGGAAGATCGAGGTGATTGCTGTTCACCAATAGATAGTTTCTGTTTCATCTTGCTGCAAGAATAGTTCCTGCAGTTCTATGCGATCTGTCACAGCTTTTTCCACTTGATGGCTCTGAGTAGGATGAGTGCTATACAAAGTAAAAGTCTTTTTGAGCTACTGCCAGTAAAGGTGAAGCTTTTTCTTAGGTAATAGAGTGTATGTATAGGGTCCCAGTTTCCTATCACAGTCAGCTCTGGCCTGGGACACTTATTTTCTTGGAGGTGCAGAATAACTTTGGTCCCTGTTTTACACAGTGTATGTTGTCTGGCCACTGTTACACCCCTGAGTAATCAGCTCGTTGCAGCCTGCTGCTGCACAATCACATGAAATCAAATTTACCTGTCATAATGTATTAAACATCTCCTACATTCTCCTGCTTTTCAAGCAGTGTCTGTCAAATCTTCATGGCTGGTGTGAGAATTGCCTCCGTATCATCACCAGCGCTTGTCTGCTCTCAGTACATGAAGTCAAGAGGCTGTAGAAACGCTCAAAGTAAACACATCCACACGTGCACACAACAGGAGTCGGAGCAGCAGGGAGAGGGAATGTGAATAGACTGAAATCTGAATTTAAAAAAGATAGGGAAAGTTCAGGATGAAGGGTCAGTCTTTCCGTGAGGCCAGACGTTATTAAAAATCTCTTGTAGTAATCCTTCATTGCTTTAATCCTCCTCCTTCTGCATGCAGACATGCAAGAGCACACAACAGTACTCTGAGAAGGCCAGTTTGGCATGCTGAAAGCCATTAGTCGCAGGCATGGAAGTCACTGACACAGCCTTGCTGCATGCCAGCTGTGCCATGGCCAGCCTCTGCTGTTGAGAGTCAAAAGTCAGTGCTCTCACCCAGCACACAAGAATGTAGTAGAATGAAGACTCTGCAGCTCTTCCTATGGATGAGAACGTGCTTTTCACTGAATAAGGTGCTTCACTTGTAAAAGGATAGGAGAGAAAGATCTTGGAAGGTGATCTTGAGGTGATGAACTCTCTGCAAGGCTGATACATGAGTTAGAAAATAGGATTCCTCTTCCTGTTTTGCTCCCCCTCTGTCAGCATTTTTCATTTGGCTGGTACTCTTGTTCCTCCATTGGTTTGGAAGTCTTTTGCTCTTCCTTTTCCCTTTTATTTTCCATTTTTGCTCTTGAAAGTTGTGCTTAGTGAAGGAGAAGGACATCACTGTCACTTCTTTCCTTGCAACTTGGTTGACTGACAAGGAAGTGGGAGGAGTGCTCAAGGGGGTATCATGGAGAAGCAGCAGTGGTGGGACTAGCTTGGCTAGGATTGGAGTTTATATCTGAGACTGACCGGGGCCAAGTAAGTTTGTGTCATAGACCACCTCAGTGGGAGCATGCAAACAAAAATACATGATGCCTGGCAAGTTTGGTTATCTCACTGAGCAAGTGATTCACTGTTCTGTAACAGGTGCTCTTTCACTGACTGTGAGTGTGTTCACTTCTGCTGTCTCCCTGGCCATTAACACTACTTGGTTCTGCTCGTGTGCTGCACACCTTCCTCAGTTCATCTGCACAGCCTCCCTTCTGCAGGACAGCTGAGCCCAGTCCTGAGCACTTGCCAGATGGAGGTGGTTGAATCATCCCTGGATGTGTTTCAAAGTCGTGGAGATTGGAGCTTAGGGACCAGGATTTAGCAGTGGCCTTGGGACAGTTGTTTAGTGGTTGAACTCGATGATCCTAAAGGCCTTTTCCAACCTAAACAATTCAGTGGTTCTGTGACGTTTAAAATGCAAACCAAAAAGGCACTTGTGGACATTTAACCCCAGCAGCAGGGGCATGGATGGTGGTAGAGGAATGCAGGCGTGGAAGACAACGTTGACCTGACTACAGTGAGGTAGCAAAATGTGTTTCTCTATTTGCTGCTGCCTTTGAAACCATCCGAGGGGGGATTAGGAGGTTACTCCACAAACAGCTGATGAATCTTTCTGAAGAGCTGCTTAGCTTGTTTTCAGTTGTCTTTTCAATAAGCCATGCACATCCTGCTTCACCTGTCCCTCCATTGAAGTCATTGTTATGGTTGGAGGGGAGAGGTGAAGAGATCAGGAAGGTGGGCAGAGCTAAGTGTCATAGAATCGGAGAATCCTTAGGGATCAAAAGGGACCTCGAAAGATCATCCAGTCCAATCCCCCTGCCACAGCAGGATCACCCAGACCAAGTCGCACAGGAACACAGCCAGGCGGGTCTGGAACGTCTCCAGAGAAGGAGACTCCACAACCCCCCTGGGCAGCCTGGTCCAGTGCTCCGGTACCCTCCCTGGGAAGAAGTTCCTGCTGATATTGATAGGGAACTTCCTAACTTCTCTTCTTAATAATTCCTGGGAAGTCATTGCAAATGAAGAAAGCTAAAGAGCAACAGAAAAGGAGCCTGCCTCATGATGTTACCTGTTTGACAGCCCAGGAAAAGAGTTTTTAAACACCTTATCCTTTTGAGGGTGGAATGAGCCTTACAAGACATTTTCCAGCCAACACAACAGAAAAGGAAACGTGGAAGGATATTTTCATGGACGTAGTGAATCACAGAATCCTCATGGCTGGAAAGGACCTCCAGGATCACCCAGTCCAGCCCTCATCCCAACATCTCCCTAACCCCTAGACCATGGCCTCAAGTGCTCTAGCTGCTCGCCTTTTAAACACCTCCAGGGATGGGGACTCCACCACCTCCCTGGGCAGCCTGTTCCAGTGCTCAACCACTCTCTCAGTAAAGAACTTCTTCCTAGGATCCAGTCTGTCTCCCCTGATGCAGCTTGAGGCCATAAATGTAGGGGTTTTCTGATGCTATTTAAGAATTGCTGCTGAATTAGGGAACTTTTAGCCCTGGTTGCAGCACCGTACCCCTCCTCGGGCTGCTTTGCTTTATCATGGTTCTCCTTAATGATTATGCTAGAGCTGTTCCAGTGTTGGGTTTTAATACAGGTCTAGACCAGGGTTAAATGTCCCCGGACATACAGAGACACTTAGAGCTACCAAAAAACTGTGAGGTTTGTGGTCGACCCGTTTGCTTTTGTCAGAGGTTTCAGGAAGTAGCTGCAGTTCTTCACTACATTTTTCAGCCATAAAATTAACGTGTGGCATCTGGCCAGTCTGGTTAGGCTGGAGGTTGTGTGGTTTCCTGCCAAGCATGCTCTGGTAAAAAAAAAATGAGTCATCTTGGAGTTGAGATGCTGCTGGTGCGATCACAGTGCGCTCAAATCAAAAGAGGAACCCCTCCGCATGCTTATGGCTGATTTCTCTTCTGTTTCAAAATTTAATTAAGTGAGATAAATGAACACCCCAGCCTCACGTGTGTGATTCTGTCTTGGACAGTTTTTCCACAGCTTGAGGAAGACGTTGGACTCTGCAACCTGTTTTAGCTTTAGCTTGCTCAGAGCAGGGCTGCCCTACCATTCTGTTAGGGGTTTTATTCACATGAAGACCTGACCCCAGCAGTAGTTCTGAATTTTAGTGAGAGGACCTGCAGTGTGGGAGGTACTAATAGAAGTAACCCCCTGTGCTCTGCACTGGTGAGACTGTATCTGGAGTAGTGTGTTCAGTTCTGGGCCCCTCAGGTTAAGAAGGACACAGAGCTGCTGGAGGGTGTCCAGCGTAGAGCAACGGAGATGATGAAGGAAGGAGAGCACCTCCCTGATGAGGAAAGGCTGAGGGAGATGGGTCTCTTGAGCTTGGAGAAGAGGAAGCTGAGGGGGACCTCATTCCTGTCTCTAAATCTGTGAGGGGTGGGTGTCAGGAGGATGGAGCCAGGCTCCTCTCAATGTTATCTGGGGATAGGACAAGGGGCACTGGGTGCCAGCTGGAACAGAGGAGATTCCATATCAATACCAGCAGGAACTTTTTCTGCTGGAACAGTCCCGGAGCACTGGACCAGGCTGCCCAGGGGGGTTGTGGAGTCTCCTTCTCTGGACGTGTTCCAGAACCACCTGGCTGTGTTCTTGTGCGACTTGGTCTGGGTGATCCTGCTGTGGCAGGGGGATTGAACTGGATGATCTTTCTAGGTCCCTTCCCATCCCTAATGATTCCGTGATTCCATATTACAGTTGAAGTGTCTGTCTATAAAGATGCTTGTTTAAAATTGAATTTTACATCTTAAAAAAGTAGAGAAAGGGTGAAGATGTGGGCGCTGCCCCCAAACCCCACTTGCCTCTAAGGAACTTGCAGGTGAGCACAGTTGTTTCCCTTGCCTAGTAGCAGCTTAGACACCCAACTTTCTGGCTACAATTAGGGAGTTACAGCAGCCAGTCTTGAGGCAAAGTCTGTCTAGTGCAGCTTTCTCCTTTATCTGACATATCTGAATCATTGTGGAGCTGGGAAAAACAGTCTTTCTGCAGGAAGGGTGTTTTGAGCCCAAGACACACATGCTGGTACACGCACGTATTTGAAAAAGTTGGTTTTTATCTGGGGGAAAAAATGTAGTCAATCTTAATAGTTGTGTTAATTATTTTGTCTGCGAGGAGAAGATATATTCTTACTGTACGTTCAGAGAGATAGCATGGGTGTGTGGGCTGTCTGCTCTTTGTTTGCTCGGTGACAGCTCCATTTGTTTTAGGGTACATAAATCTGTGTTATCATAGGATCACACACTGGCTCAGGCTGGAAGGCATCTCAGAGATCATCCACTCCAACACCCTGCCATGGGCAGTGACGCCTCTCAACCAGACTTGGTTGCTCAAGGCCTCATCCAACTTGGCCTTGAACACCTCCAGGGAGGGGGCAGCCACAGCCTCTCTGAGCAATCCATTCCAGGGTCTCTCCACCCTTCACTGAAGAACTTCTTCCCAAGATCTAGTCTGAACCTCCTCTCCTTCAGTTTCACACAGTTTGCCCTTGTCCTGTCACTGCATCCTCTTGTTTGAAGTCCTTCTCCAGCCTTCCTGTAGGTTCCCTTCAGGAATTGGAAGTCAGCTGTAAGGTCCCCCCACAGTCTGCTCTTCCTTAGGCTGAACAATCCCAGCTTCNACACAGGATTCAAGGCGGGGTCTCACAAGAGCGAAGACGGAGCATCCGCTCTCTTGCTCAGCCGGCCACACTGCTCTTGATCCATC